>JALMQS010000099.1:47397148-47698475 GCA_024734495.1 Forficula auricularia
AATATGATCACTTAAACCTCCTTTAGCAATGAATGGATATTTTCATTTATTTATTGACAATTCTCAATTCTTTTAATAATATAATCTACATAAAGCTAGTAAGAAGCCTAGGGGGGGGGGGGGGGTATGGTTATTCAACTCCTTTCTCCGCCTCCGAAATTAAAAATATAATATGCAATTTTTACTTTATCCAATGCAAAGCATGGGTAAAGTATTGTAATCGCTCTCGGGGCAAGCGTGGCTTCAAAGGGTCCTCAGGTAAAGACTACGGAACCCATGGACTCAATTAAAGTCACAAATTGTAGTATTCAATTAGGTTGAATATTAGCACGTGACGGTTTTGCCAAAAATTACATGGGGTCTCGTCGAGAGGCCAAAAAGTGCGATTTTTATTTCATTTAGTGCGTGCGTATGGATGTATGTATGTATGGATGTATGTATGTATGTTATCGCTTTTTTGGCCCACGATTTTTTCCACACCGTTGGACCGATTGAAATGAAATTGAAAACCTACCATTAGTTTAACAAAATGAAGCGCTGATTAGTTTTTGGTACATATCGGCACACAAACATTAGTACTTTATTTCGGTACTTTTTTAGTTTTTTCTAAATATCTTGAAAATGACTTAACCAATTTTGATGAAATTTAATATCCTAATTAAATACCTTGGGGACCACAAAAAAGGTTAAATAAAGTTTTTAGTAAAATTATATTTTAAAGTACTTTACTCTAGAGTAAGAGAGTACTTTTTTAATTTTTTAAATTCTTTAAAATTTATTCATTTGAAAGTTTTAATATAGCTCATTTAGCCTTGCTTAAGTAAGAATGGATAGGCTTCTCTCTGTGAAATGCTAAAAATTTGGGAGGAATTTTTATGAGTAACCATAGCAACTGCGTTGTTTTCTTATCCGTTACCTTTGCTGAAGACAGAGAAATCGATTTTAAACCAAAAATAGCGATTGATTCTCATCTAGTACTTGAGGAATAATCATTCTATATTGGATTTTTGACGTTTCGGTTTTTATTAGTAACCATTGCTGAAGATATAGAGAAATCGACTTTAAACCAAAAATAGCGATTGATTCTCATCTAGTACTTGAGGAATAATCATTCTATATTGGATTTTTGACGTTTCGGTTTTTATTAGTAACCATTGCTGAAGACATAGAGAAATCGACTTTAAACCAAAAATAGAGATTGATTCTCATCTAGTACTTGAGGAATAATCATTCTATATTGGATTTTTGACGTTTCGGTTTTTATTAGTAACCATTGCTGAAGACATAGAGAAATCGACTTTAAACCAAAAATAGCGATTGATTCTCATCTAGTACTTGAGGAATAATCATTCTATATTGGATTTTTGACGTTTCGGTTTTTATTAGTAACCATTGCTGAAGACATAGAGAAATCGACTTTAAACCAAAAATAGCGATTGATTCTCATCTAGTACTTGAGGAATAATCATTCTATATTGGATTTTTGACGTTTCGGTTTTTATTAGTAACCATTGCTGAAGACATAGAGAAATCGACTTTAAACCAAAAATAGCGATTGATTCTCATCTAGTACTTGAGGAATAATCATTCTATATTGGATTTTTGACGTTTCGGTTTTTATTGGTAACCATTGCTGAAGACATAGAGGAATCGACTTAAAATCAAAAATAGCGATTGATTCTCATCTAATACTTGAGGAATAACAATTCTACATTAGGTTTTTGACGTTTCGATTATTATTGGTAACCATTGCTGAAGACATGGAGGAATCGACTTAAAATCAAAAATAACGATCAATTCTTATCTAATACTAGAGGAATAACCTTATTGCATTCCATTTTTGATGTTTTGACTATTAATGGAAACCTCTACTGAAATGTAGAAGAATCGACTTAAAATCAAAAAGACTAAATTCTTTTTTGGTAAACAACTCAAGCTTGAGTTGTTTGCCATAAAAGAATTTAGTCTTTTTTGATTTTAAGTCGATTCTTCTACATTTTCAGTAGAGGTTTCCATTAATAGTCAAAACATCAAAAATGGAATTCAATAAGGTTATTCCTCTAGTATTAGATAAGAATCGATCGTTATTTTTGATTTTAAGTCGTTTCCTCCATGTCTTCAGCAATGGTTACCAATAATAATCGAAACGTCAAAAACCTAATGTAGAATTGTTATTCCTCAAGTATTAGATGAGAATCGATGGCTATTTTTGATTTTAAGTCGATTCCTCTATGTCTTCAGCAATGGTTACCAATAAAAACCGAAACGTCAAAAATCCAATGTAGAATGGTTATTCCTCGACTCTTAAATGAGAATTATTTTTGAATTAATTTCAATATGAACTACAAATTTCAAGTGATATCTGATTAATAATAAAGGAACAAACATATTAATATTTCAAATGAATTTGGATAAAGTTTAGCAACGATCCGTTGCAGTTTATTTTAACTTATCATTCAAAATAATTCACATATTGTATATATTGTGTTATTTCATATTATTTTGAACTATTATATCCATTCTCTTTCAATTATAATGGCACATTAAATTTTTTTTTTCTTAGATTGAACTTCTCAACTGCATGGTCTAGTAATGCAGTTTCCATTTGCAAATCTGTTGGCATTCCCCAAGTTACTCGGCTTGAAGTATCGACTCGATATTTAATTGGTTGGAATACAAAACCAAGTCTTTCATTGAAAATGAAAGAGAATTTAAGTTTCGTTATATTTTAAATCTAAGCTTAAGCTTTATAGTTGTTTCTTGTCTGAATCAAAATAATTAATCTAGACATATTTTATTTATTAAAGTTGAGACATAAAAGGACAGTTTGATAATTGGATGGTTTTTGTGTTTGACCAACCATGATGAAAAAGAAAATGCATTCATTAGTTATTTATATTTATGTATTTTTGGTTTATTTAGTTAACTGGTGAGCTTCATGATCGAATGACAGAATGTGTTTATGAGAAACCAATTGAAACGTTTCAATTATCTGATAGTGGAACTGTTGGATGGTATGAAGTGGATATTTTAAAAAAGGGCAAGGCAGCTCTCGAACATGCTAGCAAGTAAATAAAAATTTAATATATATGTATATATATACACCAATTTATTTATTACTTTATTGTCTGTATAATTATTTTTAAACTTTTATCTTTTAGTACTTTGGGTCTTGCATTCGATGATTGGGATCTTGAATTTTATACAGATCTTTTTAAGAATAAATTAAAAAGAAATCCAACTAGTGTAGAATGTTTTGATTTAGCTCAAAGTAACAGTGAACATAGTCGTCATTGGTTTTTTAAGGTATTTATATTTAAATGTTAACTCCTTTTATGAATCATAATCTAACCATAATATTTTAGGGCAAAATGGTTATTGATGAGAAAGAACAAGAAGAATCACTTATCGATATGATAATGAAAACTCAAGAAACATCGAATCCTAATAATGTTATTAAATTTAGTGATAATAGCAGTGCCATTAAAGGTTTTGGACTTAGACTTCTTAAACCTACATCTCCTTCTGAGCCTAGTCCATTGGTTGTTGATAACAAAGCGCAATCTGATATCATATTTACTGCTGAAACTCATAATTTTCCAACCGGAGTTGCACCTTTTAGGTATGTCTTGATTGTTATACATATATTTATTTATTTTTGCAACGAAATTTTCTCTGGAGAGAGACGGACTGGTAGAAACTTTAATTGAATGTAATGGAAGGCAGCCCAGAGGTGGTGAGGAGGGAAAGAATTAACACATATCAAATAAGGTGTAATTTATTGGAATCCTTCCTCCTTTCCTTTCAAACCGACGTTTCGGAGGATTTTTCCCTCCTTCTTCAGGGTTTCAAAGGGTCAATGAATGAAACAAATAAAATGTTTCCTTCTTCTCTCCACAGTAGTGTTCAAAAACTTTCTTCATTTTTAGATCTAATTAAGAAAAGGAGGGGAAAAAAAATTGTTTTTCTATGCCTTTGTTAAAAATGAAGAAAGTTTTTGAACACTACTGTGGAGAAGAAGGAAACATTTTATTTGTTTCATTCATTGACCCTTTGAAACCCTGAAGAAGGAGGAAAAATCCTCCGAAACGTCGGTTTGAAAGGAAAGGAGGAAGGATTCCAATAAATTACACCTTATTTGATATGTGTTAATTTTTTCTTTCCTCACTACCTCTGGGCTGCCTTCCATTACATTCAATTAAATATTTATTTATTATTTAAAAATTTTAATTTCATATACATAAACTACATTTTAAATTCTCAAATTCTATAAAAAATGAATCATTTAAATCTAATAATTTCTAATCTACTTTGATATTTAAAACCAAAATTAAACATTTACTTTTTTTTAAATTTTGTTTATTCTTATTTTTTAAATAATTTTTATGCAATTTTTTCTAATATATCAATATTACTTTACTTTTTAGTGGAGCAACTACTGGTACTGGAGGGCGACTTCGTGATATTCAAGGAGTAGGTCGAGGAGGATCGTATATTGCTGGAACGGCTGGATATTCAGTTGGCAATCTGCTTATACCAGGTAACAATTTAAATTTCGAATAATTCACTTTCTCAAAATATGAAATTTTTTATGTTTCCTTGAAATTTGTTTATATTTAATTTATATTTCATATCATTTCAGGATATGATTTACCTTGGGAAAACAAAGAAGAAGTATATCCACCTAATCTCGCAACACCTCTAGAGATTATTGTTGAGGCATCCAATGGTGCATCAGACTATGGAAATAAATTTGGTGAACCAGTATTAGCAGGATTCGCAAGAACTTTTGGGCTTAACGATCCAGTTACTAATGAACGACGGGAGTGGATTAAACCAATTATGTTTAGTGGAGGATTAGGTTTTATGGATTCTCATATGACTGAAAAGGAACGTCCAGAAAAAGGCATGCAAATTGTGAAATTGGGTGGTCCAGTATATAGAATTGGTGTTGGGGGTGGCGCAGCGAGTTCTGTACAGGTATATATTTTGTACCTTCTCTTTTTAACTTTTTCATCTTCGAATGTAATAATATATATCAATGAGGAAATTATCACCTCACAAACAGAGAAAAATATATCATTAGAATTTAAATAGTTGCCATCAACTTCCTACTACCCTATTCTTCCTTTTATAAATTACTTGATTTGGACATTTTAAAGGCATATTTCTATTCTGGGATTTAAAAAACTTTCAGAGGTATGACTGATCGTTGACTTGACTCGTCATCTTGACTCGACTCCATTCATTTTAGTAAAGGAAATTTGACAAAGCTTAAAAATATCTAATCCAAATTAAATTAGAAGCAACTTACAATTTGAATTTCAAAAAATATATTTCACTGAATAGAGAATTTTGAAAACTTTGAAATCTCTCTATTTGTGCCGTTAGAACTAAAAACAATTCACAATATTATCACATATTTTGCTATCCGAAAAATACGTGATATCAAATTTGATTAAGATCAGAGAACGATAATTAACAATACCAAACTGTTTACACTAGCCTATTTGGTTAGTAGGAAATTTAATTTAGATATTTCTGTAAATGAAAAACGTCGTTTCTTTTTTTTTAATGATATTGATGTGAGAAGGAGATACACCAAAAAGGTGCATCCACTAAAGGCCTGGTTTGGCCCCTCCATCGTGAAAAGAAGAAGAGGGGATTTTATGGGGTGGGTAGTAGTTGAAGGTATCTGTGGATGCGGGTCTTAAACAGCTGAAGGTTATAAGTTGCGGGGAAGACCGTGGCTGGAAGTGAGTTTCAGTTTATTATCATATTATAATCAAATATATAAAAGAATATTTATGTATTCTATGAAATTTATTTAACCAAAAAGAATTTATCATAATAAATTTGCTATTAATTCATTTTATTTTCACATAATGATCAACTAAATAGGTTGCCTTTATGAATGAGACTGTTTCTGTATTCTCTAAATTTTAAATTAAACTTCATATATTAATTCGCTTAATTATTTCTCATCTATGCAATTATAAAATTATTTTTAGGTTCAAGGTGATAACGCAAGTGAACTTGATTTTGGTGCCGTACAAAGAGGCGATGCAGAAATGGAACAAAAATTACAGCGAGTTATTAAAGCTTGTGTTGAAATGGGCCCTCAAAATCCAATTTGTAGTATTCATGATCAGGGAGCAGGAGGAAATGGCAATGTTTTGAATTTTTATTTAATTTATTAATTATAATAAATTAATAAATATAATTGAGAATAACTTTATTACATTTTTTTCCTTTTTAGGCAATGTTTTGAAAGAAATTGTTGAACCAGTGGGAGCTGTCATTTTCTCAAATAGATTTACATTAGGAGATCCAACTATCAATACACTAGAGCTATGGGGTGCCGAGTATCAAGAAAATGATGCAGTTCTTGTTAGAGATTTGAAAATTTTGAAAGAAATTGCCAAAAGAGAACGTTGTCCGTTGGATCATGTTGGTGTTGTTTTGGACAATGGTCGAATTATACTTTCGGAAGAATCTGAAAATGATTTTGATGCCTACTTGAATGGAACAAATGATAAAAATAAAAGGCATCCTGTGGATCTAGATTTGGAGCTGGTTTTGGGAAAAATGCCTAGAAAGGTAAATTTTATTCTTTTTAAAATTTTCTAAAACTTAAAAAAAAAGCTTGCCGATAAAGTAATTAATGATGCTTACATATACAATCATTTAATCAAATATCCTTATTTATATTTTGTGTATGTTACAAATTTTTTTCAATTCTAAATAATAATTAAAACTGTTAACCAAAATATTTATTACTATAATATCAATTAATATAATTTTAATTTAATTCAATCAATCAATCAAATAGTATAGGAATCGCCAACGCCCAAAAACGAGACAGGCACAAAAAGAATGAAAAATTATTCATAATAGAAACTAAACATTTTTGTTATAAATGTGGTGGAGGAACACTCGAAATTATGTTAATATTTTACCAAGAACAGGGCATGAGAGGTATCTGCCCCCAATGCTAAGCTGAGGCCCCCTGGGGCGCTAAAATGAGTCTTATACAATAGGATATATTATTTTCAAGCTTTAAAGAACGAGTGCCCAGGAATAATAATTTGTTTTCTGGTAGTGACTAACTACCAATTTATAAATTATATTAAATTTATAAATCACTTGCATTGATTATGACTATAAAAATAATGCATAGTACAACTAATTATGTTTGTCTACTTTTTATTTCTCAACCTCAAACTTGAAATTTAGAAAGAAAAATCTAGGCTTGCCTCGAGGGTGACACACGCCCTAGTTGCGGCCCTCACCAAGAAGATCAAATTGTTTTAATATTATAAATTAATTAAATTAATTGAACCGCGTAAATTTGAATAATTTTCATGATTCAGCCTGCTAATTTTCGCAGTTCAATAAATCATTTCATTATTATTTTTTTGTTTTTAATTAATTACAAAAAAAATATGGAACTAAGTTCGATAAAAATAAAATGTTTATACAAATTATAAATTAAGTTTTATCGGCGAGATAATTGATAATATATTTATTCCAATTGAAAAGTTTTTGTTTTGCCGAGAGTAGCAGAGTTCTTGATTCACAAAGAGAAACAAAGATACGATATTGACTCCATGAAAAACAACATTTATAATTAAAAAAGACTGATGATTAAGACCAAGTCTTCGAAACTATAGTCTCAAACAAATAAATAATATATATATATACAGATATATCATCTCGATATATATGTGTGTATGTTTATTTGCATCAAGCAGAGGACCTCTTTGTTTCTCTTTGTGAATATTTATTCCAACTAGAATTAGACAATTGAGTGTTGACTATTGTCATCTCACCGAAATAAGAATTTTCAAATATAATTATTATTTTCACTAATAATCAATTTGCATTACATTTCCTTTCTATGTTTCTTTTTTTAGACTTTCACATTGGAAAGACAAAAAATCACGCCTAAGTCGTTGGTGCTTCCTTCAACACTCTCAATTCCAATCGCTCTTGATCGAGTTATTCGTTTACCAAGCGTGGCAAGTAAACGATATTTAACAAATAAAGTTGATCGTTGTGTCACTGGACTTGTTGCTCAACAACAATGTGTCGGGCCTCTGCATACACCTTTGGCTGATGTTGCCGTTACTGCTCTCTCACATTTTGATAAGGTATATTATTGTATTAGTCTTTGAGGGCAGAATTTTTTATTTATTTTTGTCTATACTGTGATCTTAAAACTTTCTCTCCTAGAAAATCTATTTTAAACTTTATCAACGAAACCACATAACTTCATTCTAACTTTGAATAACATGTTTCACCTAGAACCTACACCATTCTTCCTTAACACAATTGAATAATGATCTTTTATTTTACCTTGCTATACTAGGTATGGGAAAATATTGTATACGTACATGAAAAAAGTATTTTTTTTTGGCTTTATTTTTTTGAAATATCTAAAAAGAATAATTGAGGAAAGTCACTGCGTCTCGGTCTACTAGAAAGGGAACATTGAAAAAATAATTTTAGGAGGAATTAATTATTTGTTCAAAATGCTGGTAAGTTAGTTACCAAATTTTGTGTACAATCTAGCGGACTAGCTCAAAAACTAATCAAAACAAAATCCCATATTGAGTTTTTTATCCTAAGACCAAGATTTGATAAGATTTAGGGTTAAATCGGACCCAAAATTGGGGAGAGGAAAAAATGAAATAAGAAGATTTCAAAAAAAAAAAATTATCATAAAAATTCCTAGACCCTTTGATCGATCTGAGCCAGATTTTTAAGACCTGAAAAGGGAAATTGATAATGACTCGAAATGGGTGAAGGGGCTCAAAAAAAAAATAATTAAAATGATAAAATTTTCATAACTAAAAACCGAGAAAGTTATAATGAGGTGTTCCTTAATTAAAAGATATTATGCATATTTCATAAGGAGGCTCAAAATGGGGGAGGTGCCATTTAAGATCTTACGAGAATAACTATCCACATTCATAAAATTAATAATGACTCAAACTGGGGGGGGGGGGGGGTTCAATTTAAATTATATTTAATTTTAATATAACAAGGGGAGGAAAGTCGGTAGTCATGTGGATGGCCACATCAGTTTATTTGACTTTTTTGCATCCACATTATTAAAGTATTTCATATGGATATATATAGATATCTTTAATAAAAACTACCTGAAAATTACAAATTTACTACTACTTTAGATAACTTTTGCTATTTTGATTGCTTAACATGTTTCTAATATATTTTTATTTGAATTTTAGGTTGGAGCTGCCACCTCTATTGGTGAACAACCAATCAAAGGTTTGATTTCACCAGGCGCTGGAGCTCGAATGACAGTCGGCGAGGCATTAACAAATTTGGCTGCCGCGCGTATAAGTGACATAAAAGATGTGAAATGTTCTGGAAACTGGATGTGGGCAGCTAAACTTCCTGGAGAAGGTGCTGCTCTGTACGACGCTTGTGAAGCAATGTGTGAGGTCATGCGAGAATTAGGAATTGCAATTGATGGGGGAAAAGATTCGCTCAGCATGGCAGCTCGTGTTGGAAAAGACACCGTAAAAGCTCCTGGTAAATATTTATCTCGATGTTTATAACTTGAATATTATAAAATTGTGTTGGAGCCACGCTGAAATATACCGCGATCCTGCCTCGATGTTTCCGTAAGATTAATATATTGGATAGAAATTATGAGGTGTAGCGGAAAGTAGAGTTACTTGATGTGCACATGTGCAGTAAAGAATTTTTCGTCGAAGGAATATTTCAACTTATATTTTTGTACACCATAGGTGCTGATGAAGGGTATTTCAATAGCCCGAAACACTACATGTATTGTCCACCTTATTATACACATTAAACTTGAAATTTTCCTTCGATGAAAGATTCTTTACTGCACATCAAGTAACTCTACTTTCCGCAACACCTCACAATTTCCATCCAACATATTGAATATTATATATAAAATTCCGACAAATTATAAATAATGATCTTGTTTAAATGATTAAATTAAAATAAATTTTACAAATTATGAAATAAATTAAAAAAAAATGGAATATAATTAATACAAATTTTATTTTGATTTTATCCTCGAGATATAAATTTCACTAATTTACTTTTCCTTAAATACGTAATTCGAAAAATTGATTATTCATATGTTAAAACTTGAGCTATCTTAAAAATAAATATTTCAAATAATAATGAGAAAAAAATCTAATAAATTATTTTTCCTTTTTAAGGTACCCTCGTCGTGTCCTGTTATGCACCTTGCCCAGACATTACACTTGTTGTGACACCCGATTTGAAAGGCCCAAAAAATAACAGTGCTGAGGATACCTGGTTGATTCATGTCGACTTAGCCCCAGGAAAAGCCCGTCTTGGTGGATCAGCTCTTGCCCAATGTTATAAACAACTTGGCGATGAATCACCAGATCTAGACGATCCTCAATTATTCCTAAGAACATTTAATGTTCTCCAAAAACTTATCGAAGATAATTACTATATATTATATTTCCTTATGAATTTTTACAAACACATACCATAGTAATCAAAGCCCTAGTCGATGTAAATACTTAGATACATCTCTTAGTCGGATAGTTCATATTTCCGCTAGAGATGGAAACGCTTCCCATGCACTATTGTTGTAATATGAAAATAATTAATATAATTCAATAAAATTATTTCGATTGAAAATGATTATGGTTTGATTATAACGCAACGCTGACACACATGAAACTAAAAATTGACTAGATTTTTTTTTTTAATAAAAATGATGAGAGAAGGAGTTACACTAAAAAGGTGTATCCCCTAAAGGCCTGGGTTGGCCCCTCCATCGTGAAAAGAAGAAAGAATTTTATGGGCTGGGCGGGGTCGAAGTTATCTGTGGATACGGGTCTTAAATAGCTGAAAGTTATAAGTCGCGGGAAAGATGGTGGCAGGGAGCGAGTTCCAGTCTCTGGAGGTCATAAGGATAAAAGAGTTGGCGAAAGCGCTTATTCGATTTTTATCCAATTTGACAGCGAAGGGGTGCTGAGCGTTCGAAAACCGCGTGTTTCTCGTAAAGAGGGCTTTAGGGGGGATAATTGATTTCATCTCGACTGAACTGACACCATGATAGTATCTGTAGTACAGGGAAAGGGCAGAAACGGTTCTTCGGTGAGCCAGGGAGTCGAGTGAGTTAGTTAGGGCCGGGTCTCCTATTAGTTTAATTGGTTACTTCTGAATCGCATCCAGTGTAGCAAGAGAATGCTTGGAGGCACCCCTCCACAGATGAGAGCCATATTCGAGACAGGGACGAATTTGAGCCTTACACAGAGTTATATTTAAGCGAGGATGTTGAGGACCTTGAAACCCTTTGGACACCACTCTACTTAGATTCTGCATAAAACTGCCTCAAAATTTATTAAAGAAGACTAACCTTGCTTAAATAATATATATCCTTTGGTCGAGGATATATTTTATTCCTATGATGTTGAATTAACCCATAGTGCATACGTACTATATATACATTCACTATAATATAATTCAACAGTATTAAAAATCAACAGATCATCAGATAATTAGATCATAGTAGGATTATTAATATCTACTTGCAAAAAGTATTTTATGTGTAAAAATGGTTAAAGAAAAGAAAAGTATATTAGCATGTAAAACTTTTATTACTGATAAGGCTGCAAGAAGGTGTAACATCTATAAGTCAAGATTGACTCTCGCAACCCTAACAGGAAGAGGGTGAATTTTCTAGCCTTCATGCAAATATAACACACTAGTAAATTACAAATAATTTTCTAAATTCACTATTGATAATTCAACACTAAAAACTTTAGAAGTGGGAGAATATTCAAGAGTTATGCCTAAGTGCCGGACCACTTCATTCGCCAATACATATATCCCCATGACTTCAAGGAACTGGAACTCTCTCCCAGCCTCCATCTTTCCCAGCACCTATAATCTTCAAACCTTCAAAACCGGGGTGCATAGACACCTACGTCTACACCCTCTCACTTAATCAACTTTCCCTTCTCTTCGGTAATGCAAGGGTCTTTCGAGATCCATAGGAGCTGAATCTTTACTGGTGCACCCCCTTCTTGCATTCGATTACATTAAAAAAAAAAAAAAAAGTCGAGTGCCAAGTGCACATTACACTTAAAGATTGAGATAATTATTTACAAATGATGGCTGATTATTTCATACGTTTGCCAACTTCAATTAAGGCCTTTTATCTAATTATTTTGTTGATTGAATTTTTAAAGACTTTGGTGGATGATGATGCTCCTATTTTATGGAATGTCATCTTAATTTGTTTTATTAATTATCTTTTTCCTGATTTCAGATAACCTTATTGTATCGATGCATGATATAAGTGATGGTGGTCTAATTATTTGTATTCTTGAAATGGCTTTCGCTGGAATCCGTGGATTCAACGTCAACATTGAACACAATTGTTATATTTCACCTCTACAAGCACTCTTTTCTGAAGAATTAGGGTGGATTATTGAAGTGGATGCTGGAGTTCAACTGGACAAAGTAGAAAAGGCATTCAACGAAGCAGAAATACATTATACAAAACTTGGTCGAGTTGGACCCGTTGGAATGAAATCTGAAGTAATTGATTTTTATTTAAATTAAAAAAAATCAAATCAAATCAGTAATTTAATTGTTTTACTTATTACATTTTTTAGATTAAAGTTTCTGTGAATGGAAGAAATCATTTAGGAAGCAATGTCGCATCACTATTCGCCCGTTGGGAAGAAACTAGCTATCATTTAGAACGTCGTCAGGCAAACATTGATTGTGTTATTGAAGAATTTCAATGCCTTGGCGAACGTCTAGTTCCGAAATATGAAATCACTTTTGATGTCAATGAAATGCCATCTCCTGCCTGGCCAGTTTCTTCTCGTAAGTGTTAGAAGAAATTTCTCCACCTAAATCAAGCAGGGCAGGCGAACCAGGGCTGGTGCCTCTAGCCCAGCGGCTGACTGAACATTATGTTGTTATTTGAATGAAACATTTTCAATCTAAACTAATACTATCATTTTATACTTTGTTTGGTACCAATGGGTCAAAACTTTTCACTTTATGACCCTTTGAAGGCGACTGAACGAAAACAATATTTTTCTAAGCTACGCTATGGATAAAGTAAAGAAATGTTGTAGTTTCCAATTCGACAACTTTTTATCTCTTTATTGTCACTTGATCAGGCCTCTTTGAATTGCTTTGTAAATATATAAATATTGGAAGATTCTCACATATAAGATTAATACAAACCTTTCTTCCTTTTTAAACAAAATCATAATTTTTTCGAGTTATTCATTTATCATGTCAATTTGTTTATTAATTTTTATAAAAATATAATAATCACTGGTTAGATAAACGAACAAAAGAATTAAGAAGATAAATGGAAAAACTTGAAAAAAAATTATGATTTTTAAAACAGGGGAGAAAAAAAAGACTTTTATTTATCTCATACGTGAAAACTTCATTATCAACAAGATATATTTGTATTGATTCAAACAGGGTCATAACCTCCCCCTCCCCAAGAGAAGGGCTCATGGGATGAGTAACGGCAACTATAAACCGTTTCTTATGGCAAACTAACCGTAATTAAATACATTTCATATGTTTATTCAAGAATTATGTTCTTTTTAAATTTCTTGAAGTACCTATTTATTTTAATAAAAACAAATTCCCACTAAATATTTTGATTTCTGGATTACACCCCCCCCCCCCCATGAAAAATTTCTGACTACGCCACTGAATTCAAAGCTACTTGATGAAGTGTCACCAAAGATATGAAACTATGTCAAAATGAAAATTATAAAAAAATTGTATTTACCAAATTTTCAAGATTAGTATAACATTTAATAAAATATGAACTAGAGAGAACAAAATAAAGAAAATCATTATACAAATCAAATAAATATATTTACTTTCTGAGAACAAATTAAATTTTTGTTACCAGCCACATTTTTAATAAAGCTAGCTTTACTAGAGTAATCAAATATTTTTTACATGATATACATTTTAAATATGTTATTATATAATTTTATTTTTAGATATTAACATTATAAAACATTTTTTAGCTCCATGTGTTGCTGTGATTCGAGAGGAAGGGACCAACGGGGATAGAGAAATGGCTGCTGCCTGTGTTCAGGCAGGATTTGAAGTTTGGGATGTTACAATGCAAGACTTGTTAGATAAACGTGTTACAACTGATCGATTCCGCGGTATCATTTTCCCTGGCGGATTTTCATATGCTGGTAAGATACTTAAATATATATTTTTAAATTTTTCATGCGGTAAAGAATGAAATGAAAGAAGATCCTAGATTAAGGTAGTTGTTTTGCGACAATACTAGCAAAAAGTTAATGCTAGAGTACATAGAACAGACATTAAGGATTCATAATTCAAAAGCCCAAAACTTTTTGCTGTTTATGTATCACTACTAGCCAATCCGTGCTCGTTTGACAAATCTGGCAACACTGTCCGAGCTTCTATATATTTTATCATAGAAATGTCAGATAAAGTACATTATAAAGGAAGATTTATAAAACAAAAAGTTCTTAATAAGCGATTGAAAGCTGTTGCGACAATGGCTGAAGCGAAAAAAGTACTAAAGTTAACCCACTTTTTAGGTTAAATAAATGCTTTGTTGCCAGCTTGTTTTTAGTGTAAATTTTTCATTATTTATTCATTATTATCTCAGAAACTGTGTTGTAACTATGAATTAAAATTTTCTTAAAAAATGTATTAGTTATTGTTTAATGTTGGTTTAGTTTTTTATAACAATGGTAAGAAGAGTTTCTTAATTATAATTAAATATGTATGTAAACTTTCCGATATCTCGTTTAGTGCAATGTATAAGAGTCTGAAAAACTCTATCTTTGGAATTTAATATCTCCGGAACTATATTGTTCATAAATTTCGTTTTGCCACCAATCGATGCAGAAGTATTTAAATAATATTCTGTCTAAATTTCAAAAAAATCCTAAGAAAACCCATATGGTGAAACAACTACCTTAAATTAGCTTTATTCGTTTTGGATGCCTTGGGCGCCCTTATGTCAGCCTCAAGTCACTAACCCATATTCGTTTAGGAATACCAACCGACTTGGTGTGCCCCAGCCCTATTCGTTTCCCTATTCTCTCCCCCTTCGTTTTCCTAAACGAATATGGGTTAGTGACTTGAGGCTGACATAAGGGCGCCCAAGGCATCCAAAACGAATAAAGCTATTGAAGAAAACGGGTGCTTTCATATTTTATATCCAAAAGAAATAAAACACTTAACTCAAAAAACAAAATTCTAGGCCCTTTGTACGATCTGGGCCAAATTTTACACAGTTACTCTTTAATAACCCTGTGACTAATGATGTTTATATCAACAACCCAAAATATGTCTTGTATTTAACATGCACTAAAAAGCTTAAAATTAATTTTTCTTTAGTACTGTCTTTGGGTAAGCAAATTTTTTGAATACTAAAGAAAAAATTATTTTCTTCTCTTTAGTGCAATTTGAAATAAATGCATATTATTTAAATATATTTTAAGTCTATCATATAGCAGTTATAGTATAATAAAATACAGTACAATAATATCTTAAATTATCTGATTTTAGATGTCCTTGGCTCAGCCAAAGGATGGGCAGCATCTCTACGATTCCATCCGAGCTTGCGACAACAGATGGATGCTTTTGTTGAACGTGCAGATACATTCAGCTTAGGTGTATGTAATGGTTGCCAATTAATGGGATTATTAGGATGGATTTCCTCCCCAGGAACTCAAAAGAAGGATTCAGATATGCCTGATGTCATATTAACCCAAAACAAATCCGAGAGATTTGAATGCAGATGGACTACAGTACGAGTGGAAGCAAACAAATCCATTATGCTTCAAGATATGACTGGCACTACTTTTGGAATATGGATTGCCCATGGAGAAGGTAAAAAATTATTTTACTGTTAAAAAATTCAGTTTTCTATTAATAATAATCATCAATTTATTTGTTTGGAATATTAATCTCGGCTGTACAAAAATACGACTCACAAATTGTATTCTATTAAAAGGAAAATCAATAAAATTATTATTCTTTTATGTTTCAGGTCGTTTTCAGTTCCGTAACTCTAAAGTTGCTCACGCCTTGTCTACAGGTCGTTGTTTTGCCTTAAATTATGTTGATGAATATGGTGATGCAACTGAAAAATACCCATTGAATCCCAACGGAAGTCCAGGTGGACTGGCTGGCGTTTGTTCACCCAATGGACGTCATTTGGCCATGATGCCTCATCCTGAACGTTGCACTCAAATGTGGCAATGTCCTTGGCAACCCGATCGACAACCAAAGACCATGGGGCCTTCCCCTTGGGCACGCATGTTCAGAAATGCCTATGTTTGGTCGTGTGAACATGGCGCTCGTATGTAATTCACAAAAATATTAGATTTTAAGAAAAAACGCATTAATTAAATATGAAGAAAACTAAGTTTTATTTGAGATAACAAATTGTATTTATTAATTTTTTAACCAGTTTAACAAACTAAAGATTAAGGAGGTAGATCTTTTTTTTTAATGATGAAGTTGTAAGCAAGTCAAGAAGGTGCAGATCTAAAAATCAGGTTGCTCTCGTTTAATAAAGTGAATAGAGGGAAATATAAATATTTAGGCTTTGATCTGTAAAAACTTATTGAGCTGTGTCTTGAAGCATTGAAGATTGTAGGACACGAGAAAAGTGAAGGCCGGAAGAGAGTTCGAGTCTTTAAAAGCCATAGCGATAGACGAATCATGAATACGTATGTTTTATTTATCTAATAATCTCATTTCCTCTCTGGCGAAATCTGTAGCAAGAAAAATTGACTTTTTATTCAGGCCTAGGCGATTTTTCACGCCCCTGCATCTTTTCACTCTCTACAAGGCCCAACTCTGTCCCTCTCACGAATACAGTTTTGACCGTTTTTAAGCAAAAAATAGCTTATAATTAAATAAAAATTAATATTTTAATAAAAAAAATTATTCCTTTTTATAATGTAAGTAGCTCTATCGACGAAATGCAACATGTCCAGCTTCTGCCACTGTTGTCCCATCTTATAATTCTTCGCCTTCTTGCTTCCATATCATTAAAAAAAAAACAATCTTTTTTTTTTTAGTTTATTTCATAATGATTTGCCTACCTTAATATTTCTCGGTATTCTTGTAAATTTAACAACCATTTTTTTAAAATTCTCTAAGCGTCCAAGGAAATATTCACTTTCAAAAGTAAAATAATCAAAAATAAATTCATAAATTATATAAATAAAAAAAATTTAACAAATCAGGAATAGAAATATGTCGAAACTATTTTTGCATTCTATAATAACAAGTTACAGTATTTTCAAAAACATGATGAGCTAGTGCTCTCCGTTCTTTCCTTCTTTAAGTGCCATTTAATTGGCTATACGTGGGCGGCTAAGATATATCTAATCAAAATAAGACCGTTGTTCTTTCTGTAAGAAGATACCTTTCTACAAAAGTTAAACGATCATATGTAGTAATTTTATCCCTTCAAAAAATTAACTTCGTTTAAGTTTTAATTCCTCCATCTTAAACCATATAGTCCAAAGAATAATGAAGTCAAAGTATGAATGTAATAGAATTAATTTACAAATCTAATTTATATACATATTTTATATTCTCCTTCCTAGTAGGCTGTTTTTTTATAAATATAATAAGAATAAAGATTATTTTTTATTTTTGTAAATATTTGTATATTTTATAAATAAAATACTTTTTATATAATTTATTTCTTTATCAATATATTAATTGATTCATTGCTCATTTCAGAAATATATATATGTATATTTTTATTAATCACTGAGTACCCATTCCTACGTCTTAGGAGACTAGTTTGTCGCAAACATTGACTTCCACTCAATTCTATCCGGCGCCAATTCCTTCATTACTCTAAAAGGCTCATATCTTTCATTATCTGAGGAAAATACTCCAATCTAGGTATTCATCTTCGCCTTTTCTTTCTCTCTTCCCTATCTAATAATTTCTAACAATTAAAGCTATACCTAAACCAATCTTAAATAAATTACGAATATCATCAAGCAATTTTAACACATTTATTTCTTGATTTATGTTTTGATTAAAATTTGTATCTAGACACAGGACTGTGTGTCAGAGTGTCAGCGAAGTTCGGAAAAGAAAAGGGCAACGAACCATTTCGAGCTACTTTCGAATCCCCCATAACTCAAAACTATTAGATCTACACACTTGCTATTTTGCATTCTAATAAGGCCCCCCTGAATCAAATTTCATTGAACACTACAATTTGTGGCTTTAATTGATATCATGGGTTCCGTAGTCCTTTACCTGAGGACCCTTTGTAATCGTCCTTGGCGTGAGACTGATTACAATACTTTAACCTTATCTGCTTCGCATTTATGGATAAAGTAAAAATTAATGAAAAATATTTGAAAAATTCGCTACCCTCTCTGCAAATTTGGTGCTTTGCCAATTTTTTAATTTGTGAATCGAATGAGCTAATAATCTGTGAACCGAGCTGAAACTTTCGATACAAAGTTGCAGCTTATCAATACTAATCTAGACGTAATACGGCAGTGTGTCTGCCAAGTTCGGAAAAGAAAATGGCGACGCACCGGCAGTGTGTAAATTACAAGAACCATTGGATAAGTGAAAACGATACACTGGAGATTATCTATAAGGGGATTACAAAAAATCAACAAAAAATGGTTCGTCATTGCTCCATAAGTCCTCCTTTTGCATTTACTTTAGCAGCGCATCGTCCTAGCAAACTCAAGATGTAGTTGTCTTGGAAGTTATTCGCTCAGCTCTCTCAAAACATTCAAAGTGCTGTCGGGACAGAATTTCTTTCAAATGGCGAATGAAAGTTCTTCTTCTCGGATAAATAACTCAAACATGCTCAACAGAATTGAGGTAAAAAGATGATCTTTTTAACACTAATTTAATTTTAAAAAAATAAAATAAAATAAATGCATACGATCGGGCTAAATAAAACATTTTTTCTTCGAAAATATATATTTTTACAAATTGAATTGATTAGATTAGATATATTTTTTCTTTAGTATATTTTTCATTTAGAAAATAATAATTTTGTTAAAAATATTTGATTTCATTAATTGATATAATCATTGCTATCTCCGTTCATCTGTAAAAATAATAAAATTATACTTAAAACAATACAAGTGATTAAAATAAAAGCTATTTTACATTGATATCACTATTTTCAAATTTTGTTTTATTACAGTATTTCCTCTGAATCTTTCACCGGTTCCAGAAAAACCCGAATAATTAGGAATCTTATATATTTCATTCTTCTTTTACATAATACAAACATAAATTCTTGTTGTAAAGTCTGGAATTACTTACTGGCTAAAATCAGGAGTGTAGCTACCACATAAGAATAAGTTCTGAGAGGCCCCCAACAGGGGAAGTGAAAATTTGATATTTTTACCTATGGTTAAAAAATTTCTAGCTACGCCACTGACTAAAATGAGCAAAGAACTGAAGGGCAAAAAATTTGCGAATTGACTTATTTTCACCATTGGGGTACATCTTACTACTTTTTTATGGTTTTAAAAACTGCCAGGTCATTATTACTTTTTTTTCACGAAAATGTTGAGAGAAGGAGTTACACCAAAAAGGTGCAACCCGTAAAGGCCTGGGTTGGCCCTTCCATCGTGAAAAGAAGAAAAAAGAATTTTATGGGCTGGGCGGTGGTCAAAGGTATCTGTGAATACGGGTCTTAAATAGCTGAAGGTTATAAGTCGCGGGAAAGATGGTGGCAGGGAGCGAGTTCCAGTCTCTGGAGGTCATAGAGATAAAAGAGTTGGCGAAAGCGCTTGTTCGACTTTTATCCAATTTGACAGCGAAGGGGTGCTGAGCGTTCGCGTGTTTCTCGTAAAGAGGGCTAAAGAAGACTTTGGCACTTTTGTACTTTTATCAAACAAAATAAAAAATATTTACACAACAATAACGCGATTACTCACACCGCAGACTTCAGGATTCTACTGTATAAATAAAACTTATATATTTTGAAATAAGAAATATCGTTATCAATTAAATAAAATAACCATAACAATAATAATACTTACTTGTAAGCGTAAACTTTCTAATGTTTTGGCAATTTTCATAATACTAGCTCTGTCCACTTCATTATAAAAATGGAGTTCGAAATCTGGATGATTTTTTAATGATTTAAACAATTTTTTTGAATATGTTCTAAAATAATACATATTATAATTAATTTTATAGACAAGTAAAGTAAATTATTTGAAAGATTTTTCTGATTAAACCACCCTAGGCTTAAGAAAATTGATCAATTAATGTTTAAGAATACAGAAAAAAATAGATAGAGATTTTAACTTGGGTTTTTTTTATATATTTTTTCACTTTCATTTATAATGTAAGTGCAAGTGATATTGCATTTATCTCTAGAGGGTTTCACTTTGAGGTCTTTTAACATTAAAAACTTTACTTTTTCAATTCTTATTGAAAATAAAAGATAATTTAAGAAATAAAAATCATGTTTAGTGTTTATAAGAGTCGGAAAAGTGCCTAAAAATAGATTTCTTTGTTTGAATAGATGTGTGCAAAACAAAATATTGCAAAACAAGCTAATTTGAAACTTGACCTAAGTGTATAATCTAAAAGGAGTGGAGTAAGGTTTTATTCGAATTGATCCAGCCGAAATACCCTTTTATTCAGACGTTTTTAAGTTTTCACATTTTTCCAAAAACAAGCCAATTTAACTTAAAAAGTTTATCAAATAGATTTTTGAAAAAAATGAATTTTATCTTAGATATACAAACAAGGAAGAGAACTGGTAAGAAAAGCACAAATATGGTACACCATATGTATGATTGTCTATTTATAGAAATAAAAATTTTCTTTATAAAAGACACAGACTAAAAATTTAATACTATAAACTAAATTTTATACATAAAATATATAATAAACACACATTAAAAAAAAAATATAAGGTTGGCAACTAAGTAATTGCGGATTTCACTCATTGATGGCTTCAGTTAAATTTTTAGGTTTGCTGGCGTAGTCCAAATGTAAAACACATTTTGTTATTTGATAGTTGGCAATTCAGCTGTCAATCAGTAAAAAAAGTTTTTTGATCGGTTGCGTAGTTTTCGTTTGGCGTTCGTTGAAAAATGGAAAATCAAAAGGAACATTTTCGTCATATTTTGCTTTTTTATTTCCGCAAAGGGAAAAACGCATCGCAAGCTCACAAAAAGTTATGTGTTGTTTATGGCGACGAAGCCTTAAAAGAACGGCAGTGTCAAAATTGGTTTGCCAAATTTCGTTCTGGTGATTTTTCACTCAAAGATGAAAAACGCTCTGGTCGTCCAGTTGAAGTTGATGACGACCTAATCAAAGCAATAATCGATTCGGATCGTCACAGTTCAACACGTGAGATTGCAGAGAAGCTTCATGTATCACATACATGCATTGAAAATCACTTAAAACAACTTGGCTATGTTCAAAAACTCGATACATGGGTTCCTCACGAACTGAAAGAAACGCATTTAACGCAACGCAATAACAGCTGCGATTTGCTAAAGAAACATAATGAAAATGATCCATTTTTAAAACGACTGATAACTGGCGATGAAAAATGGGTTGTTTACAACAATATCAAGCGGAAAAGATCGTGGAGCAGGCCAGGGGAACCAGCTCAAACAACATCAAAAGCTGGTATTCATCAAAAGAAGGTTTTGTTATCAGTTTGGTGGGATTACAAAGGAATTGTCTACTTTGAACTCTTACCACCCAACCGAACGATCAATTCTGTTGTCTACATTGAACAACTAACGAAATTAAACAATGCAGTTGAAGAAAAGCGGGCCGAATTGACAAATCGAAAAGGTGTTGTATTCCATCATGACAATGCAAGGCCACACACATCTTTGGTCACTCGGCAAAAATTATTGGAGCTTGGTTGGGATGTTTTGCCACATCCACCATATAGTCCTGACCTTGCACCATCTGATTACTTTTTATTTCGATCTTTACAAAACTCCTTGAATGGTAAAAATTTCAATAATGATGATGATGTTAAATCGTACCTGATTCAGTTTTTTGCTAATAAAAACCAGAAGTTTTATCAACGTGGGATTATGATGCTGCCTGAAAGATGGCAAAAGGTCATTGATCAAAATGGGCAATACATTACAGAATAAAGTTATTTAGTTCCATGAAAAAATTGTCTTTCATTTTCTAAAAAAAAAAAAAAAAAATAACCGCAATTACTTAGTTGCCAATCCAATACATTGATTATTGACTAAAATGTTCAAAAGAAGAAGACTAAAATAGAGAAAAATAATAAATTCTCTAATTTATTAAAAAATTGTCCATAAGTCATTTTTAGGGGAAGAGATTCTGAGACTAAACATTTAAAGATTTAATTATTGTCAAAAATGTTCAAATTATTTATCTAGAAATTAGAAATTTTGATGAAGATAAGACTATGGAACTTTTCTCTATCTTTGTGTGTGATGTATATATATATATAAAATATATGCGTGTGTGTCGTTTCTTGGGAACCTATTCTGTGCCTTAATATCAAACCCTTTTTACCAAGTAGCTTAAATTCTTTCTAAATGGTGGCCCCGTATTGTACAAGGACCTGAAACCCAAAGCTGTAAATACGGTTGCATAATTTTCAGGAGTTTAAAACAACATATTAAAAAATTTTCTCTTTCATACCTGGTGATGAGATTACTGTCTCCTAAATATTGAGCAAGCATATTTAATATTTTTTTCCGAGTTTCCTTTGAATTCCCTGCAGATATTGAATAGAGGATGACTTCGGGTCCATTAATCGTAACAAGACATGTAAGTAAACGAACGATGGCAGTACGAACCAAAGGGTTCTTATGACTAAAATTTCAGTAAATAATTAGATATTGTGATAGGCATACATAAATTATTTATTAGTGTAATTGATAAGAGCTACTAAATATATATAACATAAAGATCAATAATAATTTTACAGAGTTTGTATATTTTATTAACAATCATTTGGTGAATTTGAGTCTCTACTAACTTTGTAATAATTAATAATTATACTTCTGAGGTGAGATTGATGATTTGGAAGCTTTAACTAATTAGACCAGGGGCAGGGGAAACTTTTTCATTTTGAAAGATTCCAACTACAGTTAGCTATAACTGAGCTAACCCAGATAGCACACTATATACGAAGTACGCACGTTTTCAAATCCTTATGTAGATGGATATGAAATGGAATATTTATGTACATATTTGTAGTTCTATTCATGCTATGTACACACAGTACATGTGAGTTATGAGGTACGTACTTAATAGATAAGATCATATTCAAAAATTTCAATTCAGAGCATTTCAAAATGTACCTTAATTTTTGTAAAAATTTAAATACTTTTGCGTGAATAAATGATTCCACAAAAACAGCGCTAAAATTTTTAAATTTATATAAGTTAAATTAAGACTAAATTCTAATTTCATTTTTTTGCATACGGTTCAGTATTTTTTTGTTCTAAAAATACATAAGTATACTCTAGCTAATGAAAAAAAATGATTTTTAAACTCATATTTTAAACAATATTTGAGTGATGTTTTAAAATTCATAATCGGTCTCAAGTAGTGGCAAGTTTATTTAAATAGAAAAAGTAAGAGAAAGAATAACTCAAGATATCAACCAATTGATTATATTTTGTTAAAAAAACTTTCTAACAAATCCACAGAAAATAATTGTGCCAAAAAAAGAAAGAAAACTAATTAAGAAATGAAGCTTAGTCTGTATTTTATAAAGATTTTTTTTCTTAGTTATGGCTAAAGATTATAATCACTTTGACCATATGATTTAGTTTACTAATAAATCTTGTCGATCGTCAACTAATAACACTGCCCAACAATGAAACTGCTTCGGGCTCAAAAATAGCTGATTCTTATGTATTTCCACCTGCTGAATTCAAAAATCACCATAAAGATTACCGATTAGCTCTTGTTTTGGAGATATAATCGATCAAAACGGTGAAAAAGACCATTTTGACCTATTTTCGAGTTCCGTTAGATATTAAACAACAATATTTGAGATCACAATATTTTGTTGAACTAATACAAAACAGCTTCCTCTTGGATTTACAAATTACCACTTGTTTGTAGCTCAATTAGAACTCGAGTTATAACTAAAAAACTAAAACTACGTGATTATAAAGGATAATAAACATTAATAAAGTAAAGGGAGTGTAGTTTCAGAGTGAATGAAATAAAACTCAAAGAGGTGTATACAATCTCAATATATTTCGGATTATTAGTCCATCATCAGGAGTTTACAGGTTAAAAACTAATCTGTAAATTCCTGATGGACTAATAACACTGGGCAACAAAAAAGAGGCAAGCTAAAAAACGACGATCTGATGGCACCACATAAATCTCTTCAGACACGACCATCTGTGAAGTATTATTCCAGCAATGTAGAACTCTTAGAATGTAACTACAATTTGTAAAAAAATAAAATGCACTTTCAATGTTGTTAGCATATGTAATTAAAATGTATCTTTTTCTCTTGATCCGCCACCTACTGTATTTCACAGAAACTAGAGCTAAGAAAAATTTTTCATTGTCATATTCGTTTTTCTCAACCCAAAATTGGTAGGAATTGACTCATCAAGTGCTCGAAGCATTTAAAAATTATTTTTTTGTTGCCCAGTCATAATCTATTCAAAGTGCATACACCAAGGTCTTACATGTCAAACCTTCCAAATCATAATTACATTATTTTTTAGAACTATCAAATTATAAGTTTATTTCAATACCCCTACGAATTTTATATTTTTAAATTTTATAGATCACTTATTTGAAAAATGATGCTTCGGAGGTTGAGTTGTTTATCAGAAGAAAAGTTTCAACTGAAACTATTTAAGATAGAACATTTTTAATGAGATATTTTCTCCAGAATACAATACATAAATACGTTTCAACACCAAAATCTAGTCGTTTCCAAGTGCTGAAGAACACATTGACTCAAAACATTTTAATGGCTTCCGGAGGACTTGAAAACAATTCTAAAATTTGTTATTATATTTTGAAGGAAATGTTAAAAAACAAAAATTAATATAAGTAATTTCAGTGGAAACTTTTATACTCATGGATTTAATATTTAATTATTGTATATTGAAGGAGACAATAAAAGAGTGTATCTTCTGCTGGTATTATAAATTTTTAATTTATTTATAACTTAGGTACATACATTAATTCTTGTGAATCAATGGAATAGACTAATCAAGAGGGCAAAGCTCTCGAAACTATAGTCCCGTTATAAATAAATTGAAAATTTATAATTCCAGCAGAAGACACTCTTTTATTGTCTCCTTCAATTTATAAAAATTCTGCTACTCTCGCCAAAAAGAAACTTTCAATTTAATTATTGTATAAAATGAATACAGAATTTTGTTCGTTATCAATAAGGTAATTATTTTATAATTAAATATTATATCCATGTGCATAAAAGTTTTGACTGAAATTACTTAAATTATTTTTTTTTAATATTTCCTTCAAAATATAATAAGTTTCGACAACCAATTTCGGAATCGTTTTCAAGTTCTATGGATATAATATTTAATAATAAAATAATTACAAAATTTTGTTCGAAATCAATGAAGTAGTTGTAGACGCGTTTTAGCGACTGAGTTTATTTATTTTATTTCGAATATAAGCTTTACTTCTGGTTGAATAAAAAAAAACTTCTATGTTTTCAAACATAATATTGATATGTGAGACACTAAACAGCTTTGGTTCAATCAATAGTTATCAAATTCGACCGAATCAATCGCTAAAACACGCCTTATGATTAGTGATTATGAAAAATATCACGAAAAGATTGAGAGACTTGAATCCCCGGGAGATGAGAGCTCGCACTGAGTGACATGGTGCAACGTTACGAATCATCGAATCCAGGGCTTCATTCGCGTCCTGTCGAATATATTTGTTCATATCCGCTGTTTTGTTCAGCAACATGCTCACCAATTCATCAAATTCCTTAAATACATAGGATATTAGAGATAATAGGAAACAACCGTTTTATTTCGTATTTATTGTGAACTCACAGGCCTTTGAATATTGTGATTTGTTCGAAATATTTCAAGGGATGCCTGACACGCGAGACGAACAACCAGCGATCGTAAGGAATGCAAAAGGACGATCAGTACACGGTTGACCAGAGTCATAAACGGATCGACCATCGAAGGAAAATAGCGACACACTTGAATCACCTCCTCGACGCCTTCGACATTAGTAGACCTTCAAGAATAAAAGATAAATAGTACCATAGAAAATAAAATATGAAATTAAGGATTTATTTATTATATTTAATTATAAGAAATAAATATAATTATGGTGTCCGTATAACTTATCATAAACCTGACCCCCTCCTTCTTTGAAAATTAAAAGTCAAATTCATTTTTATATAGTGCTTAGTTAAAAATATTTTGATAAACAATTTGACCAATCATGCTAATCGTAAAATCTATATATATAAAATTAAGGTTTTGTCTGTACATTGTTCCAAATCACGCCAAATTTTGGTTTGCACACGTTTCAAGCAAATTTATGAACGAAAACACCATCAACAAAATTCCTGCCTGTATGTATGTCTGTATGTCTGTATGTATGTATGTCTGTTTCAGTGGTTTCCGAAAAGTTGCTCACGATTCACGTAAAAACGGCTCAAGGGATTATTATGAAATTTCATATTTACATCAGATGTCTTCTAACTCACGTTTTTAGCTATATAACGTTTTGATATTTTGACCCCAGAAGGGGTTTGGGGGGGGGGCACGAATGAAAATTATCAAATAACTCCTAAACTATTAACCCTACAGCAAATATTATGATAAACAAAGTTGTAGGGGATGTGATTTCTGACAACTTTTGTTTAAATAAATTTCTCAAAAAGCTCCTAAAAAGGGGGGAGGGTGAAAAAATGTAAATTCTTGCCCTTGGAACAAACTCAACTAAATTTTGTATACATAATCTCTGGGCCTCTAGAGAGCTAGAAATGCAAAAACTAACCACCCAAAATGGGGGGGGGTCAAAAAATGAAAATTCTTTCTCTTGGGCCAAACTCAACCAAATTTTGTAAATATCTGTGGGTCACTAGAAGGCTAGAAATGCCAAAACTGAGTGCGGAGGGTGGTGCGGAGTTCAGTCCAGTGGGCATAGCGGGGTGAGGTCCAGGGAGCTAGGCGGGGGTGTGGTGCGCAGGGTTGGAGGGGGCGGGGTGGTGGTGTGGAGGCGGGGGTGGGGTGCTGGAGGGGTTTTGGGGGCGGGGGGTGGGCGTGGTGCGGGGGTAGGGGTGCTGGGTGGGTTTCGGGGGGTGTGGTGGGTGGGAGTGGGGAGTGAGGGTGGGGTTCGAGGGCTGGGGTCCAGGGGGCGTGCCCCTGCTAGCAAGAGGGCCGCCGAAGGCGGGCCTTGCAGTTAGTAATATATATATATTTTAATGGCCTTCGGAAACTATAGTTCATTATGGCCATAGTGTTCGTGAGTGTGTAAGCCAGTGGCGTAGGCAGAAAATGTTCATGAGGGGGGGGGGGGGTTAATCTGCAAAATATTTAGGCGGAATTGTTTTTTATTAAAACAAATAGGTACTTCAAGAAATTAAAAAAAAACATAATTCTTGATTAAACATACCTATGAAATATATTTAATTACTGTTAGTTTGCTATATGAAAATGTTTGTCGTTGCCGTTGCTCACCCCATGAGCCCTGACCCCCCCCCCATGGCTACGCCTCTGGTGTGAGCAAGTGTGTGTAAAATAGTGTAGGGATCAGATTAAAGTCAAATTGAATCCGTTAACGTCAACATATCTAAATAGCGAAATATCTAAGAGGAAATCAATTGTTCATTAAACTCTCTACATTAAAGACAGTTTAGATCTTATATAACAACGTCCTATCGTCGCCTTAGAGAGTAAACTTGCTAACTCACAACAAGGAACATTTTACAGGGCAGAGAAAAAACAAACAAAATTTAATATTGTTGTTATGGAAATAAACTATTTTTCGATTTTTTTTCTACAACTTACGATTTTAAGTAGCAGTTTTACTTGGACAATGCTGCATCTCTTTTCCTTTCGAACAGTATTAATATGTCATTTATGATAAAAAATGGATTTAGCAGGTTTACACTCTAAGGCGACGATATATTAATTAATCTAATTACCTCCTTCAAGTAGTTATTTTACTCCCATTGGTGTAAATACCCCTAGGTTAGGAACCACTGGTCTAGGATTTTATAAAACAAAATAAAACAGAAATTTGGCCCTGAATGAGAAGGTATGAAATGTCTTATACAAATAATTACACATTCTGCTAACAAGCTTTAGAAATTCTAAAAATTTCAGGAAACTGGTCGAAAATTTAAATCAAATTTTGAGCAAGACTTAGCTATATGTATAACAGTGATGATGAGTGTGTAAATTATTATATGAAACTTTTATGTCAAATTTTATTTTATTTATCTTATAAAATAAATTTTAAAATGAGCTAAATGTTGAATTAATTACCAATCTTCCATTCGTAGTTTGGCGAGTGCAGAGCGAAGTAATTCTTGAGGAAATTCAGGCTCATCATTCATTGGTAAAAGTTCCAGTTCATAATTTATTGGTGCCTTTTTAACTATAGCAGCGGCTACGGGTGACTGCATCTCTCGACAACTCTGCTCCACCCTCAAAATGTTTATTATAAGTATTGAATGAACTAGTAATTTTAATTTATAATTCAATTTTTTATTTTTTTTATTTAATATCAACAAAATTATTATTATAACCACAAATATATATTTTTTTAATTATGATTCAAACAAATATCCTTTTTCGGACAAATCTGAATTTCCCATCTGAATTCTTACACTTGAATTAGTATAAATAAATTACTATTAATTATAAATATAAAAAAATATAAAGAAAATATAAATACGTTTTTTAAAAGTTGAAAACCTATTTTTTTCTAAATCTAAAGTAATTTATTCTAATTTTCCTCTAATATTTTCTGACTTCTAGTTCTTAGTCTTAAGCGAGGGTGAACCGCAATTGGAATTAGGTGTACACGTCTTTGGAATTATGTGGAATTATTTTGGAATTCTTTTAGATAATGCCCCTTCATCTATTATCTTCTACTTGTAAATGAAATTGGAAGTGGAAGTAGGTCTAAACGATATTAGGTCGCGGTTCACCCCTCGGCCTTAAGTAGGTACTAGAGCAGGGCTGTCCAAACCGTGGCCCGCGGGCCACATTCGGCCCAGCACTGCAATGAGTGTGGCCCAACATAAAATCATAAACTTCCTTAAAACATTTAGATTTATATGTAGATATATAGGGTGTTTTTTATTGAGGTATAGAACTTTAAGTTGGCATCACTTTTTTAACTGGCGGCCATTTTGTCAGCTGTCAAGTGATTAATATTTAGTTTGGTTTGCCATTTCATCATGAACAGGTTGACAAAAGAACAACGCTTGCAAATCGTGCAAATTTATTTCGAAAATAATGGTTCAGTTCGCGAAGTTTACCGCAAGCTCCGTCCATTTTATGGTCGACATAATCGTCCATCAGAGCAATTAATTCGGTTAACCATGGATCGTTTTCGCACTACGTTTACTCTATGTGATAATACGCATCCGCAGAGACGTCGAACAGTGCGCACCGAAGAAACAATTGCCGCTGTAGAGCAAAGTGTTGAAGAGGACCAGAATGAATCGATTCGCCACCGTGCACAGCAATTGGAGCTTTGTCCATCAACTTTATGGAAGATTTTGCGCAAAGATCTTGGCTTGCGACCTTACAAGATCCAGCTTGTGCAAGAATTAAAGCCGCGAGACCATGCAATGCGTCGTGATTTTGGTGTATGGGCCGAAAATGAGATTGATCTCGATGCTGATTTTCATCGCAAAATTTTGTTCAGTGATGAGGCTCATTTTTGGTTGAATGGCTACGTCAACAAGCAAAATTGCCGCATTTGGAGTGAAGAGAATCCACATGAGACCCTTGAGACGCCATTACATCCACAAAAACTGACTGTTTGGTGTGCTCTATGGGCTGGTGGAGTCATTGGGCCATACTTCTTCCGAAATAATGCTGGAGAGTCAGTTACCGTTAATGGAGACCGGTATAGAGCCATGATAACCGACTATTTTGTTCCCGAATTGGATGGCATGAATGTGGATGAGTTGTGGTTCCAACAAGACGGCGCTACATGCCACACAGCGCACGTCACAATCGATTTATTGAAGGAAACATTCGATGAGCGCATAATTTCGCGGAATGGACCTGTCAATTGGCCACCAAGATCGTGTGATTTGACACCATTGGATTATTTTCTTTGGGGATATGTGAAGTCGCTCGCCTACGCCAACAAACCAGAAACGTTAGGGGACTTGGAAGCCAACATTCGTGGCGTTATTGCCAACATACGGCCCCATATGCTCGAAAAAGTGGTTGAAAATTGGACCTGTAGAATTAGATTTATTCGAGCCAGCCGCGGCGGCCACATGCCCGAAATCATATTTAAACATTAATGGCATAAAATTATCCTTCCAATAAAGCCAAATTGATGGACATTAAAACGATTTTCTTGTGTTTTATTTCAATTCGAAAGTTCTATACCTCTAAAAAAACACCCATTATATTTATTCGCTTTTTCGAAAATATGAATGTATATTTGTACAATTTTTTCAAGAATATAATTCACTAAAAGCAAAATTATAAGCTCAACTAAGTATATAAGATAAAAAAAAAATAATTAAGTTTCGAATATTTAAAAATTCTTCTTCTCATATTTTCATTTTCTAAAATATTTATTATTTCAGTAATTTATATGCTACGACACTAATCAAGTCTATAGTTATATCATTCTAGTACAAGGAGACAAAGAACAATCACAATTAATTGATCATTTCTCTTCTAGATTAAAACTTGTCAGGACTTGTCTTTTAGATCTTTGGACGTTCTTACATCTCAAAAGATAATGTATGGATACTCAGGAATTATTATATCTGTGTCCATTTTAAAAAATAAATTATCATTCCTCATATCCTTCTTTAATTACATTCGATTTAAACCAGGGCTCTCCAATCCGAGGTGAATTCATAAAATTCCTTAAAACATTGAGATTTATATGTAGATACTGGAAAACACAACAATTTTGCCTGATAATTTCTTTTCTCTAAAATAAGAAATCTAAAAGTCTACTGTGAAGTTTTTGAAAAATACAAAGTGCTAATTTAAAATTTGAATCTGGAACTAGATTTCAAGATTTCCGAAAAAAGAATCATCATTTTGGTCTATTTTATACTATATTTTCATTAGAAATAAATTTTCTACTTGCAAACTTTCTGATTGAATGTTCTAGAACAACAATTAGATACCGATCTTTAAGAAAAATTGAATATTGTCTCTTTATTATAATTTTATATTAATTATCTAAAATTGACTCTTAATATATCTTAAAAGGTAAGAGGAGTTGATAGAAATAGAACCTTTGGAACGAACATTTATGGGTCGAAATGGAATTCAAGGTATTTTTATTTAGAGCCGCATTTAGAAGATTTGAAGGTTGTAGAATACAAAAAGATAAAAACAGGGAGTGAATTTTAATCTCTAGAAGGCATAAAAAATTGTATTTGTCTTTAATTTGATTCCAAAGGGATAATAAATGTTTGAAAATAACGTATTTCGTGTAAATGAGACTTTAAGATGATTATTGACTTTAAAACGAATAAATTAAAGGAGATAATAAAAGAGTGTGTCTTCTGCTGGAAAACATCAATTCCTGTTAATCAATTATAATAGACTGATGAAGAGGGCAAAGTCCTTGAAACCATAGTCTCTTCATAAATAAATACAAAATTTATTTTTCCAGCAGAAGACACACTCTTTTATTGTCTCCTTTCATTTATTTAAATTCTGCTACTCTTGGCAAAAATAAACTTTCATTTTAATCAAACGAATACTATAATAGGCAGAAATAATTCCACTATAGGCCAAAATCTTTAGTCCTTAAAATCTTTAAACGTCTCTATATACTTAAATAACGCTCTATAGCCTTAAAACAAATGAATTTAAAATCTGTTTATAAAATTTCCGACCAAAAATTTTTTGTCTTTAAAATCTTTAAACTTCTTTATCTCCTTAAATAATGGTTTGAGAACCTTAAAACAATCGAACTTATAATATTTTCATAAAATTTCCGACCAAAAAATGTATTGTTTTTAAAATCTTTTTTTTCTTTTCGGCCTTTCTAGCCATAAGCCTATTTACGATACTATTTATTTTATTTAAATTTGTCCCTACCCCGGGGGTCAGATTTTAGCCGGATGCGTCGAGTCGGATTTGAACCCGGGTCCACTTGATTAGCAGGCTGACACGCTCCCACTTAACCTATCCGACCCCCCTTTAAAATCTTTAAATGTCTCTATCTCCTTAAATAATGGTCTGAGAGCATTAAAACAATCGAATTTATAATATTTTCATAAAATTTCCGACCAAAAAAATTTGTTGTCTTTAAAATCTTTAATCGTCTCTATCTCCTTAAATAATTGTCTGAGAGCCTTAAAACAATCGAATTTATAATCTTTTTATAAAATTTCCTATTAAAAATTTGTTGTCCTTTAAACGTATTGATTAATTAATATTTAGGTCTTGAAAAATTGAGATATAAATGATATAATTACTTATAAATCAAATGGGATGAATATTATCATTTATATGAATTCCTACTAATCTTTATGATTTGAGCTTTATCGCATTCTGGGTCTAGGGCTAACGATCCAGATTGCTTGAGTTGTTTATTCCTACACTCATGCAGTTTAAGACATTGAAGACGAAGCGATTAATGATAACTAAGCAGTCAAAAAAAGGCATTTTTAATCTATAAATCTTTAATCTTTAGCACTTAAGTCAAAAATTCAATTTTGAAGGTCTTACTCTTTTCCAACCGGTGAATGAACGATCCCGTTTAGCTTGGTTCGTGACTTGGCTTGCTGTTTTTTATTCGTTCTAGTATTCTGTTGATGCTTCAAAATACCGCTTGTGCACAAATTGGTGGTCTTCGAAACAAGTGGCATATTATTTTGGTGCTCAGTATTTAGAGGGATGTGCTGCTCAGTATTTGAGCTCGGAGGCCGAGGACTATTTGTTCCCAAGTCTCGTGCAGGTGCCACTGACTTTGATCTATTAAAAAACCTTCAAAAAAAAAAAAAAAGAAACCATTTGATCTAAAAATATCTATATAATTTTTCAGAATTATAAAAAAATGAAATTTACCTATATTGTATGGCTAATGAAAAATACGGTAGGGAAATGGAATTTCCCCTTTACTTGTAACCTAAGACTTATTGTCTGTGCATAATTTGAAATTCATAGGACGTCTCAAAGTAATCTATAGTTTTTGATGAGTGAGTGTCAAAATTGGCAATTTTCTGGTCTGTCTTCGATACGGTACAGCTCAGGAATTAAAACAAGCCACATTTGTCTGCACAAGGCTCGCTCAAAGGGAATATTTTTTCTTCAGAAATAAAATACATAAAAAACCATGAGCATATAAAATGATCACACGACCTGGAAAGTTTAAATCCGTTTCTGTACACCTACGACATTTTAAGGGTAAAAGGGAGACTGGCCTTGTTAGAAAATAACGATTTATCTATCGTCCTAGAAACCCTTTCACCTTCCGTAAATAATTTATATTTTCAATGCAAATTTTATCTAATTTTATTAAAACCGAATTTTATTTCCCAGACTGATCAAGTTGATTAAAAAGGTGATAGCAAAATGGTTGATATGTTTCAAGAATAAACCAATATTGCTAACTAAATTATGCCATTGTCTAGGCCAGAGTTCTTCAATCTGTGATCCTTGGAATCTTAGGCTCCACTCAAACGATTTAGGGGGGTTCGGCGGAGTCAATGCTAAAAATTCGAACATTAACCCGGATTCACAGCTAGAAAGATCTTTTGTTTGAATAAATGCAAATTTATATCTTATTTAATAAGTTTTTATGGCAAAGTCAGGGACGTGCCTTATTCATAACATGTAATATGTATTACGAGACCCCCCCCTCCAAGAAAAGAAATCAAATCTGGGTGTGCTACTGAAAAGATTTCCATAAAAAATTCCTCATAAAAAGAGGTTCCGCGGGATGTCAAAGGTTGAAGAACACTGGTCTAGGCTAACCCTCTTATGCCCGGAATACTAGTTTCTTAAACTAGAAACTACGTGTTAATTCTACGTAGGGGCTTATTCCATGAATTCTTTCTCTTCTCCCTTTTCACCCAAACCTAAATTCTTATCCAATTATCTACTTCTTTCCCTTTCTCTAATGCCCGGAATACAAGTTTTTCAAAATAGAAATTGATAATTATACGTAGGGGCTTATTCCATGAACTCTTTATCTTCTCTTTCACCCAACCTAAATTCTTACCCAATGAACTACGTACTTCTTTTTCTTTCAAAAACACATTCCTTCATTTTCTGACACCTATTAACCATACTATTATAAAATTTTGAACAATCTCTCTTTAAGACTCAGTGGAACTATTGGACGAAAAATCAACTATAACAATCAGAAGGGGGGGGGGTGACAATAAATATAAATTTTATCGCCTTTGATCTAAACGAAAATTTATAAAATTATACTTTACGACTTTGCGAGGCTTTTTAATATATAATAGGCGGGCTGAAAAGTTCGTAGGTTGACACATAAATGGCGCTACTAGTATCAAATCCATATGATTTTTAGTTAGCCTCAACCTTCAAAAGACGCGTGTATAAATTTGACAGCTGTTGCACTATTAGTTATTATAGCATTTTTAGTGAAAGAACTTTTAGTACTTTGAAAAATGGATAAAAAGGAATTTCGTGTGTTAATAAAGCATTGCTTTTTGGCTGACAAAAATACTGTTGGAACCAAGGTTTGCCTTGATAAACATTATTCGGACTTTGCACCAGCAAAATCAACCGTAGAAAAGTGGTTTGCTAAATTTAAACGAGGCGAAATGAGCACCGAGGACGATGCACGCAGTGGACGCCCCAAAGTGGCAGTTACCGACGAAAACATCAAAAAAGTCCACAAAATAATTTTTGATAACCGTAAAGTGAAGTTGATTGAGATAGCTGAGACCCTAAAGATATCAAAGGAACGTGTTGGTCATATCGTGGATGAATATTTGGATATGAGAAAGATCTGTTCAAAGTGGGTGCCGCACGAGCTCACAATCGACCAAAAACAACAACGAATCGATTATTCGAAGCAGTTTTTGCGTCGATATGTGATGATGGATGAAACATGGCTCCATCATTTCCCACCGGAGTCCAATCGACAGTCAGCCGAGTGGACTGCACATGATGAACCGACTCCAAAGCGTGAAATGACGCAAAAGTCGGCTGGCAAAGTTATGGCATCAGTATTCTGGGATACTCATGCTATAATATTCATTGACTATCTTAAAAAGGGAAAAACCATAAACAGCGACTATTACGTAGCGTTATTGGAGCGTTTAAAAGACGAAATCGCGGAAAAGCGGCCTCATTTGAAGATAAAGAAAGTGCTGTTTCATCAAGACAATGCACCGTGTCACAAGTCAATGAAATCGATGCCAAAATTGCAAGAATTAGGCTTCGAATTGCTTCCGCATCCACCGTATTCTCCAGATCTGGCCCCGAGTGACTTTTTCCTGTTCTCAGACCTCAAGAGGATGCTCGCTGGAAAGAAATTTCGCGCCGATGAAAAGGTAATCGAAGAAACTGAAGCCTATTTTGAGGCTAAAGACAAATGGTATCGAAAAATTGTATGACCGCTATAATCGTTGTATCGCCCGCGAAGGGAACTATATTGAATAATAAAATCAAATTCTATCCAAAAAATTTTTTTTTCAATGCTAGCCTACGAACTTTTCAGCCCACTGTGCAATTTTTTGATCAGATATGAAATTTAATTTAAATTCACCCCCCCCCCCCCCATGGATAAATTTTAGCATAAAAAGTCTCGCAAATTTTCGTTCAGATCAATGGCTATAAAATTTATATTTTTGCTTCGCCCTCTCCTAATTTCGATAGTTGAGCCCAAAATATAAATAGTTTCTCTGTGTCTTAAAAGAGAAATTGCGAATTCCGCTAAGCTCTAAAGTAAAACAGAACAATTTATTTTTCAAATACAATAAAGGAGATAATATTTAAATTTTTTGCCTAGATAACTAATTGAAATAATTATTCAAATTTTAATTTTAATTTGAAAATATAATTCTTTTAACAATTAAATTAATTTTCAAATCATTTAATAATAAAATTATTAATTTTCAGAGTAAAAAATAAAAAGGTATTATAAACAATAATAATAAGCATAAATGATATCTAACTTTATAATCCTTGAGGATTCATTATTGATTTTGCTATCGCTTCAAATACATTCTAAAATAGGTCATGGACTCATTGAATTAAAATGAATCAAGGTTATGAGATTAAAAAATTCCAAAATGATATTTAATATAATATAAAATTAATTATTTATTTAATTTAACGAGTATAAACCGAATTATTAAAAATGTGTCTTTATATAAAATTTTTCTAAATTAAAGCCCATTCAGCTTAGTATGAATAATCATTAATAAATAATTGGTGTGATTGATATTGCTGAGTTTTTTACTTTATTTTATTTTTAGAATGACTTTCTATTCTTATTGTATGTTTAATGGTAATTAATATTATCAAATACATACTGTTCTTCATGATTATATGTAGGTTCAAGAGATTCCAATGAAAATCTTAGATGGTCATTTCTAAAAAGAAAAAAAATTATTTAAAATTTTTAAAATATAAGAAAAAATACATTTATTTTTAATAAAAATAAACTGCTACGGATCGTTGCTAGACTTTATCCATAGCAATTTGAAATATTAATATCTTTATTTTTTTTATCATTAATCAGATAAAGACCAATTGGTCAATTTGTTAAATACTTGCTTATTGGACAGTAAAATAATTTAAAATATTTTTTTATTTTTTTTATTATTATTATTTATTGGCATCGGGCACAAACCCTTTTGCCAAATTTAAAATATGATTTTATTAAAAACTTTATCTAACCTTTTTGGTAGTCCTCAAGGTACTTAAATAGAATATCAAATCTAATCAAAATTGGCTTAGCCATTTCTAAATTGGTAATGAGGCCAAAATTAAAAGCGGGGAAGGGGGTTGGGTTTCTGCGTAAATAATTATAAATTATTTTATTAGATATTAACAAAAAGAAGAAATATAAGAGAGGGACCAGGTGTATGGTAAAATCATGGGGATGGCCACATCATCTTATTTTCTATTTTTTTGTATTTTTTCATCTGGAAGTTCTCTTCTCTCTTCGAGCTAGAATGACTAAAATATAAGTCAGTTCTTTTAAAGCCAAATATTTTGGCTGAACTTTACTATAAGCTTACATTTTGTATAAGTATATCAATAATATGCGAATCTATACTGTTGACAGACAATATGTTCTAAAGATTTTTCTCCCCATTTCGCATATTTCTAAATTGGAATAATAATTGAAAAATTTTGGAGAAATTTAATATTCTAGTCACTCGGAATAAAAGTAATTTAAATTAAAAAAAAATTAAAATAACTTAAAATGCCACTATTTTATTCAAATCTTTAAGTTCATCTATTGTACCATCAGTGTGAGTGAGGCTAACCAGTAGTCTCGTAAGCTCACATTCTACTTTTTGAGTCACCCTTAAGGCCTTGAAAATGGGTGTCGCGGGTTTAACATTTTTTTTTTATAAATTATCTAAGCAAATTTGGAATCCTTCTATAAAAGAAAGCATTATAAAAGAAAACAAATATCATTTAGCAAAATTACAAAACGAATATCTAGGCTGAATAAAAATATCTAAAAATTTAAATTGAACTTTTGCTCAGCCTAGATTTTCGTGTTATTTTTTTTGTGTTAAGTATTTTGTTTTAATTTTTATTTTACTTGTTACTTATTTTTAATAACTATCCTGATAACTTAGTAGCTCTTTTGGTGTTAATTCGATTGTAGCGTAAACAGTCAATTCTTACATCGCAACCCTGAGTTGCAGTGAGTCTGTCTCTCTGTTTGCAGATGCGTAGGAACGAGGGGGTGCAAAATCTTGGAGGGAAGAGGGGTTATTTATCTCCTACATTCACTGCTCCCTTTATCAGCTATTTTAGTAATAATTTTTTGTCACATTCCTATTATAAAATGAAGTAAAGAAAATTTAAAAAATATAAAATTCTAGGTAGGTTTTACAACCGTCAAACCGTGAAACCTATCTAGAATTTTATATTTTTGAAATTTTCTTTACTTCATTAAAATATGTTTTATCAAGAACCTTCACCATTTTCCATAACAAAATATTATAAAATGGTTTGAAAAATGAATATGTGCGAAGTAGCAAATAAAGTTAAAAATAATAGTTGTAATTATTATTATTTAGTTTGCCCAATTGATTTTTCTAGATAGCGACACTTAATAAATGATGAATCAATGATTTTGAATTTGAGCACAAAGAATTCATTGCAATTGCATAGGCACACAATCAATCAATTTTCCATAAGGCGAAGTTGATGGACTTTCTATTCAACACGAAATAAGTAATTATTAATATTTATTGGGACAAGATCATAAGAGTTTTATATATAGTATAGATAGAATAATTTGTAGAATATTATTTTCACGCGATATATAAACATAATTAAAACAAAACACCCCGACTTATATTTGTCGTAGAGTAACGAAAATAAAATACCTTGATTTATTTAGCTGTTTTCCTCGAATCGATTGTCTTGAAAGTCGATAAGATGGAAGACAGTTAAGATTTGTTTCTGATATGGACAATGTTGCATTACGGTCTAAATTCTGCGGCATTAAATCTTCGCCATTTGAATGTGTTTGTAATTCTTCTCCACAAATTAAATTTTTATTTGATGGCGAGAAAAGAGTGCGTTTCGATCGAGCGAGTACTGGTAAACGGAAGGGCTCACCTGATGATATTGCAATTAATATAAAGGTCTAGAAATTATAGAAGGAAAAAAATTTTTTTTAACTTAGTTCTTTAGTAGTGGGTCGTTGAGGTGGCGAAGGGTCATCTTGCAATTTGATTCCACGGTTGAATAAGGCCATCGGTTCCTCCTCCCCTTCTAATCTCAAACAAATACCTAAAAATTAACATTTGTTTAAGCATTTATACTTATTATGATTTTAAATTTTAAATGATCTAAATTAAAAATTGAAGGAAAAAGTGAAATTTTTTCAAGAATCGATACGCTTTCAACACATTTTTGCGACTTGACAATTTGATGTCATGTAACCAGTAGGTTAGAGATAAAAAGCTTACACTTGGCAGATAGATGCAGTTTATTAATACAATATATGTGACAAATTTTAGATCATTAGTCATGCTATAACATAACCATTCCTTAGCTACAATTGACAATTAGACTTTTTCAGATTTTCTGCATTTTTCAACCAGATGTTCTGAACTACAAAACCCAAAGTTTAATCAACACTTCTTCTTGGAAATACAAACATTTTTCCATTAGAATGAATTTTCTACCATTTTCCATTAATGAGTGAAAATGAGTATCGGAATCCAGATATAAATTATGAATTATTTTTCTCTACGTTTTAAATATTTCTAATTCCGATAATCAAAAAATAAAATTCTCTTGATTCAAGACTTCGGTACAGGGATGGTAGGCGAAATTATCTCAAGTGGTGAAGTTGATTAATCTAATTTTTATTTAGAATATTAATATAAATAAAAAAGAAAAAGATGAATACTTTCAACAAGATCGAAACACTGAACAAAAGAGAATTACGACACATGGAAAATACAGATGGAAGCTTTACTGATAAAGAACGATGCATGGCAATATGTCTCAGGAGAGATGGAAAGGCCCGATGAAAATGAAGAAACTGCCAAGCTAAGAAAATGGAAAAACAACGACATGAAAGCAAGGTCAGATATCATTTTATCTATAAGTCCAAATGAAATAAAGCAAATAAAGGGCTGCATCACATCTCGAGAAATATGGATCAAACTTGAAAACATTTATCAATCCAAGGGACCTGCAAGGAAAGCCACTCTATTGAAGCAGTTAATATTGGAAAAAATGGAACACGGTGATGACGTCAGAGATCATTTATCAAAATTTTTCGATGCAGTAGATAAATTAAAAGATATGGAGGTGAATATTAATCCAGATCTGATCGCCATTTTGTTACTCTATAGCCTGCCAGCCAACTTCGAGAATTTTAGATGCGCAATTGAATCTAGGGACCAACTGCCTGACCCCGAATCACTTCGCATAAAAATAACTGAAGAAAGCGATGCTAGAAAAAACGAGTCGAATAATACAAACCAAAATGCGATGTATATTGAAAAAAATTTTAGAAAATGGCGTCCCAAGAACAAAGAACCATACAAGAAGGAAATGAATTCAAACCAAATTCGAAAATATCAAGAAGGTAAACCTGAATTTAGGTACCGTTGCCATAGATGCAGAAAAATAGGGCATAAAGCATTGGATTGCACTTCCGGGAAAGTTTCCGAAGAAGGTCAACAACGTACCGGAAGTACTGATAGCTTCTACATTAATGAAAAGAGCTATAGAATTAATGGAAATAGCAAGCGAAGCTGGTGTTTGGATAGCGGAGCATCTTCTCATTTTTCAAAAGACCTGAACGATTTTACAGAACTTCAAGAATCCCCAGTAACCAAGTTGAGTCTGGCAAATAGCAGCTCAACTGAAATAACGGCGAAAAGGGAAAGTTCTGCTCAAAACGGAAGTATTTAATGAACCAAGATGTATTAGTTTAAATGATGTTCTGCACGCACCCGATTTAAGATCCAATTTACTATCTGTCAGCAAAATTACAGAGAAGGGCTACGAAGTCATATTCAAAAGGAACACCGCATACGTCATCGACTCAGAAGGAAACGTTAAAACTACTGCTGATCGAATAGGCGACCTGTACTACGTGAATGAATATGAAGACCCCCTAGTCAACCAACCACTCATCGGAAAGAAACGAAGAGGAAGAAGACAGACAAGAAAATATGGCGCGCAGAGGATCCAAGGAAGCTCGAAAACTGCGACGCTATAAGGTATCGAATCATACCAAGAAAGAACGGAAACCCTCGTTTACATTATATCGGGAGAGGGGAAGATGCGATGCCAATCCGACTTTACGTCGACGACGTTGTCATCGCGTCCAAGAAACAAAGGAACCCGGAAGGACGGTTTGCTACTGAAGGACCTCTACAAGCTGCAGCGGAAGCGATGCATGGAAAACGGACAAGTTCTGGAATTATGGAATACATGCTCGCTATCTTTACGCAGGAAAGGCAGATCCGTGTAGCATTCTGGAAAAAGGGATACACCATCTCACATCTCGAGGGGAAGGTAGGAAATTTGCCTTAGGTGCGTCGGAATAACTGGGCCATGATTTTAAATGATATTATTGTGATTTCGGCCTCTATCTTGTTGAAAGCCTGGCTAGTTGTTCCTAAACTATTGTTTGGTTGCAAATTTCTGCTCTTACTTAATACGATGGAAACACTGATTGATTTCTAGCTTTCACTTACTAATTTTATTTGTTTTGTTTTTTGAATTCCTGATGGACACACATTCCCTGGTTGACTGCGGGATAACTAGGCCCTCCTCTAAGACTTCACTATTCTGTTTTGAGATAACTGAGTCCGACAACTACACATGTATGAATAGATACTAATTTAGAAAACCTCTCGTCGATGCAATGTATGAAATGAGAGGTAATACAAGAAGGGTTGAATAAAAAACTCATAGTTGGGATTTAAAATCAGGGAAACAATCAAGTCATAGCCTTCCATTCTTAAATCTAGTAGCTATATAGCATTTCGTTATGTACACATGCACAATATCTAACACCTTTTTCAGTGAAAGCCCGAATTCATATTTTCCGTAATGCAAATTAGAGCTCAGGTGCTTCAGTTACCTCAGAAGAGGGACCCATTTACTCCATTTCAAATTTAATTAGGAGATACCTAGGCCAGCCCCAATTTTTCCACAGATTGTGTTTAGAAATTATTTTAACCTTTGGCAATACAATCATGAATTCATACAAGAACAGACAATAGAACATATAATTTTACTAAGCTTTATTTTACGTAGACCCTGTTCTTTGCCTCAATATCATAAGTTGTATTTTTTAAAACTGATAAACATTGAATGCAATCGTCACACTTTAAACTAGCAAGTAAAAATCAAGCGGTTGTTGCATTATCTACTCTTATTAAACGAGAAAAAATTGTTTTTTATATATATATTTGTATTTTGAAAACGGCTCTAACGAATATAATAAAACAAATTCTATTAACAAGTTTTGAGGATGAGAAAACGATCTGGCTAGGTCTGGACCTCGACAAATTTAATCTTAATTGATCTTTTCTTAATTAAAGTAATTATTGATAGGTGAAAATCTCAATAAAAAAGTTTGTTTACATTTTTTTCAATTATCTTTTATTTATTAATTGGTTTTTTTAATTTTAAAACCCACTAATAGGCAAATATTAATATATTATATTAAAATTAGGAATTTTTTGTTTGTTTTTAATTAACAGGTGTCTAAATCTTAACATTACAGGTGTGTTTACAACTAAAGTGGTTGAAGTGACTTTTTTTTATATAACTTGGAAACAAATCTTATTTAATTTTATGTTTTTATTTCAGATCCTATACGATTATTTTTGTATTATTATTTTCCTATTTATTTTTTTATAACATTTATCATATGAACGAATGTGGGCAAATTGGTGTACGAGTAAACAAATATACACATAATATGTAGACCATTAGAAAGCTAGAAATGCAAAAACTGGGTGCGGGGTGGATATGGGAGGTGCAGGAGGTGGGGGATCCTGGGGTGGTAGGCGCGGTTGGGGTGGAGTGGGGATGCAGTGGTGGGGGCGAGTTGTGTGGTTTCTGGAGAAGGGGGGGGGGGTCAGGGGTTACCGTGCATCGCTCGGTGGCTGCAGGTACTACTTTATACTGTTGGCAAATAGTAAACTTGCTACGAAATATAAAATTCCCGTAATTTCAAACGGTGAAGCAGGGAGATATCTTACTATGATCTATTTATCTCTGGACTCAAATACCGCGACCCCCCCCCTCGGCAAGTTTTTTCTCCTGGGGCGATTTTCCTATGATTTAAATTTATATAAAACAAAATAACTTATTGTACACTGGATATTCTTATTTTCATTAATCAAATATGATTTTCTTACTATTGTTATTATTATTATTTTAAATTAATTTTTGGTAAAATAATACCTTTTCCTTGACACATTGGGCATGTAATGAATCCCGTTCCTTCTTCAAAAGTTGCTAATAAACGCTTTGGTAATACCTGAAAATCGCATGAATCTAAATAAGATAAGTAATAAAAAGCAAATAAAATATTTAAAATTCTTGAATGGTAAGAAAAAATCGTTATATATTTACCATTATTAGCATGTGTCTTGCTAGAAGAAATAACAAAAAAATCATTCGAGCAAAAATGATGATTTGATAGATAGAAAGTAAATGTTTGTTTTTGTTGTGAATATCCGTGTGTCTTCTTCTAAAGCCATTTATTGCAATTAATTTTCCATTCGATTTATAGCTAAATAATAAATTTCTAATATATTATACTTTTTGTCTTTTTTTATTAATCAATTAAATAATTATGTTTTAAAATATATTTCAACATATAACATTATTATTTGTAACGGTCACTTGGATATAAATAAATATTTCAAAAATGTATTTTATATATTTTGTGAAATTCTTAATAAATCTGAAAATTTTTCAATTTAAACTACCAATGGTGAAATTAGAAAAATTAATGAAAATTTTCTAGTATACTCAGTTCGAGATGTATCAACTCTTATTCGGAAGCCACTTTTATAGTTGCAGCATGAAGGTGCTTGGATTGTGGTTTTCCAATCAAATGATGACTTTATTGACTATACCATATCTTGAAACCATCACTTGAAACAGCCTCCGAATTAATAGTAAAAACTTCATCAGAATTGTAGAAAATTTTAATAAATTTTTTAATTTTAAAATAGATGGGGTAATTGGTATTAAAAAGGCTCTTATTAACCAGTTATATTCCAATAAAAAGATTTAACATGTTGTATTTTTAAGGCGCCAGTTGTTAAACGTTATAATTTTTTTCTAATACAGTATTTTACTTATTATTTATTTTCTCTTGAAAACAGGCCACTTATTATTTTTTTTTTTTTTTTTAATGCAATCGAATGCAAGAAGGGTGCACCAGTAAAGATGTAGCCCCTATGGATCTCGAAAGACCCTTGCATTACCGAAGAGAAGGGAAAGTTGATTAAGTGAGAGGGTGTAGACGTAGGTGTCTATGCACCCTGGTTTTGAAGGTTTGAAGATCATAGGTGCTCGGAAAGATAGAGGCTGGGAGAGAGTTCCAGTTCCTTGAAGTCATGGGGATATATGTATTCGCGAATGAAGTGGTCCGGCACTTTTCCAATTTGACCGCAAAAGAGTGTTGGAGTCGGCAAAACGTGTGCTGCGTGCAAAGCATGCTTTGGGGGGAATTATTGATTTTATCTCATCAGAGCACCTGCCGTGATAGTATCTATAGAAAAGGGAAAGGGCAGAGACATCTCTTCGATGAGCCAGGAGTCGAGGGAGTCGGTGAGGGTAGAATCGTCAATTAGCCTGACGGCTCGTTTCTGAATTGCATCAAGGGTAGCAAGAGAATATTTTGAGGCTCCTCTCCACAGATGAGAGCCGTATTCGAGACAGGGGCGGATTTGGGCCTTGTAGATGGTGAGAAGTTGTGGGGGTTTGTAAAATCGCTTGGACCTGAATAAGAAGCCAATCTTCCTTGCTGCAGATTTCGCCACAGTGGAGATGTGTTCATTCCAAGACAGGTCAGATGCGACAGAGACGCCCAACATGGATAGGCTGTCACACATTTTCAGGGTATTCGAATCGAAGTGAATATCAGGGAAATCTCTAACATTATATCTGTAGGATTAGAGCAGGGAGTCATGACAACATGTAAATAAATATCACAATCATTTAATATAATATATAAAATAACATTTAAATTAATTCTTTAATTTAAAGTATTCTGTTTTGTTTGAATAGATACAGATCGGCTTGGTTCTTCATTTAGGATATATTCTTTATTTTTTCACCATAGATGGTCCACCCTGTAAGAATTCTAGCTATTCTATTTCTATGGTGGGCTCCAAGAAGCCAACAGTGGACTCTGTCTAGACGTCTTCTTGTGCCCAAAGTAATAATAAATGGAGAAAGGACACTAATCAAATGAAAAACAAACAAACTTTAAAATGATTATTGTTAAGTACATATTTATTTTTATTTGTTTTAACTCACGACATAAACTTGTCTCATTTTTATAACAAAACATAATTTTGATATCAAGATTTTATAAAAATTATAAAAATAAGAAAAAAGGTTAAAATGTAAGGTCTGAGACGTCCCATGGAAAAATAGAACCAATTTTTTTTTCATATATATCTAATCAAACCTAGATCTATATAGAACCGAAACTGTGAAAAGTTCTATAAGTAAACAGGAAGCCAGACAGCTTTAAATAAATAAATAAATAAATAAATAAATAAATAAATCTTTATTTCTCGACCTGCTTAGAGGCACAAGTCCTCGGTGGCTAGGTCCTCCAAACATCAATACAATCTAGCTACAATACATTAATAAACATCAATACAAATTAATTACAACAATTTAACAAATAATAAACAAGTAAAAAAAAAAAAAAAGAAGAAAAAAAAAAAAAATAGAAATGTATGCTCATTAACAAATAACATGACCATAGATTTCCATCAAAAGACAAAAAGTAATTTAAAAATTCCGCGCAAAAACCCGATACCAGGAGCAAGCGACGCATTAGCCATCCCGGCATTTGCCATAAGCTGTTAAGGAAACCTGGTCAAAACCTTAACAAGGATGGTATGACCTCTCTCTACCTCACCTAATCTCTGCTTGTGAGAACTAAATAAAAATTTTCACAACTCTAGGACATTAGGACTTGACAAAATTTATAATTGATTTAATCATAGGGGGCAGAGGACTATAATCCCAAGTAGTAACAGACAGACTGTTCCACAAATCAATGCCAGATCCTACAAATGAATGTAAACCGATATTTTTCAAGAATCTTGGCTTACGAATCTTTTTTCTATGATCAGCTCTACCTAAATAATTTGGTTCCTGAAATCTATTCGTTATTTCCTCCCAACTCCTAAAACCCTTATAGGCTTTGAAAATCACTTTCAATTTAGCCCATTCCCTTCTCTCCAATAAACTAGACCATCCTAATTCATTAATCATTGAAGTGACACTACTAAACCTATCAAATTTACCAAAAACAAACCTAGCCGCCCTCCTTTGTACCATATCAATTTTTCTCTCTAATCGTTGTGGATGTTTGTCCCAAACCACAGAACAATACTCTAAATTAGGTCTTACATAAGTTAAATAAACTTTTGACTTGACTTCTCTAGATGTACCCTTCAAAATTCTACCAAACATCCCCAATTTCCTATAAGCCTTATTGACTATATAACTAATATGCATGTCCCACTTTAAATTTGCCTGAATATGTATGCCTAAATATTTATAAAATTTAGATTCATTGATAATATTTCCACCAATGTAATAATTTTGAGGACTAACCAGATTTCTAGTACTAAATCTAACCAAATTTGACTTGGAATGGTTTAGTTCCATTGAATTGGATCTACACCATCCTTCAATTTGATCCAGGTCATTCTGTAAAGTAAGGCTATCACAATCATTATCAATTATTCTATATACGACACAATCATCCGCGAAAAGCCTAATAGATGATTGCACGATAGAAGGCAAATCATTTACATATATAAGAAAAAGAAGAGGACCCAGAACACTACCTTGAATCACCCCAGACGTGACATCTACTCTATCAGACAGATCATAACCCACTCTTACAATTTGAGTTCTATCCCTAAGAAAACACCGAATAAATTTAATTAACTTAACAGACAACCCTGACGAGTTTAATTTTTCTAAAATAATTTTATGACTGACTTTATCGAAAGCCTTGGCAAAGTCCAAAAATACTGCATCTACACACTTACTTTTATCCAAAGCTTCCTGTAATTCCTGAATAAAAGAAACTAATTGAGAATTACAGGAATAATTTTTTCTAAAACCATGTTGCCTATGATAGAACCATCCTTGCCCTTCCAAATACGAGCGGATACGAGAGCCTACCAACCTCTCTAAAATTTTGCCCACCAGACTTGTTAAACCTCACTCGGCCTATAATTACAAGCTAAGCTCTGAGACGTCCCCCTGGATAAACAGGAGTAACCAATGCCTTTTCCAACCAATAGGTATAGTTCCCCATCCAAACCTAGATCTATATAGAACCGTAAAACTGGTAAAAGTTTTGAATACTATCCACTACAAATTTCAAGAGATCACTATTAATTTCATCCCCTCCCCGAGGCCTTTCCTGGTTTTAACCTCTTAATACCTAATGCTACATCCGATTCCACCACTAAATCCTCCATCTGACTATCACTAGAACCCTCCATCAACTAACTCAACTCCTCCTAGAGGTACAACAGCGAAGCCAGACAGCTTGCGCAGTTTTTTTATTTTATCCAATGAGAAGCAGATAAAGTATTGGAACCAGTCTCGCAGTCTCGCACCAAGCGCAATTTTAAAGGACCTCAGCAGTGGCGGAGCCAGCCAGACTTTTCTATTCGGTTTGGCGACATTCAACAGAAACATTTTGAGTGCCAGCCCTGAGATGGGCACCAAAAATATGCATTATTTCGGGTAATTCAGATTTTTGTCTAATTTAGATATTCTTTTTTAATAGTTTGAATTTTAATTTATTTGCTCTGAAATTGAAATAAATATGGACAACCTATTCTATTTATTCTGTCTTATTTTTGTAGAGGAGGCCCGCTCCTCGGAGGCCCAATAAACAAAATATAAATATAATGTATAATTATTATATTTTTATTATATAATGACTATAATATTGAAAGCAATGGTTTACCTTTATTTTATTAACTCGGTTTTTCAATATTTTTTGCTTAAATGCTCAATTTAGCAAGTTGGGCGAGAACGATTCAGGTTGGGCGCTCGCCCAACCCACCCCTGGTGCCGCCACTCCTAAATAGAAAAATAGAAAATGAACACATGGGAGATGGTTGTCAAATTTTAAACATTATGAAAAATATTAATTTAACCAGGACGCCTGAAGAGTAGGCTAGTACTATTCAGAGGCGTCATTCGGTTGCATAGATACAGGCGGACAGCTTTACGTAGAATATTCTTTACGAGTACCTTGGTTTAGTTAAAAGCAATATATTAATATTATTTTAGATAAAGATTTTGATTTTTTCATTTGAGCATGCATACTCAATTGAATAACTACTCTTTTCTAAGTAAGGATCATTCATTCTAACTTACTATTACTTAAAAACGAAGACTCAATCAAATAAGTCTGCATGCTCAAAAACAAAAAATGAATAATTTTAATGGACTTAACTGATATCTTTAGTCCTTACATATAAAATTTTATATCATAAAGAGATTTCTCTCTGCTTGATGCAAATAATAATCATACACATTATATTAGGCTGGCCTTTACTTATTTTAGGTATTTTCGAATTTTTATACTCCCAGTGACTCATATCATTCGAAATAAATAAAAAAATATCCTCTAAGTTTCAACACTCTATCTCAATTTTAACCTTTGTCCAACAGCGATGAAAGTTTCCCATCTACCATATAAATAACATGGGGTTTTTGGCATTGAAAGATAAATTTCTATTCCAGCCAAAGTAATGGTTCAAAAATTTTGAAACTCTTATAAACTTTGTCCTTATATTAATAGTAGTATCCTCAGAATTTTTACAGATTTTTAGCTATTATATAAGATGTAGCAATATTTTTATCTAGCTGTAACTCCAAAATTATAATAGCTAAAAATCTATAAAAATCCTTAACGATAGCTACTATTATGAGGATAAAGTCTACAGAGATTCAAATTTTTTGAACCATTTCTTTGGTTTGAATAAAAAATTGATCGTTCAATGCCAAAAACCCCATGTTCAATTTAGATGGGAAACTTGCATCGCAGTCTCGGCAAAGGTCAAAATTGAGATAGAGACTTGAAATTTGGGGATATTTTTTTTTTTTTATTTATTTATTTCTAACCATATGAGTCTCTGGGAGAATAAAAATTTGAAAATACCGAAAATAAGGGCCATTCTAGTACCTTAGTGATCATATAAGAAATATAAGAGTCTAGGCTCAATACATAATAGTGTAGAATACATTAATATATTTCGAATCTCTTGGATTTGAGACTTCCTTCCCTCCTGGCTGCCTAACCTGCAGGCTCGACTGAAATTTAATGCAAGGCATGCTTATGGTTACCATGCCAATATTATTTCTTATAGAAGTACATGTAGAAAGATTTCGATGCAGGTCTTGACATGCAGAGTCTCTTCACCACCTCAGGAAAACGCTCCCCGAAGATCCCCTTACTCTTGACCAAAGGCGCCACTAAGGGCCGGTTGTATGTCGCAAAGTAAATGCTTTTTATAACTAACAAAGGGTAGATGGTAAATGGAGGGACTGGGGTGGCCAAACAGATGGCAGGCACTGAAAGTAGGAGTATTTCATTTTAAATAGGAAGGTTATTTACGAAAAGTTGATAGTTTTCGAATTATTGGCCATCCCAGTCCCTCCATTTACCATCTACCCTTTGTTAGTTGTAAAAAGCATTAACTTTGCGACATACAACCGGCCCTTAATCAAGCGATGACGCTAGTTTCCGACGCCTGGGAATTAAATAACCATCTCAGCCCCTGTAGCTCCAAATATTGTCATCGAATATTTTGTTATCATCAAAATAGACAAGGATTGCATATCGGGCCCGGGTCTCTAATATCACCCAGCTCACATTTTACGAGATATACGTTTAATAGGTACCTGTGCCTAGTATACTAATTAAATCTATACTAATCTAAAATATATTCAAATATAATAAGATAATCTTAATTAAGATTTCAAAATTCGTGAATTGAAAATCTTTTCACACACAATGAGATTTGAGATTTATTCATTTGATTTCTTGATTATTAATGAAATAATTTTACAAATTTGTATTTTCCATCCTAATAGTTATGAGGAGAATACTTGGTAAAAATTTTCATGTCTATTTGTTAATTCATATTTACTTTCCCAGGGCTAAGAAGCTTCCATTCTCCGATGCGAGTCCTAACATCGTCAGGGCTCTTCATCCACAGTATTTCTTCAATAATTAAATGTAAGTTTATATTTAATGTCATTTAAATAAAATTTTGTTAATCTCTACTTTTCTCATTTAAACATAACATTTCGGTCTTAATTTATAAAATGTTGGTGTATAAAAGTAGTACCTATTAAAAAATTGTTTTTCTTTCAGAAATAGGTTTTCATCGTAATCCCTCATGAAGTGTTAAAAAATAATTTCAATAAATTCATTTAAAAATAAACATTTAATTTTTATTTTAGTGGTATAGAAATTTGTTCATTTATTTTTTTTTATTTTAAATTCAGATTTATTTTTTCCAAATTTTAAATTTCAAATGAGTATTTAAAAAATTTAAATAAAGTATTATTATTATTTTCCTAAAATACAAATTAGTTAATTTAGTAGAATAGGATTTTCAATGATCCCTAACTACCTCAATTACCAATTGCATGCCCATGCAGTCCTTGCAGGCCTATCTTAAAAGACAGAAAGGAAGGAAGGATGTGGAAAGCTGAGTAATGGATGATGTTGATTGGTGGTTTAGATTAGTGTAAGTCTGTAAGTAAAACTCGATCTCGTGTCTTCTTGGATCGTGTTAGAATTTTTGTCTTTTCATTTAGGTAACCAACCCGCCCATCATCAAATCTTACCCGACCACCGAGGGACACCGCAGTCTCCTCTTTTTTATTATCATTTGGATAATCAAGAAGGCTTAAAAAGGTTTTCTCTGTTTAGAAATTAAGAATGAATAGAATAGAAAGGTGTGTTGTTGGTCCTACGATGGTTAGTTATGTATCTGTCCAATAGGTACAGAGAAAGTACTACTCTAATACCTACTAGGGAAGGGATTTTTTCATTTCTTTCTTTCTCTTTGGTGTGCAGTGTGTCTGTTTTATTTTCAGATACAACGAACAAATACATGATTAAACATTAGTAAAACATAATTCCAGCAAGAATACACACTCTTTTATTGTCCCCTTCAATATATAAAAATTCTGATACCCTCGGCATAAAAACTTTCAATTTAATTGTTTAAATTAAGGATAATCTCTTTTAGAGATAGACTATTGTTCAGCGAAAATTTGGGAAGGGTAGGCTCTAAGACCTATGGATAAATAAATGAAAATTAGAAGTACATTGATTATTATCTATAGCAGCGGTTCCCAACCTTTTTTTGACCAGGGACCATTTTGATTTCGTTATTATTAGCAGGGACCACAAGGTTAAAAAATAAACTCTAAGAATCTAAAAATAATCTTTAATCGAAACGTTTAACATAATCATAAAATTCAAAAGTAACATTAATTAACAGTGTTATAGTTATTGAAAACATATAATTTTTAGTAAATAATTCAGTTTGCATCAATGAGATTTTTGAGGTTGCATGTTATGTACAAATTCTTGAATTCTTGGGGTGATATTTTTGCTCAAAGCTACACGCATATCACCATTTTTAATTATTAGTAAAGCAGAAAATTCTTGTTCGCATAGATAAGTTGTTGAGAAAAGCATAAGATAACGCAAAGCGATTTCTCGAATTTTAGTGTATGAAATTGCTTTTTTATACCAAAACTACTCTAATGAATCAGATTCAAATGCGTCCTTACAGTTACTATCATTTTGTAATTCAATAAGTTGTTCTTGGATTTCTTCTGCAACATCTTATATATAAAAGTTCTTTATTTATACAATTAAAATTACAGATGTACATTTTTCATACAAGATGAATATACATTCTTTGTCAGCTTTGATTTCTAACGGTGACTCCACCATCGGGCTGTCCTTACCCATCAATTCAGTCCTCGCTTTTAACAAGAGGAAAATCTAATTAGATTAACAACCCTTTTCCAGTAATCGTTTCGATTCCATTATTCCCCAATCAAGTCGATTGGTGTAAACCGCGCGAATCTTCTTCTGACATGCAACCTCTAAAACCATATTTTATTTTATAAATTTTAATAAACCAATTACTTAACATTAATTAATGTATACAATGAATATTGCTTCGATTTCGGAGATATACTTCTCCGACCATCGATGGTGTCCTTATTCATCTAATTAGTCCTTGTTTTTAACTACAGAGGAAAAATCTCGAATGTAGACTTACAAACACTCAATTTGTAGTCCAATGATTATTTCAATTCCATTGATTCCCCAATCGAAGTCGATTAGCAGTGTAAAACCTCGAGTTTCTTCTTCCCGTCTCTGCAACTTCTTATAATTATATTTATATTAATTTTATTAAACCAATTATTTTACATTAATTAATGTATACATTGTATTTTAGCTTCGATTCCGGAGATTACTTCTCCACCATCGAGTGTCCTTGATTCATCTTTTAGTCCTTGTTTTTAATAAGAGGAAAAATCTAATTAGATAAAAAAACCTCTTTTCCGATAATTATTTCAATTCCATTATTCCCCAATCAAGTCGATTGGTTAAACCTCATTCTATCCATCCCTGCAACTTCTTTTTTTTTTTTTTTATAAATTTTATTAAACCAATTATTTTACATTAATTAATGTATACATTGTATTTTTGCTTCGATTCCGGAGATTACTTCTCCACCATCGAGTGTCCTTATTCATCTTTAGTCCTTGTTTTTAATAAGAGGAAAAATCTAATTAGATAAAAAAACCTCTTTTCCGATAATTATTTCAATTCCATTATTCCCCAATCAAGTCGATTGGTTATTCCATCAATCCATCTCTCCTCACTGCAACTTCTTATTCGGAATTTGTACATATATTTTCATTTGAAATGAACTATTTGTAGGTTTTAAAATTATATTTCCTAACTTTTAACCGACTTCTTTATTATATATTTATATTCGAAATGCACTAGGTATTTGTGGGTTTTAAAATTAAATTTGATGATTTTCCTCGATTTCCATGGAATCCCTCATCAAATTCTGACTTGGTGACAATCGGACCACCTCGAGAGAATATCCTACGCTCGCTATTTGTTATGCATCAGCGCGTGTTGATTCAAAGTTTGAAATCTTTCGCGGACCATATTTTAGTTCTTACGGACCACTAGTGGTCCGCGGACCACAGGTTGGGAACCACTGATCTATAGGCTAGGAATATATTTTTTGGGCTTTGTTATTAAAAGGTTTATTATTATATTTTTCTTTAAATCTAGTTGATTATTGATAACATTTTCATCATTCGCCAAAGCATATTTTATTTCAGTGGATTCAAGAAAATCCAATCTTAATTCTTTTCTTTCGAAATGAATTGGGGTTGGATTAGTGTGTGATGGTGAGTGATCTAAGGAATATAGATGATTAGCAAATGCGGAAGTGGAATCTGAATTTGTGGGTTGATTTCTTATTAATTGTCTGAGAGAAGCTTCATGTTCTTTATGCCGTTTTTTGAAAGATCGTCCAGTTTGTCCAATATAAATTGCATCGCAATCGTTACAATTTAATTTGTATACACCAGATTTATTCATTTTTTCAATTTTCTGGAGTATTTATTTAATTTTATTTTTATTAAAGATGTTACACCTTGCACCAACACCACAATCTCTATTAATTACCTTATTTGGATATATATGTGTTAATTTTTTCTTTCCTCACTACTTCTGGGCTGTCTTCCATTCCTTTCAATTAAATATTTTTTTATTTTTACTTTATTCAATACGAAGCAAAGGGTAAAGTATTGTAATCAGCCTCGCGGCAAACGCGACTTGCTCCTCAGGTAAAGATTACAGAACCCATGGTCTCAATTAAAGTCACAAATTGTAGTATTCAATTAGGTTGAATTTTTGTACGTGACAGTTTTGCCAAAAATTACATGGGGTCTCGTCGAGAGGCCAAAAAGTGCGATTTTTTCAGGAAGTGCGTGCGGATGATGTATGTATGTATGTATGTTATCGTTTTTTTCGTCCACGATTTTTTCCACATCGTTGAACCGATTGAAATGAAATTGAAAAACCTACCATTATTTTAACAAAATGAAGCGCTGATTAGTTTTTGGGACATATCGGCTCGCAAACATTAGTACTTTATTTCAGTACTTTTTTTAGTTTCTTTTAAATATCTTGAAAATGACTTAACAAATTTTGATGAGATTTAAATATGCTAATTAAGGACCTTGGTGACCATAAAAAAGGTTAAATAAAGTTTTTAGTAAAATTATATTTTAAAGTACTTTACTCGAGTAAGATAGTACTTTTTTAAAATTATTTATTATTTTATTTTAAACATGGACCGCAAATAGGCAGTGATATATGATTAATAATAAAAGAATAAAAATATTGATATTTCAAATGACTTTGGATAAAGTTTAGCAACGATCCGTTGCAGTTTATTTAAATCGTGGCCGGGTGTCACCCCCAAACGGGTGACATCCGGTGCGGGCCGCCCCTCTAGCTAGGCCACTGCCCTAGATTAAACTATATTCGATTTGCGAAAATAGACGTGATTTGACTCTCTTCTGTACTTTCCGGGATCTCCTAATCTGGCTTGTAGACAGAGGCGGATTTAAGAGACTCCAGGGCCCCTAGGCACTTGACATTTGCCCCCCCCCCCCACCATCTCGAAGCTATTTTGGAAATTTAGCAAATTAAATGCACTAGTACAGAACATATTTTTTTATTTATTATTTATTCAAGAACATTGTATTTGTAGGGGCATCTAGCCTTTTTAATGTACAATATTAGGCCAATTTAATTACAAAGAAAATAAACAATATGATACAAACAGATCAAGTAAGAGAAAAAAATTAAAAAGGGAAACAACAATTATATGGAACAAAAACAATAAATATACTGAATATACCTAGAGAAAAGAATAAAACTAAAAAATGACAATATATCTATAGGATATAGACAAAAGAAGAGAGGAAAAAAAATTTTAATCGACTTTAATGAGTTTAATAAACATCAGAATAATACAGTCTATGTTACTATATAGTTACGTTATTCTATAAAATTTATACAATCTTACGGCGAACTTTCTTCTGTGCAAAAGAACGAATGAAGTCTTCATAGTCAATTGACTGGAATATTTGTTTAGCCAGAGATTGTGATTGCATACATGTATGATATTTGTAATGCCTGTTGTAGATCCCTTGTGATCTTTTTAGGTTTAAAGAAAAAAAAAAAAAAAAGATTCCGCAAACGGGGTCCCCAGGCCGGATGGGCCCCTAGGCCCGGGCCTTGTGGGCCTAGGCGGAAATCCAGCACTGTTTGTAGATTACTGCGGCCCTAGATAAAGCTGATATTAAATATTTGTCAAAATTGGATTTCAATGTTGCTTGTAAACTCCCATTGAAGTCCCCATTTGAATAGTGCGGTGTTGTTGGAATTAGCTTAAGCGTTCTGCCTGAAGAGGTCTCTCCAGGCGGATCCCCACCCTTAATCAAACTTCGAAAGTAGCGGTATCCAGCAGGCTGGCAGGCAGCCTGGCTCAGTGTCCGTGCGACGTTTCACTTGTCATCTAACTCTACATATCAATAAACAACCTTTACTTGCGTGGCAACGTGTTTTCAACAAATGTCACCTTTTTAGTGAGCATGTTATGAAATTATTTCCTAGAAATATCAATCATTCTACCAGTGAACGCTTTTGGACCATGGCCCTTCAGGTATCTTTTCTTATCGCCAAGGTACCACGAAGGTATTTCTAGTGTGTCATGTGAATGTGATTATTAGTGAAGGTTGAGTTGTTTTTAAGAAAAATTTAACATTTACACTCCAAAATGGGCATGTGGCTTCAACATTTAGAATTTGCTGAATGTCTTACGGATAGTCCTTACTTTAGAGAAAAATTGAATAGCCATGAGAAAGAATTGGAACGGACCAGTCAACAGATCAAGGGACTTGTCAAAGAAGTCAAGGAATTAATCCAGGCAGCCAGACGTAAGTTGTTTTTGCTTTATACTTTTTCTTTTTATAAATTTCAAGAAAAAAAAAACTTCATTGAGGTCAATCACTATTTTACCTTTTCTTTTTATTTCTCATCTAATTTCTATTTTATCTCGAAAGAAGAAATTCATTCCCTTCTGTCTTAATTATACTTTGAACGTGATTCATATTTTTAATACATGAATACAATGAAATATAATAACTATTATTTAAAAATCTTTATTTAAAATTTCATATTTTGAGATTTTAACGCCCAATTTATGATTTTTCATATTTTCAGACTAAAATTTTTTTTATTTACAATATAGATAAACAAAAACATTACATTTCGCTCAAAACAATGTAATTTTTCAATTAGCTATTTATTTTAATTTTATCGAATAATTAACTTATAATTGAATTAATGAAATTTTTCCACTTCCTCTGAATGAGACCAAAAATGGATTGAATCTTGTCAAGGTCACCAAGAAGTGTATCATTTTTATTTTATATAGATTTTAGATTTACGGTATCACTTGTAATTTAAAAATAATTTAATTTTTTTACCAAAAAAAATATTTATATTTCTCAAAAATTTTATTAATAAAAATTTACACATTTCATTCATTTTATTTTATTCCACTCACGCCAAATTTTTTAAATTTCCGATATTAGTATAGGACTCAGATTTCTAAAGAAAATCACCAGATGTCAACTTTACTAAATACAAGGTGTTATGGATAATTTTTTAATGAACTTAACACCATCACACACTTTCGCTTCAGATTTATACCTAGTCATTAATTTAAAATTCAAATTCAAAACAAAATAGTAACTGAAAGATATTAATTTACCGATGCTAATAGATTCAAATTTACTAGAAAATCATAAGATGGTGTCATCTATTCACAATATGATGGCAACGGAATATTTTTCCAATTATGGTCGAGGTTGTTTCACCTCCTCAGGATCATCTGGCAGATGACCCGGATTGCTGTTACTGGCACTGGGTTCGATTCCCGAGGAGTGAAAAACAACCCCTCTGACATATAATTAAAAATATTCCATTCCATCATATTTGATAGATGACACCATCTTATGATTTTCTAATATAGTAACTCTTTTATATGAAATACATATTATCATCCTCACCTAAGCCCTGAATCCAGAACTTTTAAAACATTTTATAATTATCAATGTACAAGGCCGTAGCCAGAAAAAATTTCGGAAGGGGAGAGGGTTAGCTACCCACCGAGGGGCTAGGCGAGTTTTGATATACCTACTCTCAGAACTAGGAGACATGACCTCCCTTTTCCCAGATTGCTTTTTCTATCAAGAGTATTATTTTTATTACATTTTTATATCCTGTAAAATTTCGATGTTTACCTCAACATTTCCGGGGGAAGAGGGGGGGGGCGTTAATACCCTAACAACTCCCCCCCGCTGACTAAGGCCATGTCAATGAATATATATTTAAAGTAAAGACAATTTTTTTAGAAAATTTTTAAGGTAGTTCTTTCACAAATGCAAAAATTCAAGAAGTCTTCGAAACTTGGAATATAAGTCATTAAAAGCATAATAAACACACTGTTAAAATTTGAAGACGATTTACCACACCAAACATGAATTAATAATTGCAATTAAAAATGAATTTTTTTACATATGGTAGATTGGGAAAGGGTGGGAATATGATCATTATTTTATTTTTTTTCATTGAAAGACTTTTACCATCTTGATGAAAAACTAATATTTGCTAGAATAATATATTCGGAGTAACTTAAAAAAAAAAAAAATTGAAAAGATTTACCTCTTAGTTTTGATAAAAAATAAAAAAAAAACATATTTGGGCGATTATTTTTAGTGGAGGGGATATAATATCAATGGCTTAGAAACGATCCATTCATAAAGAGAATATAGTACTATAAATTTATGTGAAACCTACCTAGTATTTTATATTTTACGTTTTAAAAAGTTTTAAAAAATTTTAAAGTATTTTATATTTTAAGTTTTAAAAAATTTCAAAAATTTTCTTTACTTTATTTAAAATGTTTCCCCAAGAACCTACACCATTCTCCATCAACAGAATATTTTTTTTTTACGTTAGCACTTTGGTCTAGTATTGTAATCGTGCAGAAAAATGGTGTTTTTACAAAATATTTTCAAAAACTGAAATTATATTGAAAAAGAACAAAAAAATTGAGAGAAACAAAAAGTCTTATAACACCGAAAAAATGACATTTTCATAGATGTTAATTATTATTTTGTCAAATTGTATGTATTATACTTTCATAAGTTGTGAGTTTCAAAACTCTGTCCGCGCTCTAGCCCCAAAACCAATGAGAATATCAAAACTAAATTTCATAATTATTTGCTTTATATTGAAATTCGGAGCTTATTAAATTTTGGATGAAATCGGAACACACATACTTGATGTTTACTTTGGACATTAAAAATAATTAATCTTTTTTTAAATAGTATATGTAATAATATTTACTATAGAAGGCTTTTTTTAGGCAAAATAGCTTCTCAATCTGAATAGAAAGCAAAGTTTTCTTGGGGATGTTTTGCTATAGTCATTAATCATTAAGATGCTTAAATAACAACTAATATTCACAATTTCTCTCAATGCTTTAAAAGTAACGATCCAAAGAAAATGATTGAGACTTTCTTATAAGTGCGCCTAGATATTAGACACTTGAGAAAAAATAAATGTGAAAGTAAAAAAAAATTCATATTCTCGTAATATAACCGAAAAATAAAGAAAAGATACAAATATTGCATAAGTGAGAACTGTTATTGTTACTGCCTTGGGTTGTTAGCACCCGGCCCCTAAAATTTCGAAAGTTAAGCATTGTTTAGTCTGGATGGTGACCGTCTATAGCAGGGTCGTTATAGACAGCCCTTCCAATCCGAATAATGTTTCTTGCATCTCAGTGGAATTGATTTGGGGAGACCTAAAGGACCATTCATAGATTACGTCACACTTTAAGAGAGTGGGGAGGGTGCTCACAAAGTAAGACAGGGGAAGAGGGGAATTAAGACATTTGTGACATCACATCTAAACTATAAAAACAATTAGGCAAGTAGTAAAAAAATAAGATATAAGTAATTATTTTTATTCATCTTAATTTGTTAGACATATTCAAAAATAATAATCCTAATGTGGTACTTACGTATTAACGCCACCGCAGCTACAGATTTGGCGGTTTTTAAGCGCAGCTACTGACGACGGATTCTTTTAGAAAATGAATATTAATTAAAAAATAATTAGTAAATACCCGAAAAAATTCGAATATGCAAAAGTCGTTGCCGGTTCGGTTAAGATATATTCAGTTCGGCTCGGTTCGGCTCGTATATCTTCATTTCGGGCTGGCATTTAGGCTATTAGGTTGACGTGAGCCGAACTGAATATATCTTAACTTAATCAAAGTTTGTTCGGGAACCCATTTTTTTATCTAAATGAACCGAGATGATGAATAGAACCGAACCTATGAAAAGTTCTAAAAGTGAAAATTGCCAACACCCACTGGAGCTCACTTGAGACAAGTTGAGACATCACAGTCCATAAACTCAATTTCAGTTCAAATTTGTAGTTTAAAATTTTATTTGTAGCTGCGGTGGCGTTAATACGTAAGTACCCCTAATGTTGTTTTAATCAAAATTGACTCTAAATTTAAAGTGGCAAAAAAATGTGTCACCACAACAGGGGCTAGGAATCCCTTGAATATGACAATATGGGACATAAGGGGAGGGAGGGGTCATTAAACCATTAAATTTGCTTGGTGTATTTAATGGATGGTCCCTAATTTCAGATACATAGACGTCAGCTGTGTAACCTTTTAACTCTAACTAGAATTCGATAAAAGCTCGCAAACATGTATAAAATCAGTTGTCCTATAGCTGATAATAATTGATGCAAATTCCTTTATATAGAGAACTCACTCCTCCTCCTTGAAGAATAAATTATTCATAATCATTTATTGAATATTTTAATACTTATTAGTTGATTTATTATTAATCTAATATCTAAAGTTTGGTCCTACATCTCCACTAGAATTTCTATGGTTTACCCTCTCAGGGTTGATGAAATTGCTACTATCTAAAAGTAATCCATTCATATTTAAATATAAGTGAAAGTAATAAAAAAAATCTCCACTTTCCCAGACTAAAGGCCTTGTAATTCTTATAAACATTTACCGTTTATTCTTAGGATTCATATTCTAATCATATCCGGCTTTAATTTTAATACATCATGACACATCTCCCATTATAAATGAATATAATTTCTTACATTTTAATGTTACACAAAAGAACTACATAAATTTAGAATAATAATAAAGTTTGAGGAAGAAGGTCGAGGAAAAACAATTAAAAGATTTCCAACTTAATCTAATTAATTGAAAAAATAATTATTATAAAATCCAGAATTTTCCAAAAAATATTTCCGATTCTTTTTTAAAACCAGTGACAATTTTCTTAATTTTATATTTTTTGTAATTTGAATTTTTATTTTTTTTAATCAAATTTTAAACTATACATTTCTAATCGCCACAAATAATTTCTAAAATGTGTAGTATTTTAATAAAAAATAATTTTATTGTAATTTGGGGTTTCAACCCGTGTATTTTCGATAATTTGGATTTAAAGGGACAATTCAATACTAAAATAGAAAATTTAAGTTTACGGTACATTTTTAGTGAACTTTGAAAATTGTCTTTCTCTTCAATATGATAAAATTATAATAATTTATTATATTTTTCAAGGGTTGAAATTTTTTTAAATCACCCATAATTAATTATAATTATTTATTGAACACGAACAAAATATACAAAATAACAGTTGATCGAAACGTTGTATTTATATTGTATTATTTGTTCGTGTTCATAATAAATAATAATAATTATATGTGATTTAAACAAAATGTTAATTCTTAATGAATTTAATCACAAAAATACACGTTTTAACAGCTACATATCTAATTATATTATTTCTCCTTAGAAATGATTAATTTATCTTAAAGCTTCTACTTTTCATATCTTACGTTTTTTCACTAAGATAAATAATGATGATTAAGATAAATCATCATTTCTCGTAAAAAAATCTTTTGAAATTATTTTAAATATTTCACTATTAATTTTTAAAATTTTGTCCACTCCTGGATTTCAGAAATAGGGCATAATATTTTTATCCTCGCTTTTTTTATTGTGATAATACGATTTGACTTAAATAAATAGAAAATTCAATCATAAACATAAATTCGAAAACTACATAGATTTAGAACCCATTTTTAGGTATAAGTTTGTAAAGAGAGAAAATAAGTTGAAATTTTATTATACTAAATTTAATCATTTATTATATATGATACTGTGAGCTTTTTCTTTTATTGAGAACGTGAATATGACGAATAATTACAAGGACTTTATCCGTAAATTGAACTAATTTCAATTTTTATCCTCAACAAATTGTTTCCTGTCTTCTTGATTAATATGGTCTCATAGCATGACATCATTGTTGCCAGTAATTTCCACTTCTCACTATTTGATAAAAAATTTTTAAATAATGTTGATTTATAAAATTCGTACCAAATCGATTAACAATGTTTGCGAACCATTAAAAAATAAAGTTATCTATATTGGTAAGTACATAGTATTACAACCTTATTTTTTTCTCTTTCTGTATTTTAATTTTTATCTAATCTATGGTGTCAAATGTCATTTCTTCGCAATAATGATAAGAAGTTTGTATTTTTCCATATATATCCAGTAAAGCTCCAAAAAAGGGGTGAGGGGGAGTCAAGAATATTTTCAAACAAAAATCGAAGAAAGCTTATATTTCTAGTAAAATAGTCTCATAATTAAAATGAGATATTAATGGTCCCAAAATTAAAAAAAGGGGGTTCTTTCGTAAATATATAATTATATTTTATTTTATTAAATATTCAATTTAACAGAGGGGCTAGGTGTATGGTAAAGTCATGTGGATGCCCACGTCAAATTATTTATTTTTTAAATAAATCACATGACATTTCAAATGGTGATTATTTAAAACAAAATAAATAACAAATCTCTGTTGGAATCATTAAAACAGGAAATCCTGAAAACAAGGAAAATAGAAATTCGATATCCAGAATGTAACAAGCGCTATTAAAAAAATGTGAATTTTATAAGATAATATTTTATAAATTAATGTATTTAACACACACTTTTTCCCATTTTGAATTTCCTTCTTTTTTTGGGCCGCCCTAAATTGGCGAAATCACAATAGGGGCGGCGGGGGGGGGGATTCAGGATATATAAAATTAATAACACAATGCAAAACAACCCCGTAACCAGAGACGCCTATAGAGGCAGACTGGGATATAATATATACAGAGTGTTTCAAGAGGAATAGTAAATATTTTAGGAGGTGGTAGTATAGACGAATTGCAATAAAAAATGCCATATAACATGTGTCCAATTTTTATTGAGTACAGAGATACAGCTGTTAGTATGTAACCCAATATCGGCATACTCAGCATGTGTAAATACGTGCGGCATGTTTACACGCTACAGTACAGTAGACTTAGCCAACAAATCACAATGAAAACTTCAATGTAAACTAAAGCACAACTTCACAACTTGAACATCAACACTCTACTGCTGACATTCGATAAATACGCCCATAGCAACCGGTGTACCAAGACACGAAACGAAAATGCATTGAACTCAGCTGTATCTCTGTACTCAATAAAAATTGGACACATGTTATATGGCATTTTTTATTGCAATTCGTCTATACTACCACCTCCTAAAATATTTACTATTCCTCCTGAAACACTCTGTATATATTATATCCCAGTCTGCCTCTATAGGCGTCTCTGGTTGCGGGATTGTTTTGCATTGTGTTATTAATTTTATATATCCTGAATCCCCCCCCCCCCCGCCCGCCCCTATTGTGATTTCGCCAATTTAGGGCGGCCAAAAAAAGAAGGAAATTCAAAAGGGGAAGATGTGTGTGTTTAATACATTAATTTATAAAATATTATCTTATAAAATTCACATTTTTTTTTAATAGCGCTGTATATATATCCCCCACTTCTATACATATAAAGATGTGAAATAAACAAATTCACATGAAAATAGAAAATAATAATAGGGGATAAGTATGAAATTTTTATATCATTAAAATTATGTTTTTAAGTACAAAAATATAAAAAAAAATGAAATGCCTAATTAATTAGTTTTTCAAGAGATTTTCTTTACTTAAGTTAAAAATTTTATTAGTGAACATGAACAATTAAAATTAACTTTTCTCTGACAAAAGTTCTTAAACAGGGCTAAGTAATTGTATTTATTTAAGAATGATAGAGCTCTTTTTAAAATGTAGAAAGAGGTAGGAATGTTCGGGATTGATAAGAGAAGTTATTAATTCTTAATTGATAATTTAAAAGGATTGACACGAAAGGAGGAAAGGTCAATCAATGGAATGTGTTGAGAGATGTTCTGCTTTATCTGAGCTTTGGTTAGAATAAAAATTATTTTTGATTTATTAATATCATCTGGACAAACAATTAATGAGAGGAGAATGAATGAATTCAACCATTGAGAATATTAGAGTAAAGGGAAGGACGAAGAGGGAAGAGAGTTTGTCGAATCGGACATCCGTCCAGCACAAATAGCCGGAACTGAGAGAGGACCAGTGCAAATGGGAACAATAAACCTATTCGAAATTTATTCTCTAGCTCTAGTAACAATTCTATAATAAAAAAATTGTTAGATAAATAAGATCTGTTTAAAGGAGAAATAGATGGGAGGCTTGGAATAATTGACATGGAGCAGAAATAGAGATAAGTATCATCTAGCGTCAGGGAATAGCAAATGAAAATAATATGAGATGAGAAAAAAAGACAATCAATGTTTATTCAAATGAAAAAAAATGAAAGCTAGGAAAACTTAACAAGAGTAGTCAGAATAATTCTATGGGTAAAAAATAACGTGCACAAGTCAACTTTTACTCAACCCCTCCCATTTTATTAAAAATTAACAATTTATGGAATATATAATAATTAATTTTTTATTGTTAAGGATAAATAAATTGAATTGCTTCTTTCCAGTAATTTATTTTATTATTCAAATGGTTAATCCAAATATTTCGAGAGCGCTCTCGGCATCTCTTCCTCCGTGGAAACTGTGGGACCACACAATAGGCAAGTCAGTGACTTATTATTAATTACAGATGTCAAAAGGTACACACCAAGCCAGCAAAATTCTTATGAATAATAATTAATATTATTTACCAATATAACTTAATATAATATTTTAAGGAAAGATTACACTGATCAACAAAAACTTTTCCCCGTAAACCTAACAAAGGATTCCAGTCGAATTTTATACGCTGATTATCATGCAATTTCCCGATTTTTTACTACACGTCAGAGTTTAGAGATATTGTCGGTCAAAACGACGAAAAATGCCATTTTGACCTATTTTCGAGTCCCATTAGATATTAAACAGCAATATTTTAAATCACAATATTTTGTTGACGTAATAGAAAACAGCTTGCTCTCTGATTTTCAAATTACTTACCACTTGTTTTTAGCTAAATTAGAACTCGAGTTATAACTAAAAAACTAAAACTACGTGATTATAAAGGATAATAAACATAGATAAAAACATAAGGTCTTAGTTTTGTTTATTTCAAATATTGCTGTTTAATATTTAATGGGACTCGAAAATAGGTCGAAGTGGTCTTTTTCGTCATTTTGACCGATAATATCTCAAAACTCTGACGTGTTATAAAAAATCGGGAAATCGCATGATAATCAGAGTATAGAACTATACTCGAATCCATTGTTAGGTTTACGGGGAGACATTTTTGTTTAATTTTTGTCGAACAATTTTATTATACATTCAAATGATTTAAGGACATTAATTAAAATCAAGCACGTATTCAGAATTTGTTTCGGAGGAAGGGAGGGGGGCAAAATTCAGTCTTTAACTCGAGACATGTGTTAGTAATAAATTAGAGGAAACATGGAGATTGTGGGATCCTATCGAAATTTTCCTTGTATTTCGAGCTTATGCGGTATCGTATCATTTTTAGGTAAATTAATTCAAAAGAGTAATAAAAAGAAACTGTTGAATTCATAATAAAAACACCTTAAAATAATTGATATCAGAAACATTGTGTCTTACAAACCACCCCTACCGTTCACCTATACTAGGCGTGTAAGGGTCAAGACCAAAATAAATCCAGTCATTGCAAATATATTTAAAGATACACGAAAGCACATTAGTGTCGATTAAAAGATGTTTTAAGTACTGAACATGCTTAGAACAAAATAAGATTTTTTCAAAATAATAAAATAATTTTAAGATATTAATACGTTGAATCAACTCTCTGAATTATTTAAAAATTATATATCAGTCCCTATTTTTAAAAAATATCGTATAGTGACTTCGTATTTACTAAGTGAAAGTGACAAATGACTTTATTTTATTGGTTGGGTTGGGTCGAAGGTAGCTGAGAAGGCAGATGAATGATTTTGACTTTGAAAATCCCTGGAAGTTTGTCTATAAACATCATCGAGATAATAATTGGAGAATGTATGTAATGTTTGTTTGATTTGTATCTAAATCTCTGACAATCCTGTGTTTCGGGTTAAAGATATTAGGAAAAAACATTGATTGACTTTATCTTGTTGAAACCATTGACCAGGATGGTCGTTGTATCTATTTTAATGCAAAATGTCAGAAGAGTCATAGAATCGACTGCTAGAGAAGGCAGAGTCTCCTGTTACTCTCAGGGTGTCAAGAGAATGCTGAGATTGGTGAGCCCTCAGGGTACTATCAAATGCACAACAGTGTATAGGTTGTGGGAGTCAATTCAAATTGTTAGATATGTAGGTGTTAAAGCTTGTGTTAAATTTTTGTGATTAAATTTATTAAGGGTTGAAAACCACACATAATTAATTATAATAATAATTTACTGAACACAAACAACAAATAATACTATATATAACTGCATGGTTTCGACCGTCTTGTTCTGCATTCGTATGAGCACTCACTCCGATTTCAGGTCAACTGAAACGTAGTTATATTGTATTATTTGTTGTTAACAAATAATCATAATTAATTATGTTTCATTTAAACAAAATTTCAACCCCTAAATTAAAATTATATTACATATTATTTTAGAATCACTTTCTGAATGCTTTTAAAATGCATTAATAATCTTAGATGATTAAAATCTATAAATATTTTATAGATATGGAATGCTTTTATCTTATGTGTCAAGTATTTAGTAAGTTATTTTTAATATTAGTTGGCAAATTAACAAATATTTAATTTTGCATATATGGTATGATCTAATGAAAAATTCATCTCATTTTTGTATTCATGTTATTTGAACAATTTTTACTATTAATTGATATAATAACATACAAATGCTAAGAAAGAGTTACAAGCAGAAAATTTTCATTGAAATCTTATAATTTCATCGTTGGTTAAACCAGAAAATTGCCATTTTCAGTTTCTTCAGTTCAGGAATTTAATATATGATATGAATTTGCACCATTCCTTTGAGAGAATATTCTTAAAAAGTTATCCCATTATCACCCCTCTAAAGATGAATAAGAGGTCCTATTCTCCTTCAAAATTACAAAGAAAAACAAAATGAAAATATGAATTTTTACTTAGTAAATATTTGTCAGAGTTGAAAATATAATTTTAAAATTGCTAAAGTTTAATGTGTTGATAGTGAGATTTTCAATTTATACCTCAACAGAAAAGATTTCCGAATCGTTTATTTATATGAAACTTTAACCAAATTGATAATCTGGTGGTAAAAAAGTAGAAGTTGATATTATATACATATATATATTTCAATTCAATCAGAATCCATTAGCAATATAAGAAAAACATTTTATATAATCATGATTTCTGTAAAATTGTTTTTTCCGTTTGTTTGTTTTTTTAATATAGGTAATGTTAGATTGAATATCGAAACGTAATTAACTTACTTATTGTTTTTGTGTTTTGGGAAGATATAGGTAGGTACCTACCTATTAAAAAAAAAATAATCATGGAATATTTTTTTAGATAAAAACTAGATAAACTACAAATAAATTAAGGTAATATTCAATGAAAAAACAAATGAATGAGAAATTTGAATCCACTAACTAACCGGAGGAAAAAGTTTCCTACATATTAATTCGATTTTTAAGAACCTAGGGACTTCTACCTAAAAATCTTACGTTAGAGATTTAATAGTTACAGGTGGAGGTTTGATAAATTTATTTATTTAGCTAATGTTCATTTTTGATAAGATTATATTCCAGTCTAATTTGTTAAAAAAGCAAATACAAAGTTTTTGTTTTCGATGATGCAATTTTATTTTAATAATCCTATTTAAATAAAATTGATTTGAATATTTTTTTTAATAAGAGAATGCATTAAGTTGTGACTAGAGTTGCCTGCCGTCCCGCGAGACCATGGATGTCCCGTTTCTAGGGCCCTGGAAGAGGCGTCCCGGGTAAGTAGCCTGCGGGACGCAAATTGTACCGTTATACTCCTAAGAGATGGCAAAAATTTAATTTGATACTTTCATTTCGATCATTATTTAAAGATGAATCTATATCAAAACAAGTGTGTTTTGACGTAGTTAAAATGACCTCAAAAATAAAAAATAAAAATGTTCAACCTGAAATGGGGCTTTTTTGTAAATAATGTAATAATGTAGGAAATCACGTTTCTTACAACAAAATTTTCATACCACGAACGATGTCGTGGAACGAATTTAGTTCGTGCTACGAGGCCCCACTGAATATCATAAAAAGGAAAAGAAGATATTTTTATTAATATCTTAATACAGGGGTCGGCGCTCGAAGTGTTACCAATTAAAAATGCTGTAATTTTGTCAATATTTTTTTTTTTATTTAAAAACTTCAGTAAATCGTAAAAACATTTCAAATTTTAAGAAAAATATGTTATATTGTTCGATGTAGCCACCTTTAGTGCGGATAATAGCATCGAGTCTGTCCGGGAAGGCTTCACATGCTGCACGAATGTGGTCTGATGGTATTTTGCGAAGAGCAATCTCTAAGGGCCGGTTGTATGTCGCAAAGTAAATGCTTTTTACCACTAACACAGGGTAGATGGTAAATGGAGGGACTGGGATGGCCAATCAGATGCCAGGCACTAACAGTAGTAAAAAGCATTTACTTTGCGACATACAACCGGCCCTAAGGCGTTGACCGTCTGATATTTTTTAGTTGATACTTTGGCCTCAAGAATGGACCATATGGAAAAATCCATTGGATTCAAGTCCGGGGAATATGGTGGCCATTGTTGTGAAGCTGGGAACTTTTTCTTGTAAAAAACGTTCAGTTTCACCGAACTTTATGGGATGGTGCAGAGTCTTGATGAAACGTTCAATGGCTTCTACCTGCTCAAGGTAACAAAGCATCGTTTAAAATCTTTTTACGGTAGATAGTAACACTTCGAGCGCCGACCCCTGTAGTATCATACTACAGTAAATCCTGTTACGGTGACTCCATAACTTAACCACTCTTGCTTGTATTTTCCCATACATTTCTAGGAGCTTGAAGTATATTAATACATTTCATTAATATAAAGCAAAGCTTAGATGATTCCACACACTTTGGACACGTCCTCACTATTATCAGGATCTACTTAATATTTTTATTTTTATTGATAATTTGCATTTTCAAGTGAAAACCCAGCCATTATTTACTAATTCAACGAGCTATCACTCACTCTATGTGCTTGGTGAAGAAAACCTATCAATTGAATTGTAATTTTTAATCACTAAATATATATCCTAGTTCATGGTACCACCACTCGGCGTCATTATTGAATATTTCTAATATTTGTATAATTTAATAGATATCTAACTCTCGTAGTTTCACTCATTTGCACCTGCAATTTACCACGAACGAGAATATCACAAAAAACTGATAAGAGATAAAATAGATAACTATTCATCTCTTTCCCTCTCTTTAAATTTGTTTTTATTTCACATAGGATTTAAAATTATTGATTTAACATTACATATATTAAGTATATAGTTACGATTTTTTAACGACTTTAATATATTTGTATAATGTGAAAGCTAAAAAACAATATATCTCAAAATTATAACTATATTATTTTTTCAAGTACATCTATTTATGTTGTTTGTTGACTCAGCCATTTTGTATGTGCATATATGATGCAACACTGAACTAAAGATACTAAAGGCATCAGTCTGACGATTTCTTGATTTATTGCTTTTTTATTATATATTTAAATTATTGAATTTTATTTATACATCTTGTTTTTACTTTTATAATTCATCATCCAAATTCCATTTTCGATAAATATTTAGGTTATCAACAGTTTAGATAAAACAAACAATCGTTGGTATTAATTGGTATTTAATTTTTTTCTTATTTTTATAGATTTAGCATTAAATATTTATTTGTTATTTCCATTTTTCATAAAGGAATTTATTTTACTTCTGACGTGGTATCTAGTCAGTCCTCAATGTCTGATTAGAAGACATTATTATTAAGGAAATTAATTCCCTTATTTTTCTCTGGAAGAATATAAATATAAATTAATTTTTACATTAAATAGAAATCAAAATAATTTAGATATCAAATTATTTTAATGATATTCATAATATTAATTTGAAATTTCAAATCCTTCATAAAAATATCCACCTTACCGTCGACATATCAGCTGCTTCCACATATCTTTCTCTGGGCAAGCAAGCCAGCCGCGCACTAGACGCTAGAGACCCTAGCCTGGAAAATGTAGTTTCCACGAGACACCTATATTCTTTAATGACTGCAAGAAGATGCAACACCAATCATTTATTTAAGATCCAAAAAAGAAGAGAGGGTTGTTGGAGTCCGGTCTTGAAGAATTAATTATTCTATGACATGGAAAAGATGGAAGCGCTAAGAGAACTTCTCCAGTTAGTAATCGTAATAATTAAAATGATTTATTGACGTTTAACATTAAAATCTTCTGAAATTGCCAAAGTAGCATCACTTTGGTCCCCCTAGAATTTCATCAATTGATTTTAATTTTTAAATTACAAAATAGTTCCAATTCCAATACCAATTGGAATTTGATCTAGAAGAATAAATTATTAGGATTATGGAATTTTATTAGTGCATATATACATTGGAGTAGAATGTATCGGGATTGGATTTTGATGGATTGATAAAAGGGATCGGAAAATAAAACCATGGGAGAATAGAGCACTTTCTAAAGGTCAAGAAATAAAGCAATAGACACGGTCTCGATCTTCATTCTTGCATTCAATTCAATTAAAAAAACAAACGATAATATTGCAGCCCTTGTACTTCAGAAATTATTGATGGATGCAAAAAATGTTTTTAATTTTTTCTGTTTATTCAAATAATAATAATAATAAGATAATTTTTATTCTTTTCTATTCAATGTGACGCTAATGGGGGAAAAGAAAATCATGATTACGGAAACAAGTTGAAAAAGAAAAAAAGAACTTAGTAGTCGATAGCATTTAAAATAATAATGGATGTAGAACAAGACAGGAAAGAGCATCTAACGTGATCGTCACCGACCCGAAACAAACACTTCCGGGGGCGACAAAACATCATAACCATTGCTGATTTAGGAAATAATCAAGTCATTCATTACTCTAAGACGTCAACTTAATTAAATCACCAGAACTAAATGTTATACCTATAAGTTTTTAAATTGAAAATTTCTTTTTGCCGAGAGTAGCAGAATTTTTATAAATTGAAGGAGACAATAAAAGAGTGTGTCTTCTGCTGGATTTATAAATAAATTAAAAATTTATAATTCTAGCTTTTATTGTAATTATCTATTTATTTATATTTTTTTGTTTTTTACTTATTTTTTATTTAATACGATTTAATAGGCGAAGTGGTACTATTTTTTGAGTAACTACAGTAGGGTAACGACTTCACAAGTCGCATATAAGAACATAAGAACACAAAAAAATATAATAATTAACAAAAATAAAATAAAATTTTAGTAATAAAAAAAATATGTATAATAAAAATCAAATATAACAAAAATCAATTATAATAAAAAGAAGTTTATTAATAAAAAGTATAATAACATAAAATTTAAAATTTTATTCATTTTCAAATATGATTTTTAACATCTACCCCTTTGGATGCACCCCGCCAGCCAGAGCGCTCTATTCGAATGCATATCCTACACTGCAGGCGGCGTCGCTTGAATATTTTTAATCAATCTAGACTACAAAGATGCTATGGCTATTCGACAATCTTTGGTCAAAGTTTTTAAATTTGGCGTAATAATTGTTAAAGCTCTCCTCATAAATTTTATAATAATATATATAAGATGTTGATTGGTCAACTCATAATGATGTTTCGACTTCACGAACTACATTGTGGCGTACAAAGTTTCACAGCAATTTTTCATTTTTTTTTTTATTTTAATGGAACTGCCAACTAAATTTATCAAATTTTTTCATTAATTTTTTTAACTTTAAGTAACTATATTAATTTTATTTCCATAAATATACACTAGATTAATAACATAGAACGGAAGGAGTAAACAGAATTAACCATTGTTCCTCTATATTCGGGTTTAATCCAGAACAAGATTATTATACTCATTTACTCATCCATTAGGCTAAAAAATAGGAAAATATAGTCTTCAGACCATAATGGAAGATCGAGTTTTGTAAATCTCTGAGCTTTAGGAGAAGTAGGGAGAAAGAAAATTGGTAGCCTTCGAAATGGAGTGTTATATGAGAATGTTTAAAATTGAATGAGTGGATCGAATTATTTATTATTGAGGAAGTTCTCAATGAGATTAGTGGAAAGAGAACTTTATGAACAAATTCGAGGAAGAGAAGAGCTCATAAATGGGCACACCTTTACAACGGAGTATTTCTGAAACATAATTATGGATATTTTATTAGGATGAGATAGAAATGAAAAAGTCGAAAGGAAAGTAGCTTGAATTAAAAAATTTCCCCCAGAAAATGAGAGATAGAGGGTGAGACTCTTTTTATAAACATTATACTAGACTAGTTTGATGTTAAAGAAACAATTATTTCTTTAACACCAAACTAGTCTTCGGACTGATAACCCTGTGTTGTTATTATTATTATTATTTTTTGAATGACATTGATTTGAGAAGTAGTTAGGCCAGGTTGGCCCTGCATAGTGAGAAGAAGAAATTTTAGGTTCTGTGTTGGAATTGAAAGTACCTGTGGATGTTACTTCGATTTTCATCCTTGGAATGATCTTTCGCCATACAGTTTCAAACATCTGAGTTAAATTGTCCTTGATTTAGTAGAAGTAATGTAACAATACAATACAATATAAAACATTACAATAATAATGTACAACAATAATACAATAGAATACAAATATTATAACAATAATACACATACAATACAAATACTATAATAATAATATATACAATAATAATAATATACAATACAAACATTGTAATAATAATACAGCAAACAACACACAGTATACCACAACTTACCATTATCATTTTGGTGGAGATATCATAAGAAGATAATTTCTTCGAATTATAAATTTTAACAATCGCATCTTGAATTCATGAATTTCCGTGGCATTCTTTGTCTCAATTGGCACTTTATAGTATTCCGAAAAACCCCTGTACTATAAAGTTATAAATTTTTTATTTGTCTTGCAAACATCAATTTTGAAATTTTCCCCACTTCTCAAATCACAACAACCCCCTACATTTGTATATTTTAATTTTTCTAATAAATATTTTGGTGCTAAATTGTTCCTTATTTTAAAGATCATAATTATTGAATTATTTATTTATTCATTTATTTATTTATTAAAAACATTGTATCAGTAGGGCCATCTAGCTCCTTTAATGTACAATTTCCGCCAATTCAATAGATCAATAGATAGTCTCCTTAACATTGAGAAAATTAAGTGTATTTAGCATTTTAAGTGTATTTAGCTTAATATGAGCTCTAAATCGAAAAAATTGCAAAATCACTTTCCTACAATATTTTTTGTATTTTAATTGTTTTCAAGATTGAAGAAACTTACTTGTTGCTATAATAAATGTAATGATTAGGATAGGACTTATATCCGATAGGTATATGGAACATACGAATGAAAAACCTATGATTCGAAAGGCCAAAAGAAAGAGACTGGAGGCCTTCGAAATGTGATGCCACAAAAGAATGTTAAAGATTAAATGGGTGAATAGAATAAAAACGAGCAAGCTCTTGATAAAATTAAGAAAAAGAGAAAATTGGAAAAGTCTGGGGAAAAGAACTCAGATATAGGACCCACGTTAAACTAAGTTAGGGAACTTATTGTGGGATATTTTAGAGAGTGAATTGGAAAAGAAAAGGCCTATAGAAAGTCTAGATTAGAGTATTTTTTCCAGAAAATTAAATAAATGGTTTGGGCTTTTAGAAAAGTGAGAGTTGGCATGGGATAGAGACGATTGGAGTCGGGTGGTTGCATTAAATGCCTTAGGACTGATACTTGATGATGATGATGATGATTTATATACATTTGATAAATTGATGATTCTTTAACCAATATGCATTGATTTTTCTCTAGTCTACCCAACCAAAACAAATATCTTTAGGTATATTGTAATTAAATTAAATTACTTTATTATTGTAATTAAAATGATGATGCTTCTTTCTAAAGTCTTAAAAGGGAACCTTTTATTATTATTATTATTATTATTATTAATATTTTGTTTCTTGACTTACGAAATTAGCAGAATGAAACCTCAACAGGTGAACGTCGTCGTGATAGTGATGGTGCATGGATTGCGAATGCAGAGGTCAAAGAAGAATATCATGAAATTCTCTTTGCAATTACCTCATAGTGAGTGGTCTTTCTAATGAAATAAACCCTTTCAGGAAACTAATTGAATTACCTCAAGAAATATCTTTCTTATCTTTTAAATTAATATAAATATGTAGATAATAAATAAGTAAGGTATTTTATTATCAAATTTAAAAAATTTGTTGGTCCAATTGTAAATTTTAAATTCTATTGGTATTTTTTCGTCTATCGTCTTTAGAAATGTTTGAAATGTGGAGAAAAATCATTGTCAAGCTAGTTCTTTCGCGACAATCCGCACAAAAAGTTTTACCCTCGTAACCACTATATACATACGAACGGTGCTAAAATTTTAGGTTATGTTTTTTTAACATGACTGTACTTCTCACACTACTATATCCTGTTTATGAATGGATCGTTTCCAAGCCATTGATATTATATCCCCTCCACTAAAAATAATCGCCCAAATATGTTTTTTTTTATTTTTTATCAAAACTAAGAGGTAAATCTTTTCAATTTTTTTTTTAAGTTACCTACTCCGAATATATTATTCTAACAAATATTAGTTTTTCATCAAGATGGTAAAAGTCTTTCAATGAAAGAAAATAAAATAATGATCATTTTCCCACCCTTTCCCAATCTACCATATGTAAAAAAAATAATTTTTAATTGCAATTATTTCATGTTTGGTATGGTAAATCGTCTTCAAATTTTAACAGTATGTTTATTATGCTTTTAATGACTTATATTCCAAGTTTCGAAGACTTCTTGAATTTCTGCATTTGTGAAAGAACTACCTTAAGCATTATTTTTTCTCTCTATTTGACTGGATTCCTATAGGTACCCACAATAACTCAAAAACCAAAAGTTTTAGAAAGCTCGTTCTGACATCTAAGTTTTTGTATTTCCGAAACGTGTAATTATAGTAATTAGATTTTGGACTTTCAAGTTCCAGAACTTCACTTTCAAAAATACAAAAAAATCGAATTTGAAAGGTCGTAATGAGTTCCCATCTTTATGTTAATAAATTGCATTGCTCTGTTAAGAGCACCTTTTCTTTAGAAATCAATGTAATATTATTTAAAATAAACTGAAGTAGCCATCCACATGACTTTACCATACATCTGCCTCCTCTCTTATATTTAATATTTAATCAAATAATTTATTTTATTCTACCAGTGAGGGGGAGGGGTTATTATAAATTATTTATTTACGCAGGGCCCTGATTAGAAAAACATGTTGACCTGTTCTCAATCTTAACAATACCAGCGGCGTACAGGTGGGAGGGGTATACCGGAGTCCAGGGGCCTTAGCCCCCTGGGCAACAAGATGCCCACCTAAGGCGGTTTCGCAGCTAATGATTAATAAATTTGGTATTTTGTTTTAAGTGAATAAATCCATTATCATCATGAAATGAAATTTAAACCATCCATCCATTTACCTGTATTCCATCCATTAACAACCATTATGATACTTTTTTTTTTTTTAATTATAATTTATGAAATATTCTCTGCGTGGGTACCTTTTCTCTTTCACTTTAAAAGCATTTTAATGAGATAATATCTGGATATTTTCTTCTTAAAGTAATGTACCTTTTATCATTTTAATCCATTGAAAAATTTCACTTTTACTAATATATTTTTACTACATAAAACATGAGTAGTGGGTCTACGAGTTTATATTTTGAGAGGACGGTAAACGACTTACGAGTAGGGTATATAGCTTAACCTAGAAAGCGGACAAGTGTAAGCCTGGCTCTCGTTCCTCGGGTTTCTTAGAGGGAAATAATACATTGTGATTTAACTTTGTAGGCTTATATAGAGCGCGGCTGGTGCTTCAAAATAAATATTACAATGTTAATATTATTTAAAAAGACCTATTCAATGGTAAATCCAGTATGTGAAGTTTTTTTATCATTCTTCATTCAAAATAATTATTTTATATCAAACAAAATAATTTTTGACAAAAGTACTCCTACTAACCTATATAGGTATTTTTAGCATTTTTTTACGGGTTCTAATTCAAAGGATTGCATAGTTTGAGGAAGAATATACTACAAAGTGAATTTGTAGGCTATTAGACTTCCCGTTCAAATAAAAATTACACGAGAACATGTTTAATAGGATTTTAAAAACTTGGGATGCTTACTGAATTTCAAGTTTCTAGCTTTGGTAGTTTAGAAGTACAGGCATATAACAGGAGCAGACAAAATCATGTTTTTAAGCAAAATAGATTTTTTTATTTAATAAAAGTATTTATATTTTTCAATTCATTTGAATTTTCTGCCTACCCAAATGCCCATATCGTCGCCTTAGAGTGAAAACCTGCTAAATCCATTTTTCATCATATATGACATATTAACACCGTTCGAAAGAAAAAGAGATGCATCGTCCAAGTAAAACTGCTACTTAAAATTACGATCGTAAGTTGTAGAAAAAAAAATGTGAACAATAGTTTCTTTCCTTAACAACAATATTAAATTTTGTTGGTTTTTTTTTGTCTGCCCTGTAAAATTTCCGTGTTGTGAGTAAGCAGGCGCAGGGCTGAGTTAAACGTCGCAAAGTAAATGCTTTTTACCACTAATAAACGGTAGATGGTAAATGGAGACACTGGGATGGCCAATCATTTACCATCTACCGTTTGTTAGTGGTATAAAAGCATTTACTCTGCGACATACAACCGGCCCTAAGGCGACGATATAAATTTTTACACCCACTGTATTTAAAACTTTTGAGGGTCTTTTAATTTCCCAGTGGTATTGCACTTTGATCATCCTGCTCGGCTTTTTTTTTTTTTTTTTTTTTTTTTTTTTTTTTTTTTTGGAAGGTCCCTAAAGAAAGATAATAGGATTCGCATCTCTTCCATAGAAATGCAACGGCTCTAGTTCTTGGGGCTGTTGCGTTTTAAATAGATACAGTCACTAATCTCAGTATTAATTTTCAGCCCTCCCCCCTCCAATCACTTAAGGTGTATTGCACGCAACATGAGCTTGGGAAGGGAATAAATATTGTAAGAGCCCAACAACCCTATATCGTTGATAAATACATTTTGAAACATCTGATTTATACATACCTATAGGAATATAATTTACAACATTCTAAAACATCTTGAATGTTGATTCCAATAATGTCTCAAAATTTCTTGCTTTAATAGTTCACATATAAGAAATAATCGAATGTTTCCTACATTTGATTCAATCGCGAATCGAATGCAGATGATTTTTGTAAAATATTGAGTTAAAATAATATCTGAACTTTCTAACTTGAAATAATGATGTTAAATAAATATATACTCTTTCTCGTTAATATATCAATTAGTTTTTTGATATATTAACGCCCGCGCTTTTTGAAAAGAATATAGCGTAGATTATCGGAATCTAGTCTACCAAGAGAGAAAGATGTGATCCATTTAGTTACAATCCAACATTTTGCGCAAAATGACGTTGGATTGTAGCTAAATGGATCACATCTTTTTCTCTCTGGTCCAGACTTAAGATTCCGCAGTAGTCTCGCTATATTTTTTTCAAAAAAAGCGCGGTCAAAACAATTCTCGTTAATATATCAATTATTCTTCGATATATTAATGAGAAAAATTATAAATTTATATAAGAAATAGCTCTTAAAAAAAAAATCTTTGAAACTTTATTATATACCTACCTACCTATATTGAAAATCCCAATTTCAAGGCCATTTTCTTCCACATCTTTACCATCTGGTCATTTTTTCATTTGCAAAATTATCTACCAAAAAAATCGTACCCTTTGTTATTTACGGCTTCCCTTTACAAATTTAAAAATTATATTTCACTTTTTACTTTCTCTACGGAATGTGAAATTCTTTAATAAATTAACATTTTTAATAATAAACCACAACAAAAATTTATACCAGAAAGGACATACCATAAGAGCACTTAATTATTATTAACCTTTTCTATTTCTACCTTATATTATTAAAAATTGATTGCTGATGTCTAGGAATAATAAGAAACCTATAATTATGTATGCGCATAATTACCCCATGAGTATTTGAGGAAAGTTTTCACCTGCCTTCAACAGGTTAGTCTTCCCCATTGATTAAAGGGTGCAAAGAATGGATAGGGGTGTGCACACACAGACACATTGATGCATGCATACAGATACGCATGAGACAACACAGACCCAGTCTAGAAAAATCAAAAGAGCATTCATTCATTCAAATTTATCCTCTTCACTGGCTTCGTTTTAATCCGATTTTCCATTTTGCACATTGTTCAGATATTGGCAAAAAATTTCATTAACTAAAGTGGTTATGCTTCTAATTATTTATATTTCTTTCCTTCTTTTATGTTTCATAATAATATGATGATTGTATTATATTTTTTGATTTCTTAAGAAAATTTCACGTCATTCATTTTATTCGCTACTCCAACGTCACATTAATATTGAATTCACTCGACATTTTTTTACTCATTGTTTTAAAACATGTCTGAAACGTGTACAAAATTAATGATTTTTCTTTCTGTATCTGTGTGTGTCTGAATTCCGATACTCATAACCAAATCGTTGAGTGTTTTCCAGTATCTACATATAAATCTCAATGTTTTAAGGCATTTTATGACTTTATATTGTACCACGGGTTGCACAGCCCTGGTTTAAATCGAATGAGATTAAAGAAGGATATGAGGCATAATAATTTATTTTTTAACGGCTTTATATTGGACCCCCGGTTGCACAGCCCTGATTTAGTCTTAATTCAGGATTTTCATAAATTGATTGAAATAAAACTATAATTAACTAATAAAAGATTATAATTTTTACTTTTTTCACTAAATGAAATCATATTTTATGGTTTTAATTTTGTAGCACACGAAGAAAGATTTTTCCACTCTATTAAATTATAAGCCCAACATATAATATATCAGAAATAATACACAAAAGAAAAAGAAAAAAATTAAAATCATGAAATGCTCATAACTTTGATCAAAATCTTAAAATACGCACCTAGCTTTCAGCTGAATTTTGGAAATTTGTATCTAGTTTTCTTACATCTAAAAATTTAACCAAATGCTAATATTATATCCTATCCCATTATAAAATAATTCTTCTAATCTTGAAGAACATTTATTCTAATCATTTCCTATAAATACAACTAAGGGTTGTGAGAAATGTTGGTACGTGCTTCTTTTTAGATACACATTCAAATATTGACCATAGCCATAAAATATATTCTTCTTTTGACAGGAATTTAGTTTTGTTTTTGAAATCACATGAATGAATGTGAACGGCAAACATGTGTGAAGTTGCCCAAGGAAAGCCGTTTCTTGTTCCCCAACGCACGTCCACAATGGACAGTTATAAATTCATAGTAAATCAGAGGCAAATAAAAACATATTATATGTATATTTACATTTAAGATTTTCTAAATTATTTATTATTAAAAAAAAATGCTAACCCTAGTAGTGGATGGTGATTTGTTCTCCGTCTCTAAGGATAATGGAATTTGTTTTGCTAGTGCTCTTCGGCAAGGCTTATCTTTTCCATAGTACTGCGAGTATCTGTCAAAATCTAGATTTCCTTCAGTTAACTGAATATTTGAGTCCTTTTTTTAAGTTCTTTCTCTTTAATCGAAACCAAAAACATGGCCTTTCGATTCTGACATAAATTTGAGGTTCGTATAAGTGGTTAATAATTAGTGATGCTTCTTCTTTGTCTTATATTTAACTAATCTCACAATTGAATTTTTGCTTATATCAAATAAGTACTAAAGATAATAATTCTAAGTGGTTATACAAAAATGATTTAATATAAACTGAATACTGATAACTAATTAATTTTTTATAAATGTGCATTGTACGAAAAATATATCGACATACAGAGATTCAATTTTTTCATCCAAATGATATTTGTAATTAAAATTTTATAACATAGATGGTAATCATTAAAAATATTATCAAATTACCAAAATCTCTGACCTCACCTCAAAGTGGTTTTAAAGTGTTATTTGAAACTTTTGAATAACATTTGAGATAGATTGAATAACTCCATTCTTCGCTGCATTAAAATGACTTATTCAAGATTCGGACATTTCCCTTTCTCTCTTCCTAATTTATATAAATGATCTTATGAGTTTATTCACTAATCCACCTCATTGGGTTGCTATCAATAGAACTCTTCACAAAGTTCAAGAGTATTGATTCTTGGATCTGAGGTCTTTATAAAAAAAAATAGCGTTCAGAAAATCTAGTTAATTCCTTTCAGTTATAAGACAACTTAATAACCTTCCCAGACCTTGAAATATACCTAAGAGAATTAAAAAAAATAAAAACTGAAATTAAAATAATCCTTGTCATTTGCTAGAAATTGTATATTTAAATTATTAAGATGAGCAGATCTTTTTTAGACAAGAATTAGTTAGATGATGAAAAATCGTTGGAAAAAGTAAAAATTTCGATAATTTTCATGTTTTGGGACCGAACTCTTTTTTGCATTTTTGACACGGAAGTTCTGAAGCTAATACAAACATTTTGATCCCAGAACGAGCTTGCTATGACCTTCCAATTTTGGGTTATCGTTGGTATAGAAATCCAGACAGAAAGAAAGTACCAAACTCAAAAATAATTTTTCTTCACATTTAACCCGTCTAAACAAGAATAAAAAAAAATATCAAATGAATTCTATACATCTGTCCATTCGGCAGGCCGAACATACCATATAAACAAGTTCTTACATTTGCGTTAGATCTTAATGTTTTATGTAAGATGTCATTAGTTGAAGAGAAATGTCATATAGGGGGAAAGGATGACATCATCGTCCATCGGCATTTCCATAGACACCCCTAAGTGCAAGTGAAAAATCACCCTTTCTTTATATCCTTGTATCAAATCCCCTCTATTGAAATGGGGTAGGCAGAACTAAACTATCATCATGTCGAAATTCAATTGAAACATAATGGAGTTCGAAAAAATGATGAGTCTATAATCGTAATTAAATTTGTTGTGAATACTCTAGTAACATTATGCAAGTTCATATTTCCAAATCAAACATGTTATTTATTTATAGTAAAGTCATAGCAATGATCCATACTTAATCTCATAAAATCCCATTAAATGGCCGACCGTTTGAGTTTACATGTTTTAGCAGAATGTACCTTTTGACTTACTACTACTTGAAACTGAAATCCAATATTCCTGGCTATTTATTTTTCAGTTTATGCTTGCACCTTTTAAGAATATTAGTTTAATCAAAACTTTAGGAGTCTAGTTGATTATTTTGAAAAATTTTCAAATTGAACTACCCATGGTAAAATGATATTTATTATATTTTTATAATTTATCCACAGGTTTACAAATTTTAAACCATTTTGATAGATATAGTTCAGGCCAACTTAAGAATTTGTTAAAGTGTATAGCGAAATGATACTCCCGTCAAAAACTTCAATTTTAACAGATCAAAGAGTTGACCATAATCATCTAAATATAATTTTCACCACTTCAAATCGACTTCAGATTTAAAAGTTCAAACGTTGTGAATAAATTAGAAAATCCCAAATTAAGAATATTTGAGAAAAAATCTAAATTAATCTAAAAGTATTGAATTTACTCAAAGATTTTTTTTCCTTGTTGGTCTTTAGAAATGTTTAAAACAAGGCGAAAAATAATATTTCTTTTGTCTGTCTGGATTCTGATTAGATGATTAGAGGCGTTCACAATAAGTATTTTAAGTTTTAAAGAAAATTCATTCTGGTGCCAAAATGTATGTATTCCCAATAAACAAATGATAGAATTTAGGCCTTCTAACTACAGAACTAAAATTGAAATTTGTCAAAAATCAGAACAATAGGTTTTGTAGTCAATGAGTTCAAATTTGTTAAACAAATTTATATTAATAAACCGTAGTTCGCTAACAAATCATTAAAATTTGCTGTAAGTGTACCGAGTCTAGAAAACGTTTTCATATTTTTTTCCAATTTTGTTAATCAATTTCACCTTAGTTAGAATAAAATAATTCAAACCCCGATAGATCTCCTTGATGAAACCTGTCCGCTTAGGTCCATTCTTGTCTAAGGGTTCTTCACCCTCAAATCCTTGTGTCTGATCATCTTGCGAACATCTGCGCCTTTTTATGTTGTTTTCAGCCTTTATTGATAATAATAGACAAGACAGGGAGAAGCACATATAGGCACCTAGAGCCAGAATACTCACATCCTCTAAGTTCCCTCTGATAAAGCGTTATCCGATTGCAAGGATCCCAATGGTTGGATGAGTCATGAAATTGCTTCCCCATGGGTTTCTATACTTCCTCTCTTTACTCGAATCTACCCTCCTTTTAATATCAAATCCATAGTATTTTCCCCTCAAAGATTATTTATTTTACATTTAAATATTGAACAAATTTAATTAAGTTCATTTTTACCTTGGATGATTTTATTATCAAATTTTTTTAAGTAATCTAAAGTTAACAGATAATTTAGAAAAATGCAATCATCTAAAACAATAAAGAAATAAATTCTTAGTATGATGTTGCATCATTGACATTAAACATCTACATCAGCGATAATTAATTTTTTCTAATTTAATCATGATAATTTTAATAAATTCATTAGGTACTTATCACTTTATTATTTTAAAGAATTTTTCCAAAATTTTGTGACTATGAAGGAAATAGGTATTCTTCTGACTTTGTGTCAAAATTGAAAGAATTTAATTAAATTAATTAAAAGATTTCATACTTCCCTATAAGCTAGCGAGTTGGAATATGACAATCTCTTAGACTTGAAGGAGACAATAAAAGAGTGTGTCTTCTGCTGGAATTATAAATTTTATTTATTTATAACGAGACTATGGTTTCGAGGGCTTTGTCCTCTTCATCAGTCTATTATAATGTATTCACAGGAATTGATTTATGAATGAAGGGTTGACATCTTTCATGTGGTTGGGTTGAGAAATTACACAGGGTGGGCAAGTTAAGAATTGACATTTATACACTTAAACTTGCCCACCCTGTGTAATTTCTAACCTAACCACATGAAAGATGTTAACCTTTCATTCATAAATTAATTCCTGTGAATACATTGTAATAGACTGATGAAGAGGGCAAAGCCCTCGAAACTATAGTCTCGTTATAAATAAATAAAATTTATAATTCCAGCAGAAGACACACTCTTTTATTGTCTCCTTCAATATATAAAAATTCTGCTACTCTCGGCAAAAACTTTCAATTTAATCTCTTAGACTATAATACGAAATTAAAGGTAAAAATTTGAAAACATACATTATTTTTTTATTTTAAATTACTATAAAACTAATTAAGAGCTATGAGAAGCTCCCTACTTTGCTGCTATAATTCTCAATATATTTCATTTGTTTAACAAATGATCCTTGAAGTCTGAAGTTTATTATTATAATTAAGAAAATAGAGGTTTTAGCATGCACGTCATTTTTATCCATATCACAACAAAAAGTTGCATTTTTGTTTATCTGTTTAATTAGACTTTTCTCAAAACGAAATACTTTTCCAAATTTTGAAATTGCAAAGTATTCGGGCCATGACTATCAATATTTTTGATTATTCTATAATTAATAACAACTAATCATCTCTTTATCAAACTGATTTACAAATATACCTGGTATATATAGTATAGTTCACCAAGAAGGATTTCATTAATTTTATTTGCTGGTGGTAATTGTTTTCTTGATCTTATCATATTTAGAAAGTTTTACATTTTTTCTTTATAAAAGAGCGCTTCCTCTCAGTTTAAAATAATACAATCTTGATCGTTTTGAAATTATAATAATATTAATAATAATTAAAAAAGATACGCACTTATATTAATTTATTCTCTCACCTCGACTTCACCTGGCGTAAATGAGTAAACTTTTTTGTTCTCGATTTGTGACTCGACTTTGTCCCTCCGTCGATTGGTTTTGGATGTCACGAATGCAAACAGGATCCACACAAGGATAACAAGAAAACAAATACCCCTCCTTAATCAATAGGACTATATTTAGAGACGCAACTTATACATGAACAACGTCATTACAGCATTGATAAAAGAATTAAACCGAAAAAACTGACGAAAAAATATAAACATCTGCTTAGACCCGACTATGGAAAAACTCTCTTCCTAGGTCCTGTTAAAGAAAAGTTCTCATTTCATTCAGAAAGACAACTTTTAATTCTTTTGGAAGAGGAACGAAATTAAAAATTATATATAAATTATAAGAAATAAAAAAAAAAAATCAAGCCTCGATAAAATACTCTTTTAATTAATTATAAAGAATGAAAACTTAAGTATTTTTACTTACCATACATGGGTAAATATTGTAATTATGCAGTAAAATCAGTGCTTCTGTTTCCTTTTTTTCTAAAACGGCTAAAACTATTATATTTTAATTAAAAAAATTAAGCGAAATCACTGTGTAATTGCTTACAAAAAGCATTACAGTAGGTAATCGGTTATCGAACAGTTCGGACAACGAACACTTTCGCTGAAAATTTTACTATCTTAGACAATAAATAGGGACTGGGTTACCTGAGAGATTGTGGAGCAGGAAACCCTAATTCAAACTTCACTCACATAAAAAATTTCACTAGCTTTAATCCGATCCCTACTCTAACACTAACACACAATTACCATACTACATAGGATCTGACTAAGGAAATCCGACTAAGCAAAAAAAAAATACTGTATCTATGTATAGTGCTTATAAATTTTATAATTTTTCTCATTAGTATATCAAAGGATACTTGAAATACTAACGAGAATTGTTTTGACTGCGCTTTTTTGAAAAAGATATATATATCGCGAGACTACTGCGGAGTTTTAAGTCTGAAAACAATTCTCATTAGTATATCAATTATCCTTTGATATACTAATGACAAAAATTAAAAAATTTATTTAACATCATTATTTCAAGTTAGAAATATATAAGTTCAGATATTATTTTCACTCAATATTTGACAAAAATTTCCTGCATTTGATTCGCGATTAAATCAAATGTAGAAAACATTCGATTTATAGTGCTTTAGTTATTTTAATTTTAAGATTTATCTTTGGCAACATAAACAGTGCAGATTGTCAGGTAATGCAGCTTTCAACTACCATATATAATGATTTCAACCCCTATCACTAAACAGGTTAGTAAAACTCGGTCTGTTGAAACAATTTCCCTCTTTGCATCTAGCATCCCCTATTCTAATTCACCTGAATGAAGCTCTTTCCATCCAGTTTCCACTATCTCCCTTCATAGAGGGTGTTTGATATTTTAGAAATTAATGAACTAAATCACTAAAAAGTATTAGAGCTTTTGAGTTTTGATCAAATCGGAATTTCTTTTTTGAAATTCAGAATTGTATTTTAGTCAATTTTTTTTTTTTTTTTTTTAATGCAATCGAATGCAAGAAGGGGGGCACCAGTAAAGATGCAGCTCCTATGGATCTCGAAAGACCCTTGCATTACCGAAGAGAAGGGAAAGTTGATTAAGTGAGAGGGTGTAGACGTAGGTGTCTATGCACCCTGGTTTTGAAGGTTTGAAGATCATAGGTGCTCGGAAAGATAGAGGCTGGGAGAGAGTTCCAGTTCCTTGAAGTCATGGGGATATATGTATTGGCGAATGAAGTGGTCCGGCACTTTTCCAATTTGACCGCAAAAGAGTGTTGGGAGTCGGCAAAACGTGTGCTGCGTGCAAAGCATGCTTTGGGGGGAATTATTGATTTTATCTCATCAGAGCACCTGCCGTGATAGTATCTATAGAAAAGGGAAAGGGCAGAGACATTTCTTCGATGAGCCAGCGAGTCGAGGGAGTCGGTGAGGGTAGAATCGTCAATTAGCTTGACTGCTCGTTTCTGAATTGCATCTAGGGTAGCAAGAGAATATTTAGAGGCTCCTCTCCATAGATAAATGAGAGCCGTATTCGAGACAGGGGCGGATTTGGGCCTTGTAGATGGTGAGAAGTTGTGGGGGTTTGTAAAATCGCTTGGAACTGAATAAGTAGCCAATCTTCCTTGCTGCAGATTTAGCCACAGAGGAGATGTGTTCATTCCAAGACAATTATACAGTTTGTTTGTTTTTCTTATGTTTATCTTACAAAACCTCTAAATCAAAATCTAAGTAAGAGTATGCTTTGAATTTCCAGACGTTTAAAGTCACCATGGAATTTATTTTTTTGTTTGTGAAAACTAAGGATGCTATTTAGATGTGAATAGCTGATTGTTACTTATTCTTTTTGGACCAAATTTGATGCGCCCCTCACTTATGGCTTTACTATACCCATGCCCCCCTCGCATATTAAAATTAAATAAAAAATCAAATTATTTTTTTTAACATTTCTTCATTAAACATCTGGTATAGTTTTAAATATTGGTATGCTTTATTAATAAATTAATAAATCTTTCATGTTTATACAATATCTATAAAATTGTCTGAGTGTTAATCATTAAAAAAAATAGTTTAGGTATAAGAAAATTATAGTTTTAAAAAGATCTTAATATACTTTAAACCGGCTTTGGGAGAGTATTTTAGAACGGCATATCATGGATATAAAATTATGCAAAATAGAAAGTAAAACAAAAAACTAATTATATTTATATATATGCTGAATACATGTTATTCATGCAAATTAATCAACATCACAAGAAAGTAAAAAAAAATCTACGCCTTATAGAACGGATATTCGAACGGCTTTAGAGATAGCAAAAATACGCAGTTCCGGCTTCTAATATCCCTATCTGCCTAATCCAAGGGATTGATTAAAAAAAACTACTTGAACTGAATCATTTAATTCGTACATTTTACTTAAAAGTCATTTGTTATTATTGGCAGATTTTTTTTAATGAAATCTTTATAGAAAGATGCAATACCTTGAAGTCAAGGGTAAAAGGATCGGCTCACCCAGTCAAAAATGAAGAGGACATATTCAGGACTTGGTTCTTGAAAGATTTAAGTTTGTAGTAAGTTGAGAAAGATGTAGTTTTTAAGGAATTTGGTGTTGGTACTTGGTGAAACATTTTTTAAAATTATTGGATAAAAAATACTTGGTAGGTTTAACATTAAGATATAAAAAATAAAACGAATTTATATCTTAATGTAAAGATTAAAGATTCTCCAGAAATAAATTCGTTTTATTTTTTATATCTTAATGTGAAACCTACCAAGTATTTTTTATCCAATAATGAGAAAGATGTAAGCTGAAAGAAAGTTCTAGTGTCTAAAATATTAGGTTGATGCATAATTATGGAACGTTTGTATTGGCGCGTTTTTCTTCAGCCAAAAATGGCGTTTCGTTTATTTTTTTTATAAAAACAATCTTCTCTATTAATAGTTAATAAAAATGCGTGTCAAAAACCATATTCATATTCGTCATATTATGCTCTACCACTACGAGAAAGGATGGAAAGCAGCACAGTCATTTCGCGATCTCAACGAACTTTTTGACGAAGGAACAATTACTGATAGTGCAGTACGGAAGTGGTTTGCCCGTTTCAAATCAGGTGACACTAGTTTGGAGGATAAAGAAGGAAGAGGTCGGCCATCGGATTTTGATGATCAGACACTTCTGACAGCCGTGGAAGAGGATGAAAGCCTTACACACGAATGCTAGCTGCAGACTTCAATGTCGACCAATCAACGATCGTTCGACGCCTCAAAAAGCTTGGCAAGGTATGGACATTGGCTGGATGGGTCTCCCACGAACCTGGCACAGCTTGACCGTCTTCACGGTGCAATCGAGGCGAAAAGACCGCGCAAAAAGAACCACATCGTGTTCCATCACGATAACGCACGTCCACATGTTGAGCGCAGGGTCGTCGAATTCATCGCCAATAAGGAAGGGCTGGCTTATTGAAGTAGATGGTGAATACGTTCCCGAATAATCATTTAAACATGTTTTTGTTAAATTTTATTATTGTTTTTGCTGAATAAAAATATTTTTAAAAAACGTTCCATAATAATGCATCAACCTAATACATAAAGGTTTCCTTATTGGCAAATTCTTTTGTACGATTTGCTTTCAATTTGTCCACGAAAACGTGTTATATTATTTGAATATCGCCTATTTTGCGTACAAGAAACCTTTTTTTTTCTTCAAAATTACATGTATTCTTTATAAATAACCTGTTTCTCAAAATGTATCACTTTTTTAATTCACCGAGCGTGCCGAAGGGTAAATTTCACTCACTTTTTACTTTCACATTTATATTCTATAGAATATAATGGGGAAGTATTGCGATAGCCAGTCTGGCTTTTTGTTTATTGTGCTAGAATCGTCTGAAAAGTGGAGAAAATAATTTTTTTACATGCCTTGTCTAAATTCCTACAATAACTCTTGAACTGAAGATGCAATTGCATTTTGTTGACAAAATGTTTTTATTTCCAAAACGAAGAATTAATTTTGTGGCCTTCTAGCTTCAGAACTCTAGTTGAATATCGCGGAAAATCAGAAAAAATCGAATTGTTAAATGGAGAGCTATTGAACAGTTGTAACTAATGAGCTCAAATTTGGCACACTTTTTTCATTAATAATCTGCACTTTGAGCCAAATATAATCTTTCTAGCTTTAACTGTCATTTGACAAATAATTGTCAAATCGCAAAAATTTGCAGGAAGCGTACCGAAGATTTTACTTTTTCTTCCAATTATTATTTTTATTTAATTTGAATATTGGCTTATTATAAATAGGGAATGTTCATAGTATATATTATTATATTTACACCATTTAATCTCTGGATAACCCGAAAATTGTTTAAAATTTCAGAAATGTTTATCTTTCTTCCCTACTTCACAGTAATTAGTTATTATAATAATTTTAGCAAGCTGGTTATGAATGATATTTTTTCCTGAAGACTTGATTCACTACTAGTTCACTGCCGAAGAGGAAATGGTTAGTCTGGTAAGGAATGTTCTCTAGTCGTATCTATTTAGTAGCGCTAGATAATAGGTTTCGGAGACAGGGGAGATGGTCTCTGTGCCCGCGGCGACATTCCAATCGCGTGACGAGCCGCGGCCACGTGACCTTGGCCCTGAGCACCCCCTCCACCCCCCACCCACCCTCTGCCCCTCATCATCGGCGCATCTCAGGAGGGAATTAGGGAAAAGTAAGTGCGAAACCTGGACCAGTATCTTTCGCCAAGAGTCACCGATCATACAAACGACATGCGTTCCCCACTTATTATCCGTTGCACTTAACCTTCACTTTATCTCTCGAGTAAATATTCGAAAGATTAAAAATAGGGGAATTTTTTATATTTTCACTTTATTAGAGAAAAAATGAATACTTTGGAAGTTTTTTTTATGGAGACGGACTGATAGATTTATAGCTCAGTTCAGGATTGGATGGATTTGATTAAATTTTAAACTAAATTGTAATTAATCAAAATTGTATATGTTGCAGTAAAAACCTGGTTTTACTAAAAACGGGTTCTTACTAGTTAAAATGCGTTTCACTGAATACCTTTGTGGCAACTAGAATTTACTGATGTTTGTTGAGTTTGGTTCAAAGGCCTAGAATCTTCATTTTTGACCTTCCGCCTCATTTTGGGTGTTTATTTTCAAAATTTTTTAAACAAAAATTACATCCTCTACAACTTTTCTTCTAATGAGGATGTAATTTTTGAAATTTCCGTTTAAAAAATTAAGCGGAAGGTCAAAAATGAAGATTCTAGACCTTTGGACCAAACTCAACCAACATTAGTAAATTCTAGTTGCCACAAAGATACTTAGTGTAATATGTATATATTATAAAAATAATAATTGAAATAATATTAATAATATTGATGGCCAATCCTATTTAATTATTGTAGATCCTGAAGAAGGAGGGAAGATCTTCCGAAACGTCGGTTTCAAAATATTATAAAGGGAAAACATTTCCAATAAATACTGTTTTATTGGAAATAGTCTTTTATTTTTTATTTCTGGACTGCCTTGCAACCAATCCTGAGCTATAAAGTGAATAATATTTCAGGACTTGCCATAATGCTTGCAAATTTCTGACATGGAACAGCTTGAGCTGGAAATACAAACTTGTGGGTCAATTTTCATCAAATAGCTACAGCCGTTCCAGGGCTTCATACATAGCGTTTCTGGTTTCTCCTGATTTTTTTCATTATACATTCTGAAGTTCTAAAGCTAGAAAGCTGAATATATAATCACTTTTTGTTTTGGAAGTACACAAATTTATCAACACATCCAATAATTTTTTTAAGAAAACCAAATTCTTATTACTTCATTTAGAAAATCTTCTCTGACTTCAACGCCCATTTAATGAATAGAAAAATAACCTAAATCTGTTACTTATTTTTTTAATAATGGAGCTAAGTTGGCGTAGATCGACGTGAAAGGAAGCCCTATAAATGGTATACTATATATGTTAGGGTCAAAGAACGAAAACGCTCATTGAGCGAAATAACGCGTTGTGGCTAACTCAAAAAGACCACAATACGAAATTCCCGTCGAGGCTCTCTTGATATTTGACCACTACGCCTTTTGTTATTTAAGAAAAGCCAGAACGCTTTCTGAACGTTAGCTGATGCAACCATGATACGACAGACAGGTTGTAACTTGTCAACGGGAGCATTGCAAACACCCGTCGAGTTTATTTTCATTCTTGAATGCCATTTCCGAGTGTGAACATCTGTGCGCTAATCATGGCTAGTAAAATGAACATACTTTATGATAAATTAAGTGAATTATTGAAGACAAGTACTGATCGCAGTAAAAAATTGCGATCAGTACTTGTTTCGAAGGTTTGATGTTATGCGATTATAGAAAGAGAGAAATATATTCATTTAAGTACTTATGATTTAAAAAGGTTAAGAAAAAACAACTATCTGTGTCTCGTATATGTGAACAATATGGCATACGAAAGCAAGCTCTTTCGGACATTAAAAAAACACACACTTTCGCAATTTTAGAGAGTTAATAATTAAGAAACAACAAACTTTAAAAATCCAAACAAAAATGATACATTTTTCAAAGCAGTATCACCGAAACCAGAAAGTTAAAAAACCAATATTGACGACTCTCCTCAATGGCCGTATACTGACATATCATCTGAAGACGAATAAAGTGTAATTAGAATGTAAATTTTCGTTTATATGTATTTCTATTTTATTGTTAATAAATAGCTTATTCAGAAAATTTATTTATATGTAACGGAAATTCGGCTATATCGGACACCACCTCGCCCGCATTGGTCCGTTATATCGAGGTTCCACTGTATTATTAAAAAGTTATTGATATTTATCTTAAGCGTGAACTTTCTTTAAAAATTCTTTGATATTTTTAATCCCGTTTGAAAAATTCACTAAAATTTAGTTCACAATTAATGTTTTCGTGTTGACTAATTGACATTTTTCGAGACTGCACTTTTTGCTTTGTGTATATTCGGCACTTTTTAATTTTTTCCTAAATAACCGGGGCAAAATGACAAACTGGCCCGGACGGCGGGACTAAACCTTCAAACCGGTACAGTCAAATGGAGTCGTATGGTAAGCCTAATTATTGATATTGATATGAAAATCTCTTATTGGTTCGCAAGCTCCTTTTTTACCAATTCATCTGCCTTTTTATTTCCTGGCAACCCATCATGACCGGGGATCCAGATAGATGATAAAATTGATCCTCTTTTTAATATTCCTACTATTATAAAGGATCTGGATATTTTTAACCGACTTCATGTTACCTGATATCTTCACCAATTGTGAACCGATTTTGATAATTTTTTTTGCATTGGGTTCAGTCTAGGTTCCGATTGGTCCCGTTTTTGTTTCATTGGTATTGGACCTTTTTTTGCTATGTTTGTTTAGGCATAACTTCTTTGTTTATGAACCGATTGGTGGTCCCATATTAATTTGGTCAAGTTCTGATGATATGATCAATGACGAATTAACGTAAATATCCAATTCTTATGAGCAAATAATCGAAATTATAATAAATAAAATCTTTTATAAAAAAATCAGTCTTAAAACGTTCATTTAAAACCCGCAAATGTTTCTAGAGAATTTCTATATTTATGAATTTAATTTTATTATCATTTTCTGATTCATTCGCCCGACCCTTTCTCTTACGAGATGCATGCAAGGTATTATATTAAGTCACTATTAATAACATCACTAAAAAGAGAAAAATAAAAATAATAATTGAATGTAATGGAAGGCAGCCCAGAGGTAGTGAGGAAAGAAAGAATTAACACATATCAAATAAGGTGTAATTTATTGGAATCCTTCCTCCTTTCCTTTCAAACCGACGTTTCGGAGGATTTTCCCTCCTTCTTCAGGGTTTCAAAGGAAAGAAAAAATTAACATATCAAATAAGGTGTAATTTATTGGAATCCTTCCTCCTTTCCTTTCAAACCGACGTTTCGGAGGATTTTCCCTCCTTCTTCAGGGTTTCAAAGGAAGAAAAAATTAACACATATCAAATAAGGTGTAATTTATTGGAATCCTTCCTCCTTCCTTTCAAACCGACGTTTCGGAGGATTTTTCCTCCTTCTTCAGGGTTTCAAAGGAAGGAGGGAAAAATCCTCCGAAACGTCGGTTTGAAAGGAAAGGAGGAAGGATTCCAATAAATTACACCTTATTTGATATGTGTTAATTTTTCTTTCCTCACTACCTCTGGGCTGCCTTCCATTACATTCAATTAAAATTTCTACCAGTCCGTCTCTCTCCAGAGAAAATTTCGTTGCAAAAAAATAAAAATAATTTTTGGAAAAAAAATAAAACCGACTTCAAAAAAATTAAATGCAACAAATAAAATAATATAACTGAAAAATAAAATAAAATGCACTAAAAGGTATAAAATAATATCTTATTTAGTTACAACTAAACGACGAAATATTAACATGAAATCAATTTTTGAAGTCGGTGCTAAACAAACTATATAAGCGAGGGTATACCCGCCAATCATACTAAGTAAAATCCGTCGAGTTTGATTCATAAAATGTATATGTTTGGCACCGACTTCAAAAAGTGATTTCATGTTAATATTTCGTCGTTTAGTTGTAGCTAAATAAGATAATTATTTTATACCTTTTAGTGCATTTTATTTTATTTTTCAGTTTTATTATTTTATTTGTTGCATTTAATTTTTTGAAGTCGATTTTTTTTTTATAAAAATTATGAATTAATGGATGAGCTAAATATAATACATTGCTTATAGTGTTGTAGTGCTTAATGAATCGGTGTTATTCATACAATTTTCGTTTCCAAATAAACATAAAACTTTTTTGATTAAATGTTTTCTCGTGCGTAGTTAAAACTATTTATTTCATTTGAATTATGTATATTATTCATCGAACTCCTCATTCATCCATCCTCACAAAATATTCACATTTATTCATTTGGATAAATAATATGATTTTCTATCTCTTTCTTTCAATCTCATCTTTCGAGTAAACAAGATTTCAATAGAAAAACATGTTTTTATATAAGAATCTAATTCTCCTGGGGATTATATTAAAAAAAAATATTTTCCATTTCATTCTATGAAACTCTATATTTACAGTTTAGAATTCTAACAATTTAAGTATAATACATGTACAAAGCCATATTTTTTAAATATTTATTTGGACTTATAAGATCAACACGTTTTTTTTTTCAATTAGTTTTACGTATTTTTTGGAAATGATTTCAAAAAAAAAATTTACAAACAATGAGTTTTAGAAATCTCACTTTCATATCACTTTACTTAATCTGTATTAAAAAAAAATAAATTAAAATTAAATATGCAAATCTAAATAGATAGCATTTCAAATTAAAAAAACAAGTATTTTTTGCAGTAATAAAAAGAGAAATGCAATGGATTCGCGACATATTTTCCCGACAGATATTAACCGAAGAGGGTATAAAATTCATGAGATAAACTTTCTTTCTCAAAAGTTGCGACTTCGAAAAAATTATTTATTTATTAATAATTATTTCGAAAATTATAAATAAAAGTTGAATATAACATTAATTTAGTTTTATTTAATTTTTGATCTGAATTGAAATTAAAATTTCACTCTTCATCCTATTATTTACCTGTTACTCCTATTTTTTCATCAAATCACGAGTAATTGCTTAAAGTCTTTAATATACTTCTTTTGACAATTTTAAAGAGATTTACTCTATGATAACTAAATATAAATTTCATTATACAGCATAGGTTGTACCTTTTTGGTATAGATAAATACGAGGGGTGAACCGCTACTTCCACTTGTACTTCGAAATATTTCCAAGTACTTCAAAATATTTCCAAGTTCTTCCAAATATTTCCAAGTAATACCAAATATTTCCAAGTACTTCCAAATATTTCCAAGTACTTCCAAATATTTCCAAGCACTTCCAAATATTTCCAATTACTTCAAAATATTTCCAAGCACTTCAAAATATTTCCAACTACTTCCAATTATATCCAAGTACTTCCAAATATTTCCAAGTACTTCCAAATATTTCCAAGCACTTCCAAATATTACCAAGTACTTTCAAATGTTTCCAAGCACTTCCAAATATTTCCAAGTACTTCCAAATATTTCAAGTACCTACTTCCAAATATTTCCAAGCACTTCCAAATATTTCCAAGCACTTCCAAATATTTCCAAGTACTTCCAAATATTTCTAAATACTTCCAAAGAGGTGTACACCTACTTCCAATCGCGGATCACCCCTCGGATAAATACATCAAGCAAAGGACAACCTCATTGATTTCTCTTTATTAAAGGATATTGTCCTATTCAAACTAAATACTGAACATATTAGATATTCTTGAAACACTACTTAACATCTGTCGTCTCTCTACTTAATTCGGCTGCACTTTCTTCAGCAGGCTTTCTCACGATCGAAGGTCTTCAGTGAAAACAAACATTATCAAATCGGAAACTCCCCGCAGGATATTTACGGTTAATTATCATAATTCAAATACTATTTACGATCATAAATTTGACTTTTTGAATATCATTACAAATTTTCTTTTTATTTATGTTTATATTTTTTATATTGATACACGAAATCACTTGCCATACTTATAAGCATGTATTACACTACCATAGGTTTAGTTCTTCAATTATTTTTTTGTTTCTAATATCTCCTCTTGGGTTACATTTTAATCACAAAGAGAAACAAAGAGATTGTCCTCTGCTTGATGAAAATAAACATACACACATATTTATTTATTTGTTTGCGACTATAGTTTCGGAGGCTTGGCCTTCATCATCATTCTTTTTTAATTATAAATATTATTTTTCATGGGGTCAGTTTTGCCTGGATATTGAAAATTTGTTTGTTGTTACTCAGCCGACAAGATAGAAAACACAAGCAGCTAAATAAATTGCAATTTTATTGAATAGTGATGATAATTATAATGCGAATGCAGAATTATAATTCCAAAACACTAATAATACACAAAATTATTCACCATCCATAAAAAAATACAAAAATACAAATTAAATTTCAAGTGTGAAATCTCTCTTACAGTCAAGCATTAAACTTTTTTGCATGTGATTTTTGAGTAGTATTGATTCTCTTAACTTCAAAAGATAATGAATTATTTCTCTAAAATTGGTTATTTATAAACATAATTGAATGCCAAAACAATGATAAAAATTGATTGGTATTCTCTTCATATTAAGTTCTAAAACGTATAAGATAATTAGGAAACTGTCAAATTTCTCAGTTTATTTCCATTGTCTTCCTGGTTGATTTTTATTCTTATCTAATTGATGATTTTGCATAAATGATTAATTATCAATCTTGATAAGGAAGTAAATTGAAAATATAGGTCAAATGAGGCAATCATGTGAAAATAATTATTAATCGGTACGCTACAGCTACCTGTCTTCCGGAAGGTCTTAGTATTGAATTCACTCAATAAATGTTACTTATATTAAACATACTGTTACGCTAGCAGTATTATTTTTTTCATTAAATGAAAATGTTTATTTTTAGCATTTTAAAACACCTTTTCAAAATAGATAAGTGGCTATAAAATGATATAAGGAACATAGATATTTTTGTTGGTGGTACTTAATTTTTGAATTTGGTTTTGGGTGGTACCTACGCATTTATAAAAAGACTGAGAACTGCTGATTTAAACCACACATGATACATTTAGTAATTTGAAGCTACATTCATCAAAAATTATTATTCGTATACCATTTGAAATTAAGCAAGAGGTTCCGCTGTGTGAACCATGCAGAACCGTCACCGAAGAGTGACAAGTAAGGCGTCTTCTGATAGTACAGTTACGAAATTACATCCTCTACTCGCTGGGGTGAAAATACAGTTTTGTGACTTTTGTTAAAATATATACTTTATCATCATTACCCTAACAATTGAATATTATAATCCTTTCCCTATATAATATTTATAATATTAATTATGCATTAAGATTCGTCTCTAAATGGCGTACTTCTAGACCACCTTTTGGCCTACACGGGGCACATTTGAAGAAATAAAATTGTCCTAGGCCGCAGATATATACTAATTCTATTGATATATGTTAATCAAAAAAGAAAGTTAATAATGTAGAATAATGATATTCACCATGACAAAGAGGCAAAAATATCATAGCATAACAATCATTGAGTTCTTTTCCTTCAGGATTTTGTTTTTAAATCAATTAGCACTAAAAATTTTAAATACTGAACTAATAAATAGTATTTTAGTAAATGGAAATATAAGATGAAAAATCATTTTTAAATATTCGAAACTTCATTATTTTTTATTATTATTTAATTTAGCTTATAATTTTGCTTTTAGTAAATTTAATTCTTGAAAATAGCTTCACGTACTTACCTAAATTTAAATACATATTTCTAAAAGGGAAATAAATATTGGGAATCCAATTTTTCTTTCAGTTCAATGTCTGATTGCAGTTCCATATGAAAGTCTGCAGGAAAATATTTATATCTAATAAAAATGTATTCAAAATAGCCAAAATTGTTTTTAAAAAGTTTTTACTTTTTTATTATTTAATTTGCGGGTGAGCGATTCTTTCATTAGAATCTGATCGATAAAAATAATTACAAAGAGCGTGGATAGAATGATCTCTCTTTCTTTAGAGCTAAGGTGTATTGCAAAGATGCCTGAAACAAGTCTGGATTTATAAGCGGATGCCAATTACAAGAATAGACCTGTTTCAGACTATTAGAGATTAATTTCTTAATTTCTATTATTCTAGGAATGGCCTTTTGCACCCGAACCAAAACGATACTCGTTATAGAGAGAGAGAGAACATTCAATTGGACTTAATTCAAATTCAGACAAAAATCTACAAAAGAAATTTCTTTTTGCGGCTCTATCTAGAAAGCGTACCGAGTCTTGAAAAAGTTTTTATTTTTTCTTCTATTTTTTTGTATTTTTAATCGCTTTTCTATTTCTTTTTATTTTAGAAAGAAAAAAATATTATAAGGTCAAATTGTTTCAGATATGTTTTCCACTAAGTACATCAACATCTTTAAGGAAGTTTATAATTTTATTTCGGGCCGCATTCATTGCATTGCTGGGCCGCATCTGGGCCTCATGCAGCCCGCGGAGTGGACAGCCCTGTCCTAGATGATGTAGATGGATACTACAGAAATATAATTTTTTTTCTTTTCTTTAATTACGAATTTTAAGTTATGATAATTTAGAGCTTTATTTAAAAATCATCAATAGTGTAGTACCTCCTTTAAAAGGCACAAAGTAAAGTATTTCCAGATGCACTAAATCATAATCTAGAAATTGTTTCTTAGGTCAATATCATATTGAAGATTTAAACCATTTTTCTGGCCTTCAAGTCAGCAATGTTCCATTAAATAGATGATAGAGAGTGTAAGTGAAATCGAAACCCCTTCAATTATAATAAATCGTCTTGATACACTTTTCAAAGAAAGTAGAAAATTATATGAAACCTCTAAGCACTTATTAGGCAAATGATCTATATCCGTTAGAAATTAAATTATATTAAATAGATAAATATAGATATATTCAATAAATTACTTTTTTACTTTACCAAACATGGTATTTTTAAAATTCTTTTTCTTTACTGAGGGAATGCAACCGTGTTTTCTGAAATATTCAGATCTTTCAAAGGGACTAGAAGTATAGAGAAAATTGAACCGCGAAAGTCAAATATATTTTAATAATTTTTTACTGCTAATTCTGCAAATCGATAAATTATTTTTATTATTTTTTTGAAAATTAAATATAAAACTAATTTTTTTTTTAATTTATCCATAAAGAGAATTTTTTTAACAATTCCATTTCGTGTCCACCAATGAATGAATATTCACTATTATTTTTAAATATGGGACTCTTCCTTAGTAAAATTAGCTGACTTTGTTTTAGACATTTATAATTTTAATTAATTTGAAATTTAATTCTCCACCCGTTTTGGGTTCAACAAATATCTCTGAATATAAAACAACTAATAATTATGAAATTTCATTTTAATATTCCCATTGGTTTTAAATAGAGCTCACACAAATTTTGGTAACCAAAAAACTCACTGATAAAGATATATACATTTTGAACAAAATTATTGTTATCTCTTAAAGTATAATTTGTCAATATTCACTAAATAAGTATAAGGATGAGTTTTTGTAAGCCTTAATACTTTGATATCGCTTAATTTTTCACATCAAAATAGTTGTAGCCATTTTTTATATATCTAAAAAATGAAACAAAAAAAAAAATACAATTTTTTCCTTCATGATTACAATACATTCCCATTAAAAATGATTTTCTTACAACAAATTGGTTTTAAAACTTAATACCCAAGAACATACCCGTAAATGTGAAACCTTAATTAAATTGAATTCAAACTTAGGGAACGCAGTTTTGGTTTATAGAAGAAACATTATACAAATTATATTAGGTTGGAGTTGGTGGTGTTTCACAAAGAGGAAAAATAATTTTTTTTTTTAATTTCTCTATATATTTCGGGTTGTTATCCCATCGTCAGGAGTAGATCAAACACCACCAACTCCAACCTAATATAAATTGAATTGTCAATAAGAAATTTTTGAATTTGTTGCAGAATATTAAATTAAATGAACAATGTATAATGATTTATGAATGAATTTAAGAAAACTAGCTTTTTGTTATGAAAATCAATAATGAATTATTATCTAAGAAATTATCTCTTATGTATAAATGTAAATGAATGAATAGGTGAGAAAAACATGTGCTGTAACATTCATACGTTGTTTAAAACAAATTTAACCTATTTATTGTTTTATATTATGTTTTCTTTTCTCGATGATTCATACACATGATGTCAAAATAAACGTCCGGAAGAAGAAGATAAGTAATTACTGTCTTAGTTCTTAGTTGTATTAAGAAACCAACAATAACAATAAATACATGTGAATAATTACTAATTTGTTTATCCAATGTGAGTTAATATTTACCCAATTTAATAATTGAATTTTATCGTCTTCTGATTTTAAAGTTGATCATCGTACAGAGTATAATTCTCTCATTACCTTAATCATACACGAATCCAACAATCTTTATTCTTTCGAACTCAACACAAACATATTTTGGTCTCCAACTCAGAACAATAGGCACACATAAGCGCTATATATTATTTAACTTAATTCAAATGATAACTTTCACTATTCAAAAAGCTTTTAGGTAATATAAAAACTTAGTTATATATATTATTTTCATTCTTCATACAACGTTTTGACTTAGCTCGACCGGTGCTGTATCTTTTGTACTCTTTTTACTTTACCATACAAGGTATGGACAAGTATTGTAATCGTACATGAAAAAAATGTTTGTTTTGCTTCATTTTTTGGAAATATCTAAAAAACGGCTAAAACTATTTTGATAAAAAAATTAAGCGAAACCATGGCGTTTTGCTCTATACAAAAAAGCCTAAATGAGTTAACATCGAAAAAATTATATTTTACGAGATATTAATTATTTTGTCAAAATGTCTGTTAGTACCTTAGTTATTGCGTTACTAAATTTCGTGTCCACTCAAGCTCAAAAACTAGTGAAGACATGAAAGAAATTATTTAAAATAAAAAATAGACATCGATTCTCATCTAATACCGGAGGAACAACCATTATATGTACATCGCCTTTTTTAAGTTTCGACCATGGTAACTATTGGTTAAGACGTGGAAGAATGAAATTAAAATAACAAATAATAAATAAAAGATTCACGGGTTTTTGGACAATTTTTTTGATTAATGTTAAATATCAATTTTCGTACGACGTTTCTTCCTTTTTCAGGACTTTTCAAGTACTCAATTGCTTAAAACATTAATCGTTGATAAAATAGTGAAACCATCGAGACAATAAATAGTGTATTCATAATATTCATCCTACAATAAGTTAACAACCAATTTTCAAAAAACAATCTTAAGTCAAAATTTGAATTTGAAAATTGGTTGTTAACTTATTGTAGGATGAATATTATGAATACACTATTTATTGTCTCGATGGTTTCCCTATTTTATCAACGATTGATGTTTTAAGTAATTGAGTACTTGAAAAAGGAGGATTCGTCGCGCGAAAGTTGATATTTAACATTAATAAAAAAAATTGTCCAAAAACCCGTGAATCTTTTATTTATTATTCAAATGGACATGAACCAACTAAAAATATAAAAAATAATCATTGAATCCCATCTAACGGGCTTCTACTTGGCCTGCTTATTTTATAATAGAATCAATTAATTTCAAAAACTGGGTGGGGGTATCTTATGAGTTTTATTTCTAAATGTTTTTATTATTATTATCCGTGTTTTTCGAATATTCGTGCTGGTTTGTCTAGTGATTTGCACAAATAATCAAGAGTTTGCTGTATTTTATACCTCCTAAGAATATACCTCCTTAGAAAATGTATACTTTTTAAGTTTTCTAGCTTTTAAATAATATAAAAAAAATTAAATTTTCAGCGTACAATTCCTCCATTTTGGAGCCTCTTCATAAATGTGCCCAGGGCGCCTCTGCCGCTACCCCCTTACCTACTGGTTTACGTAGAATAACCATCAGATTGCATTTTTTTGAATAAATTTCAAAATATTCCTATTCTCATACTCAAGGACATTAGGATTTATTCTTTTCTTTCATGTTAATAATTGTTTGTTTTGTTAAAATATTAATTTTGATAAAAAATATTTCGTCACATGTCTCTATCAAGGATTATATTATATTCTGAATCATCCTTGAGTTCGTTACCCGCCGAAGTCTCCGTCCTCGTGTTCGCATTCAGGCCAATTAATGATGGACGCGATTTTGTTGTTCTTGCACGAGCGCTTTCTCTGGCTACTTTCTTCTCTCTCAGCAGAGCTAAGGTGAAGATGACGGTGACCCAATCTTTGATGGAATCACGTGTATATAACTTTTTTGCTCACTCACAATTTATCTAGTTAAGATATTTGTTTCATTATCTCATTCTATTTTACTCTTTGATATCGAGTTATTAAGTTAAGTTTTTGGACAAAAGATAATTTTTACATACCTATTTATTCATTTCATAATTCACATTCTCAATTATACATGAGCCATTTCCAGCATTTCTATCTCAATGAAAATTGGTATTAGTAAATATATATATTCCTATCAGTGGCGGTTGGGGACTTTTCAATCAGGGGGCGTTGTCCAAAAAAATACCCTTCATTTTTTGAAATTTTATTTGAATCTTCGCTTTTTTTGCAAATTTCATCGAAAACAGCATCATTTTCATTATTTGTCAAATTTAACATTAGATTTTTAAAAAATATATTTTGGGAACTTCACTCCAAACGGATATTGCTTTGTGTGAGTGAGGGTTGGAGTCAGAAATTAATTCTCGTGACTTAAACTCCACAGTCCTTAAGATGGAAATCGACAATCTTTCACATAATGAATCTGCCTGTCCTATAAGAAAATCTTACATTTCTCCTAATTTTATTGCTCACTCTTAATTATTTCCGATCTTATATATTGAGAGTTCTTAGAAATGGATTAGTCCAAAGATTCTCGAATCATCTTTATTTAATCCTTTTTTTGTATTACTATTTTAATAGTTCCTCAGCGTGAACAATTTTTATTCGACTAAAACTCGTCTGAAATTGTCTTTGACATGCTTGAACTGGAAGATGTACCAGACGAGAGACTTCAAGCCTTCTATCCGCACCCTTTTCAGAAAAATCATTCATTTTAATTGCCCCTTGAAACTATGCAACAATTTTATTTCATTTCGAGAACCAATATATTTTTCAAAACAAAATAAAAATGTTTTTTATAGAAATAACGGGTGTTTTTTTTAGAGGTATAGTACTTCGAATTGAAATAAAACACAAGAAGATCGTTTTAATGTCCATCAATTTGGCTTTATTGGAAGGATAGTTTTATGCCATTAATGTTTAAATATGATTTCGGGCATGTGATTTTGGTGTATGGGCCGAAAATGAGATTGATCTCGATGCTGATTTTCATCGCAAAATTTTGTTCAGTGATGAGGCTCATTTTTGGTTGAATGGCTACGTCAGCAAGCAAAATTGCCGCATTTGGAGTGAAGAGAATCCACATGAGACCCTTGGAGACGCCATTACATCCACAAAACTGACTGTTTGGCGTGCTCTATGGGCTGGTGGAGTCATTGGGCCATACTTCTTCCGAAATAATGCTGGAGAGTCAGTTACCGTTAATGGAGACCGGTATAGAGCCATGATAACCGACTATTTTGTTCCCGAATTGGATGGCATGAATGTGGATGAGTTGTGGTTCCAACAAGACGGCGCTACATGCCACACAGCGCACGTCACAATTGATTTATTGAAGGAAACATTCGATGAGCGCATAATTTCGCGGAATGGATCTGTCAATTGGCCACCAAGATCGTGTGATTTGACACCATTGGATTATTTTCTTTGGGGATATGTGAAGTCGCTCGTCTACGCCAACAAACCAGAAACGTTAGGGACTTGGAAGCCAACATTCGTGGCGTTATTGCCAACATACGGCCCCATATGCTCGAAAAAGTGGTTGAAAATTGGACCTGTAGAATTGGATTTATTCGAGCCAGCCGCGGCGGCCACATGCCCGAAATCATATTTAAACATTAATGGCATAAAATTATCCTTCCAATAAAGCCAAATTGATGGACATTAAAACGATTTTCTTGTGTTTTATTTCAATTCGAAGTTCTATACCTCTAAAAAAAACACCCTATATTTGAAATAACGGATAATAATTTGAAAATTTAAAGATCCTCCTATATATTTACGAAAATATATACTCTAAATGTTTGAAATTTTAGGGATGCGGCGCATCCACATCATCCATGGACCGCACGCCACTGATACCTATATGTATGGAAACTTGCCTTATTTTTTTAATCCCTTGACTCATCGTAGTCATAGTATTGTTTGCACGAGAGGCAGGTAAAGCTTGTCTGTCAATCGGGCCGAACTAAGTATTGAACAAAAACTCAAATTTTATTTCTATTCCTCAACAAATAGAGTGTGTAGATTAGTAGTAATGGAAATTAAATTCATTTAATGCAGGTGTATGATAAAGTTCTGTGGATGGCCTCATTTGTTATTTGATTTATAGATACTTGCATGGCATGGGCTCTAATTAAATAAAATCAATAATTTTCCTATAAAGTTTCATTTGAGCGATTTACAAAAATTCAACATTATTTTACTAATCAAAAACAACTCTTTCACCATTTCGTTCCAATTAATAAGCATTGGTTACTAGAGTTAGATTGTGTGCCAAGACTATGTTTCTTGAGAAAAATTGTTAAACACTTCTCCAGATATATAGACCTCGATGCGACTCAGCAATCTTGAAAATCATGAATTCTGTACTTCGGGATGCCTATAAACAGGAACTTGAGGGAATCAAATGAAACTGTTTAAATATAAATTAATACTAACCAGAGCCTCATTAACTCCTTTTTTTAAACAACTATGTTTGTGTTTTATGTGGGTTGTGGGTAAATATTATTATAGATATAATGTTAAAAAAATTTAAATACTCATTAAAATTATGGTTTTATAATTAAATAGATTAAAATTATACTAAACCTATAAAATAAATAAAAAAACTGCATCTGATCTTTCTAGTTTTCTTTAATTATAACTTCTTTTAATTTGAAAAATAATATCCTTGTAAGGAAATAATTTTCTGTTCATTTCCAATTTAGAACTATCGTTCGAGCTTTCTTTTCACACAAGACCTATTTAATGCCCTGGATAAGGCAATTTATTGCAGGAAGGTGATGAGTAGGTTACCGTAAGCGTAGGTTCACCTGAAACTCATGACAGTAACTATAATAAGAAGTGTCACCATTAAAATATTAAATAGAGAGAAAAAAGTTGTTCAACTTGTTCAGAATATGAATGGCATAGAACATTGTGATGTGACATACCTATCTGGGCTACGAAGATGACTCAACGTCACTTAGCTTGCTTACTTTATGACTGACTCATTGAATTTGTACTCAGGTGAGAAACAAACATCGCAAGAAAATCTCATTTTTTTTAATAATACATTCTACTTAAAAGAGTGGCTGTTAAATATGCTAATACAAATTTCATGTTATTCTCTTCAATACAACACACTGCGTAATTAGAAAATGCATAACACTTTCAAGCGATAAGTTCGTGCCTATTTGTAGGTATTTCTTTTTCGATTAAATTACAAATTTTTATTCCATTGTATTATTTTCCTATCTTTTCATTTTTAAATTTCCTCAAGTTGCGAAACAATATTTAATCCAAATTTATTTTAAATAGAAATGTTTTTGAGTTTACTTTCCCTATTATTGACCTTGTCTTATTACATAAATGTAATTTAGGGAGGAAAAAAAATGATAAAAATAAGTATAAATTTTCCATTTGAGAAGTTTATTAGATGAACTTTAAAATTATATACCATACATCAAACTTAGCCTATAAAACAAACACGAAATAAACGTTTAAATTTATAATACCGCCAAACTATATTTCAATCCAAAATTCAATCCACTAATGAAAATATTGTTTTTATTTATTTATTTTTAACTTTTAGTCTAAATTAAAGTTTATGATAGCCAAATTTGAAGCTAATGCAAAACACGAATTGCAAAAAAAAGGATAATTGATTACAATATTTCTCAACACGTCTTTATTGAAACATTAAAAATGGATGAATACTTAAGTAATATTGAGGTCAGCTTTTTTCTCGACAGTAGCAATCGAATTTTGGAAGAAGTTTATCTTCTAAAATTTTTCCCCATTAGTAGAACTGTAAGATGCTTGACTTCGGTGATCAAATAGGAGCGACTGTTTTTAGCATGCCAAGGCCTTTGACACGTACATTAGAAATTACTAATTAAATCCTACAAAGCAGCAGATCCAGCCTTTTCATAATTGCCTACCACCTTAAACCAAATTCAAAAATGTAAATATTACCAACAAAAATATCTGTTCCCTATAATTTTTTCTAACCATGTTCATTATGAAAATATATTTATTTTAAAATTCTAAAAACAAAAATTAAAAATTTTCATCTAACGAAGAAATTAATTTTAATTACTTAGACTAGATGCAATTCAGAAAAGATCAATTAAACTAATAGGAGACCTCGCCTTATCTAATAACTCACTCGACTCCCTAGCTCACCGTACTGTGTTGTGTGCCCTTTCCCTGTACTAGGAATGTTACGGAGGTGGACTTACCGGAACCGGAGTCGGAACCGAAGATTTTAAATTTGACTTATCGGAGTCGGAGTTGAAGTAGAAGTGAGATGTATTTAACAAACTGTTAAGGCGAAGAGCTTAATGAAATAATAGAAATATAATTCAGTAATCAATCTCTTAAATCAGTCAAACATAAATAATAACGTATGTAAGATGCAACAATAGAAAAATATGCTGTCGTGAGGGAATTCTCCGGCCGACAAATCAAAACTTGTAGGTGCGCGCTCTAGCTGGCCAGGGTCGGAACTTTCGTACTTCGTTAAAACCACCGATTCAAAATTATCGGGGCCGAAATCGGAGTCAGAGGTGTAAATTCAATCGGAAGTTCCGACCTTTCGGAGTCAGAGTCGAAGCTCCGTAACATCTCTACCTTGTAATATAGATATTACCATGGTGTTTGTTCAGACGAGTTGAAATCAATAATCCCCCCTAAAGCTCTTTTTGAAAGAAACACGGTTTTCGAACGCCTAGCACCCTCTTCGCTGTCAAATTAGATAAGAATCGAACCAATGCTTTCACCAAGTCGTTTATCCCTATGACCTCCAGAAAATGGAACTCTCTTTCTGCAACCGTCTTCCCTGCGATATATAACCTTCAGCTATCTACAGGTACTTACGGAACATATTAAAAAACAATTTCGAAAAACAAAATGAAAATAAATCGAAAGTTGATATAAAATATACATTTTATAAATTTCGAAAAATTTCCGAAGCCTGCAACATTTTCTTTCAATTTAATATGAATATTCACGTGGAATTTAATAAAGTTTTATTCAAAATTGAATTCATATTAAAATAAAAGCCTTAATAGTCTTAAATAAATAACACAATGAACATCCAAATCTGTATCAGCAGGGAAATTCTGTGTAATGTCAACTAGTGGTAAACGTACCACCGATTGAGAACCTCTGCTATATATCACTTTCTTATCGGTCGTTACTCCAGAGAGAGGCACTCAATATTTGCTTGATGAAAATACAATCCTCCAACATAATATCTATAGTCTTATTAATTGTTTTTCTATCTTTATTCTATTGACCTTGCATTTGGCTCGTTTATCTTGTCTCTTGTCATGTTTTTCTTATGCGACTGTACTATGAGCGTATTGCAACTTGTTTATAGAATCCCCTCTCTCTGATTCATGAAGTTTCGATTATATCATATTACATTATCAGTAGATATAGATAATATTTTATTTTGAATCCAATTGTGGTCAGATTCTTAATGGATCAAAATACAATTTAAAATAGTTTTTTAAACAATAATTTGAAAGAATAAATGTAGTAATCAAATCCATATATTTAATGTAATAAATTAGAAATCAATAATATTGTAAGAAAAAATAAAATCTTTTACAATACTCGTTGCACACTTTGCAAATTCGGAGAATTGACACATTTTAGGGTTCAATTTAAAAGAACGTCAAGAGTATCTTCATACTGTGTCATATATGAATCTCGTTTAGCTTTATTTCGCTTAGCTTTATTTTAAAATTTATGGAACTTTTTAACGTTAGATTATGGATAGAATTTCCAGATTTCATATTTGAATCAATTTCGCTATCTTAAAATACTTTGATTTTATGAGATTGAAAGTAAATTAGTTTACATGTAGGTACTCGAAGACAGACTTTCATTTAAATCTATAAATTGAATAAAAAAATTAATTATGAATGGTGAACTAAAAGATGTTTTGGCAGAAGTATTTGATTTCACTTAGCCACTTTTTATAATTAAAATTTTGTCTACCTTTTATTATGAAATTGTATTACAGACAAACTGAGCGACACAGACTTGTCTAGCGAGCATAGGTTGGGGGAAGCGTCATCAGACACAATCATATTCAAAGCTGTCACGGCACGCTCGATGTTTGCCAGTAGCAGCATCAGCCCGGTCATTTAGTGGCCGAACCTCAATCCTGGGAGCCCCTGGTATTTAGACAACTGAATTGACATATCAGTTAAGGGTGTGCCTACCGCACAACCGGATGGCGCCTCCCTGCCTAGCATCTATTTGTACACTCAACATCAAAAAAACTGGATACTAGAAAATTTAAAAAAAAACGAATAAATTCATTTTTTTTAAATACATTATTATAAAAACGTCAAAAACAATTCTATTATTAGGTAGACAAAATATTAATAAAAACAAAGAGACTAAGTGCAAGCCGTACACGCAAACCATAGGTATCGTAATTTTTTTGATACAAACTAATTATTTTATAGCAACCAAAAAAATATTTATTGAAAGTATTCAGACAGAGCCTCTAAGATAGAAAGGTGCATTATTTTTACTTGTCTCTGGAAATAGTCAAAGCGAAGATAGACTATCAGCTCTGTCTTTAATATCAAATGAAAAAATCTAATGAGTATTTGGAAAATCATATTAAGTGGTTATCGATGAATTTTGCGAATAATAAAATAAAATTTTCAAAAATTAAGGGTCCTTTTTTAAACATCCTGGCTGAAAAGTTACTGCCCATCCCTGATATATATATATATATTTTTTTAATGCAATCGAATGCAAGAAGGGGTGCACCAGTAAAGATGCAGCTCCTATGGATCTCGAAAGACCCTTGCATTACCGAAGAGAAGGGAAAGTTGATTAAGTGAGAGGGTATATTTATATACTAGTATTATCATGAGGTGAGAAGTATTGCTTTAAATATTAAGAAAAATTAGGCTATATTTCTTAAAATTTATTTCGCATAATTTATTCGCTTTCGTGTGCTTTCGTGTGATAGAGTCCCTAAGTGGTTCAAAGTTTTTAGGTGATTTTTATAGCAGCCCACTTTCAATCAAAACTACCCATATAACAATTCAATTTTTTTCTGATTTTCTGCATTTTTCATCTCTAAGTTCTGAAGCTAAAAAGGCCAAATTATAATTAGTACTACATCATACAAACATTTAAGTATCAAAATGAACTTTATACGAGTTTTATTCTCAAAGCATGATGGGATTCGGAACCTAGAAATGTGTGCATTTTTTCTCTTCTGTGATGTGAAGAGAAGAATAATGCATGTTTGAAAATATTGCTTCTGCATTCAAGTGACATTTTTAAACATTAATATTAATAAGAAAATTGAAAATTTTAAGCACTCGTCGAATGTACCTAGTAACATAAACATTTTGAGGTGTTTAGACACCTCAGAGATATATCTATAAGGTTCAATATTAAAGCCTTTCTTTGAATCTCAAAATTAAGAAATAAGATACTAAGAAAAATTATTTAAACAAAATAAGCAAAAACTTTCTTAAGAATTGTATAATTCTTTAATATTTTGCTTACTTGCTAATTTCAACTTTAAACAGATTAATTTTAGCTGTTTATTTATTATTTGATTAAAATTTGTTTTAAATAAATCTAATTTGATCAAAATCAAGATTTATATAAAAAAAACGAACTTTCAGCAAAGAAATTTGAGAACTGGAAGCCCCTTCTGGATTGTATTTCACCCCGACCTTCTTTCCTTTCTGGTCGACTTCTTTAAGCTGATTTCATGAAATCTTTTCGCTTTCTGAAACATCTTATTGAATTTCAGGATATTTTTCACACTTAAATAGTGAATCATCATTTTTTTTTATCAATAACATTTTCGTGATTTATTTTATATTAAATGAAAATAATAATAACTCAATAGTGCCGTCATTTGAATTGAATAAATAATATTTTTCGAAGTTCTTTCATTAAATATTTTTTCAAAATTATTCCTGTTTTTATTTCACCTCAATCTTTCTATCAATTGTTTGCTCAATTGCCTTTCCACTATGCATTCTCTTAATTATTATTTATATTCATTTGATTATTATTTTTTTAAAGCTCATTTGAATATAAAAGCTCGAGAATGATTTCTTAGAGATTTGAAAGCCAATTCTATTGAATGTTTTTTTAGATGTATAAAAAGAATATCAAAGTTTTTTTTTCAACCGCAAGCTTCTCTAAATCCGCAATCATACACACTAGCTGTTACATTTACCTGGTTTCTCTCGCCAGGTTAGTTTTTATTGATTTTTTCAAAAATTCCAGGTTATCTATTCATTGAAATGATTTATACTCCAATAATTTATTTATATTTTTCTTATTAACATTACCAGATTTACATATCAACTGATCTGGCTGCTCGAAGAAACTGGATTTTTTTTAATTTAGCATTAATTTTATTTTATTAGTAAGACTAGAAATTAGGGGACAAAATAATTTTGGACTTTGAATCAATATGAAAAGAAAAAATAGGATTTTGTATTTTATGATGCTCTATATCTTAAGACCTCCAGAATTATGATTGTGCCTTCACTTATACGACATATTAAAATTGGAGAAAAAAGTGATTAAGACTCATCTTCTATTGGTGCAAATTTTAGCGTTTTGACAATTTTTTTGTATTCTTGGTTTTTTTTTTTTTTTTATAAATTAAAACTGCTCGAAATATAACACACACACAATTGATTTTTTTCTGATTTTCTCCTTTTTCGACTCTGAATCTAAAAAGTCAAAAATTTTATAAGTTTTTCATTTTGGCAATTCACACATTTTGTCACCAGAACAAATTTTATATGATCTTCCACCATTGAGTTATCCTGGGTATTGAAATCCTGAGAGACTCACATAAATATCCTACTTGGAAATGATTTTTCTCCACATTTCTTACATTTCTAAACACAAATAAGAAAAAGTAAAAAATAAAAAATTAGCCTCTCGAGCACCGAGTAAAAGTTTTTTTTACAAGAACGTCGTAAAAAGTTTTTCACTTTAGATTTCCCTTGGTCTAAATTAAAATTGTACATTTTATTCAGTGAGCATGGTGTTGATTCGTGGTGAAACATATTTAATAAAATTAAAATAGAGTACTATTCTCTCATTTATGAAACCAACATAGTAGTCTCTAATTTTAATTTGATAAAATTTCATATTAATTTTTTAAAAATGTCTCCTAAAATAGAAGTTGTAATATACGAGTATCGCGTGCTAAAAAAATAATGTTAATTCGCAAAATACAACTCGCTGATTCCCGGACCAATTGAGGCGTTTTTTATGAGAAATCCAGTAAAATAGAGGTAAAGGTTCGAAGCAAAAATAATTTTTAAGAAAAATAATAAAAACCGACTTCAAAAAATTAAATGCAACAAGTAAAATACACTAAAAGGTATAAAATAATTATTATCTTATTTAGTTACAACTAAACGACGAAATATTAACATGAAATTACTTTTTGAAGTCGGTGCCAAACTAACTATACCTATAAGCGAGCATACCCTCCAAACGTACTAAGTAAGATCCGTCGAGTGCGATTCATAAAAGGTATATGTTTGGCACCAACTTCAAAAAGTAATTTCATGTTAATATTTCGTCGTTTAGTTGTAACTAAATAAGATAATAATTATTTTATACCTTTTAGTGTATTTTATTTGTTGCATTTAATTTTTGAAGTCGGTTTTTATTTTTTTCTTAAAAATTATTTTTATTTTTCTCTTTTTAGTGATGTTATTAATAGTGATCATATCATCAGAACTTGACCAAATTAATATGACACCATCCCTAAGACACCCCCTTTCGGATAAAAAAAGAACCACAGAAATCGGTTCATAAACAAAGAAGTTAGGTCTAAACAAACCTAATAAAAAAGGTCTAATACCTATGAAAAAAATACGAAAAAAAATGGGACCAATCGGAAGCTAGACTGGACCCAATGCAAAAAATTTTTTCAAAATCGGTTGAGAATTGGCGGAGATATGAGGTAACATAGGCACAAAAAAAAAAAAAAAAAAAATCAATCGAATAGAGAACCTCCTCCTTTTTTAAGTCGGTTAAAAAGTGGTTCCTGTGCTGTAATCTAGATGGACGTTTAAAAACTAAGTTTGTACTACTCTGTCTATTTAGTTTTGCCAAAAACCTACTTGATTATAGAGGTTTATGTTACCAGCGAAAATGAGATTTGCGGGTTGGTCCACTCTGCTTTTGAACGTCTCAATTATAGTTATATAAAATAGTTTCAAAGTCAAATAGTGGCAGTTGGGAGAATTTTCTGAAGCTTTCAAATCCGTTACTGACTTAGATAATTTTTTTCACACCCCATTCGTTCACTGTGTCACGTCGAAATCTTTTCAACAAAACTGATCGGCTTTGGCGAGTGGCGATGCACATTTACACTTCAAGAAATCCCAGTTTAATAGATTATTTAAATAAAAAGAATGTCCTCATTTCTTTTAAACCGATTTTTTAAAAGAGATAAGATAGTGTCCTAATAGGAGATAAGAATTATTTATTATACTACTTTTATGCAAACTTTCATTTATTTTCAATTAAATTTTAAACTCATGATTTTAATTTAATTTAATAAAAAATTGGATTTTAAAAAATTTAAATTTGTTTTTTTTTTAATTAAAATGTAAAATGATACTATACCAAGAAACTGCATTACCATTTGATTGACATACATGCATCGTGAAAAGAAGAAAAGGAAATTTCGAAGATATTTATGAATGTGACTCTTAAATGATTGAAGGTTGTAGGTCGCAGGTCGCGGGAAACACTAATACCGTGATCAAATTCACGATAGAAATTTTGTAATAAAAAAATAACCAAAAAAATATAAATGTTTTATATAAATCTATAATTTTGGAATTAATAAATTTTACTAAATATATTTAAATAACTATAGACACTCAAGGAATAGAGTATAAGTACTAAAATGTTGGATGTGCACCGGATTTAAACCCTAGTTCCTGATGGTAAGCAAGTCTTCAACGCTACATCCAAGATCATCACAATTTCGGCATTCTTATTTTATTTTTGAAATTCAAAACACCCTCTTAAAATTTTGGTCATTATTTTGAACAAAGGTTCAACAAACTTGAATACCAAATTTAATCACTTTAGGTAGAGGTAGAGCAGTGGCTAAGGCGTAATTTTTTAGCTAATTTACTACTTCCTTACCCCCACTACCATCACCACCAGGGAAACCACGCTCATCAACCATATCGATAAAGCCTTTTCAAATTTAATCATATTAATATTATTATTTTCTGAGTCCAGCTCTCGTGAGGTTTCTTTTTTTCTTGAAATTCATCATCGCCTTAAGCCTAAATTACACTATACAAATTTCATCCAAGTTTTTATTCTAACCTAGAAACTAGGTCTGTCTACAGATCTCTTTCAAGATTTACTACAAGCTTTGAAATAAATTATTTTATTTGGGTTCAATTTAACTTGTGTCAAAATTTAGCATAATGTAATTTAAATTTTAGAACAAAAACTACATATCCAAAGGGCTGATTGCCTTACCTTACTCATGCTTAGTTAAAAAAATTTTAGAAAAGAAATTATATTAAACTAAGATATTTTTATTGTAAAATCAGTCCATTAAGGCTTTTGAGTGATCAGCCTAAATCTTTCAACATTTATTAGAATTTATTAAATATTTAGAGGTTTAATTTGAGTGAAATGTATATTTAAGAAACTAATTTCTAAAGGATTACTTTTGGTAATAAGATTCGAGATGAATGCTAGTATAGTAGAATTCTAATCTCTAAAATTCATCTAGATGTCTAGAATCTAGATGAACTAATGTAATTGATCATTTATTACTCAGCAGTACCGAGCTTTTTCATTATTTGCTCCACTTTGATGTTTGATGCGATTTGTTTATAATTTCACCGGGAAAAATGGGATCATTAGGCCCCGTTCATACTGAGGCGATATATCGTGAACAATATACGATACGCGATACGCACAGACAGATACTTGAAATTTAAAGGGAGGCGATAAAAAATGTCCACAGCAGCGCGATTGCGCAACATATCGCAAGCGACATATTGCTCGAAGTGCCGCTTGTCGGTGGCTTGAGCGATTAGTTGCGTACAATATTTCAAGCTGTAAACATGATGACAAGAAGAAGATCCCATGTCCCGCCCATTTATCGCCCGGTTTCATGAACCTTCCTAGCAATATATCGTCGCAATATTCCCTACGACATATCGCTTATCTTATATCGCCTCAGTATGAACACGGCCTTAGTGTTTACAAATCGCGTATTTTATGGATTCGAGATTTTAAGATGGTTTATATTTTTTAACCGACTTCAAAAAAGGAGGAGGTTCTCTATTCGACTGTTTTTTTGTCTATGTTACCTGATATCTTCACCAATTGTGAACGGATTTTGATAATTTTTTTTGCATCGGGTTCAGTCTAGCTTCCGATTGGTCCCGTTTTTTTTTCATTGGTATTAGACCTTTTTTGTTAGGTTGTTTGGGCCTAACTTCTTTGTTTATGAACTGATTTCGATGATTCTTTTTTTATTGGAAAGGGGGTATCTTAGGGATGGTGCCATATTAATTTGGTCAAGTTCTGATGATATGATCAACGACGAAATAACGTAAATCTCCAATTCTTATGAGCAATAATCGAAATTATGATAAATAAAATCTTTTATAAAAAATCTTATAACCACTATTAATAACATCACTAAAAATAGAAAAATAAAAAATAATTTTTATAAAAAAAATAAAACCGACTTCAAAAAACTTAAATGCAACAAATAAAATAATAATAACTTAAAAATCAAATAAAATCCACTAAAAGGTATAAAATAATTATCTTATTTAGTTACAACTAAACGACGAAATATTAACATGAAATTACTTTTTGAAGTCGGTGCCAAACATATACATTTTATGATCGCACTTGACTGATCTTACTTAGTACGTTTGACGGATACGCTCGCTTATAGGTATAGTTTGTTTGGCCCCGACTTCAAAAAGTAATTTCATGTTAATATTTCATCGTTTAGTTGTAACTAAATAAGATAATTATTTAATACCTTTTAGTGGATTTTATTTTATTTTTAAGTTATTATTATTTTATTTGTTGCATTTAAGTTTTTTGAAGTCAGTTTAATTTTTTTTTATAAAAATTATTTTCATTAGGGCAGAAGACATCAAGGGAGTCAACTAGAGAATCATAATATTTATTAATTTCTCGATTCTGAATTGCATTCAGAATATTAAGAAAATACTTTTTTAATATCTTAATAATATTTTATACACAAATAAAAAAATCAATGAAGAGTTAAAATATGATATTAAATTTCAATATCCGTTATGTCTTGAAAGTATTTCCACCTGGAATCATTATATCCCACAAAAAATTAATAATATTTTAATGATTCGCTATGGCTTCATACAATTTTTTATCAATAAAGATTAAATAAATATTAATAATTCCTGTGAAATTAAAATATTCATTTTTTTCTATAAAGAAAAGCCATAAGATTTTTAATATTAAAAATAAAAAAAATCAATTGATGGATGTTTAATACCATGCGGAAAATTTTATTTGTTTTATTACTATACTATTTAAGATTCTTTATTTTTTATTTAACGGAAAATTTTATTACCCAATTTACTGTTTTCATTTTTCTTGGTCTTTACGACAGAACCATTTTTCGGTTTCGAATAACTAGAAAAAGCTAAATTATTCATTATTTTATTTTGAGAAACATTCAGATATGATTTTTTGTCACATTTACTGATTATCCCAATTTAGAATATCCCGGATCCGGAAATTACTATTCTATCATCGTAAAGGAAAATAACGATTATTTTGTGATATATTTAGAAGAGTAAAATAACTTAATAGAAGGCTTTGATAAAAACCAATTGTTAAATGTATTTATTAACAAAAACATACAACTTAAATAAACGACGTTTCGATCACTAAGATTTGTAGATAGATACATCAAAACAAGTCCATCCAAATTATAGAAATTTATTAAATTACGAAACATTTATTAATCGTTATCATATTATATCTTTACCCTGTTATATCTTATAAGTTAAACTACATTTCAAAAGATATGAAAACAATATTCAACAGAAAATTTTTTTTAGATGAATTTTTATTAACATATTTAAAAATCCAACCGAAGAAATTCCTCCAAGTAGACAGACCCCTTAAAATGAAATTAATCTTAAATCTAGCTTAATAAAATTTATCAACTCGGTCGTAAACGTTACGTTAGAGGGTGAAGAATTTGGAAGGGTAGAATTCTTCTGGAAAATGTCACTCGAGAGAGAGAAGAAACACATAAAAGGTCTAGTCTATTTATCATTGTATGAAAAAAGGGCAACTTGATGTCAGCCTTATATATTTTTTTATTTTCTTTGACATTTTTTCCTTTTTAATTAAAGATTTTTACTTATCAAATTTGGACCAATTTTTATTTTCTATTTCAACATAATTTTAGTTTAAGGGTAGAGATTAAATAGAAATAAAATGTTGCTTAATATAAACAGAGCTCACCACTTCAACGTTAATCATAGTTCGATTGCTAAACCCTTAAAACTTGAAATAGAATTTCGTTTATTTTAATTTAACTATCTTCAAAGAAATAAATTACAAAACTAGATTCATAAAACATGCATAACATTTTTCTAGCTTTTAATGCATTGATCTTTAAGACTACTTGAGGATTGATAAGAAATAATGTAAACCTGTTTGTCTGGACAGATACGTAGGTACCATATTTCAAGAGATGGTAATAACGGAAGGAAGGCAATCTTATGAAATTCTTATTAGATATTAATGCATATCATAATGTTTAACTTGATTCTGCTTTAAAAACTTGTGTTAATATTAAAACATTTTTAATTTAGTAGCTTATTTATATGCAAATCAACTCCAGACTAAACCTTCTGTTTCTTTAATAATTTACATTGTAATATGCAAATAAAAAGACATACCCTTTCTAAGGGACTACTTGATGAGGGAGTTTATTGTCCAATTCGCGTTGAATGCCTTATGAAAAGGGGACTGCAGTTTAGCAAGGTTGCCAAATCTCATTGATTTAATTAATTCACTTGACCAGAATAGATTCATCCATTCATAAATGAACAATATGATTATCTTCTCAGAAAGAATTAAGGATCGTTATAATAAAGCCGAGCATCTAATTTATGGATAATCATATTATTTATATACCTGGATGCTCACCTAATATCTAAAAATATTTTTTTCCCGGAGGGAATTGAATTTCGGCGACAATTAAAAGAAAAATTCAAAAAAGAGACTTGAAAAAGTCGAATGAGACGAAACGTCGCTTTTGTTTTTATTTTTTCCGAAGTCTAATTCCTTAGAAACTAATTTTTAGAATTGAAAAAAATAATTTTTAAGAAAAAAATAAAACCTACTTCAAAAAAAATTAAATGCAATAAATAAAATACACTAAAAGGTATAAAATAATTATTATCTTATTTAGTTACAACTAACAGACGAAATATTAACATGAAATTACTTTTTGAAGTCGGTGCCAAACATATACCTTTTATGAATCGCACTCGGCGGATCTTACTTATGTTAGTACGTTTGGCGGGTACGCTCGTTTATAGGTATAGTTTGTTTGGCACCGACTTCAAAAAGTAATTTCATGTTAATATTTCGTCGTTTAGTTGTAACTAAATAAGATAATAATTATTTTATACATTTTAGTGTATTTTATTTGTTGCATTTAATTTTTTTGAAGTCGGTTTTATTTTTTTCTTTAAAAATTATTTTTTATTTTTCTCTTTTAGTGATGTTATTAATAGTGATCACCAGAACTTGACCAAATTAATATGGCACCATCCCTAAGATACCCTCTTTCCAATAAAAAAAGAATCATCGAAATCGGTTCATAAACAAAGAAGTTAGGCCTGAACAAACCTAAGAAAAAAGGTCTAATACCAATGAAAAAACGGACCAATCGGTAGCTAGACTGAACCAAATACAAATTTTTTTCAAAATCGGTTCACAATTGGCGGAGATATGAGGTAACATAGACAAAAAAAAAAAAAAAAAAAATCAGTCGAATAGAGAAGCTCCTCCTTTTTTGAAGTCGGTTAGAAATGACAGCATGAAGAAGATGTTTAATCCCATTAAAATTTTTATTTTTGTAATGTAATTAATATAAAAGAAAAAAAAGTTAGATGAATATAAAGAAATATAGGTTTGAAGATTTGTAAAATTTTATTTGTGACATTATTGAAGATCAATTTCTGAAATAATACTTACTGAAAAAGCGGCTGAGGAATTGGAGTTATTAGAGATGAAAGAGGATCAGGCATTGCAAATTCTGCTCAAAGTTTCTTCTATGATTGAATTTTGGAAACTCGTGCCTAAATCAAAATAGGCAAACTTAAAGAAAGCTGCTTGTCGTCTATTTTCCATTATTGGTAAAACATATTGCTGTGAATCTTTGTACTCAACAATGAAGTTCGTGAAGTCGCAATGTCGTTCAGAATTGACCAATCAACATCAGACAGCTTTAACTTTGCGCCAAATTTTAAAAATTTGACCAAAGATTGTCTTATAGGCATCGTCTTTGTACGCTAGACTAATTAAAAAGATTCGAGCGACGCCTGCACAGTGGTAGGATATGCATTCGATTAGAGCGCTCTGGGTGGCGGGATGCATCCGCAGGGGTAGATGTTAAAAATTATATTTAAAAATGAATACAATTTTAAATTTTATGTTTATTACACTTTTTATTAATAAATAAAATATTTTTTTATTATATTTGAATTAAATTGAAAGTTTTTGCCGAGAGTAGCAGAATTTTTATATATTGAAGGAGACAATAAAAGAGTGTGTCTTCTGCTGGAATTATAAATTTTATTTATTTATAACGAGACTATAGTTTCGAGGGCTTTGCCTTCTTCATCAGTCTATTACAATGTATTCACAGGAATTAATTTATGAATCTCTTTTATTGTCTCCTTCAATATTATATTTGATTTTTATAATACATATTTGAATTTTATTACTAAAATTTTGAAATAATTATTTTATTTTTCATTATTATATTTTTTATGTGTTCCTATGTTCTTATATGTGACTTGTGCAATTACTTTAAATAAACAATTTTGATTTTGTGTATCTACCTGTGGCTCTTTATAAAATATAAAAATCCGGATTGCGGCTCTCTCTGGCCTCATGTCTGCCCAGCCCTGATATATATATTTTATAGTATCATGCGAGAACTATTTATTTCTTTATTTATCCAAATTTTCCTATTTTTTTATATAATTATATATATTAACTGGACTTTTATTAATCACTCTATTTAATTTTGCTTTAGAAATTCTCAGATTTGGTTAATCATCAATCAATACATATAACTATCAAAAGAGATAGTGTATATTAAATAGAAAATTTCACTTATCTAATTTTCTATTATCAATATGAGTTTTGAGGCTTTTCTGGTTAACTTGATGTGGGAGATTTTATTTTTAATGATATTGACACGAGAACAAGTCAGACCATTATGATGCAACTCCTATTAGTCTGGATAATACTTCTGCATCGTGAAAAGGAGAAGAAGAAGAGATTGGATGCCACCTCTCAGAAACAACTGAAGGTTATAGTTAGTGGGAAAGGCAGTATCATGAAGCGAGTTCTAGTCTCTAGAGTTCATAAGGATAAACAATTGGTTTCGAACTAGTTCGACTCTTATCCAATTTGACAGTGAATGGTTGTGTTGAGCGTTCACATGATTTTTACAAATGAGATGGCTCTAGGAAGGATTATTGGCTCTAACTTTAGATTCTTTTGGCTTAGACCGCTAGAACAATATTGACGAAATCAGAAAATTAAATCCAATTTTTTAGTATTTTTCAAAAAAATTCATTTAATAAAAATTCTACCCAATTTGAAAATTAGCATGAAAAAGAATTGTTCATTTCGTAACATTCTTCAATTCCCTTATTACTTAAACTATTCAATCCCTTTATGCTAGATTAGAGTCTTAAATTGCAGAAATATTTTTTTGTTATTTTAAAAGACCCTAAATTGAATTTACCGTTGAAAATTTCCCATTGCCCGGAATTTTAACTTTTGGAAACATTTTCTGCCTGTATTACACGAACCAATATTTTCAGTATATAGACTTAAGAAACCGGTACCCTCAAATAATAATATGTATAAAAATAATTTCCAAAATATCTTGAATATTATATGCTATTAATTTTATATATATAGATACATATACATATTATATATTCAACAACATACTTATTCATTCCATTCGAATAATCCAGTCGACTAATACTACAGAACAGTAAATTATTATTTATTGATTTTGTATTTATTTATTTATTTTGATAAAAATTTCGATTGATATTTTCGAATATTTTAATAATTTCTATTAATCGTAAGAAAGAATGAAACACAATCATTTACTTCAATTTTTCGAATAGATTCTATTTCTGTTGACTCAACGCTTTAGTATGATAAAAAAAGATATAAATTGTATCAATATTTACATAGAAAATATCATTAACAACATTCCACTCCCTAGAGAGGGAGAATTTGATAAATAAATAAATGATCGAAATAGAAAACTATTCTATCTTTCATTTATTATTTATTTTATGAATTTCTATCATCTATAGATCATGTTTAAATATCTCAATACATTCATCGAATAGAGTCCTTGAACATATTTCGCTTATCAGATATCCTATACTACTAAAGCGCATTTGTGCCTGCCTCTGTATATATGTACCTATGTCCGTCCCCCAACAAAAACAGTCGTCATGGTTACCAATTTAAATGAAATTATCTATATATATAAAATTAAGGTTTTGTATGTACATTGGGGTGGTGGGGTGGGTGAGGGTGCTGAGTGGGTTTCGGAGTGGGGGTCCAGGGGGCGAGATTCCTGGCTAGCAAGAGGGCCGCCGAAGGCGGGCCTTGCAGCTAGTATAAGTACTAAAATGTTGGATGTGTACCGGATTTAAACCCTAGTTCCTGATGGTAAGCAAGTCTTCAACGCTACATCCAAGATCATCACGATTCCGGCATTCTTATTTTATTTTTGAAATTCAAAAAACTCTCTGGAAATTTTGGTGATTATTTTGAACAAAGGTTCAACAAACTTGAATACCAAATTTAATCACTTTAGGTTCAACTGTGAGGCGCCGGTAGAGCAGTGGCTAAGGCGTAATTTTTTAGCTAATTTACTACTTCCTTTCCCCCACTACTATCACCACCAGGGGAACCACGCTCATCAACCATATCGATAAAGCCTTTTCAACTTTAATCATATTAATATTATTATTTTCTGAGTTCCAGCTCTCGTGGGGTTTCTTTTTTTCTTGAAATTCATCATCGCCTTAAGCCTAAATTACATTATACAAATTTCATCCAAGTTTTTATTCTAACCTACAAACTAGGTCTGTCTACAGATCTCTTTCAAGATTCACTACAAGCTTTGAAATATTTTATTTGGGTTCGATTTAACTTGTGTCAAAATTTAGCATAATGTAATTTAAATTTTAGAACAAAAAACTACATATCCAAAGGGCTGATTGTCTTACTCATACTTAGTTAAAAAAATTTTAGAAAGGAAATTATATTAAACTAAGATATTTTAACCGTAAAATCAGTCCATTAAGACTTTTGAGTGATCAGCCTAAATCTTTCAACATTTGATTTCGATTCCCTTTCTTATTAAAATTTGCTTAGATTCACAATTTTGATTCAATATTAACTGAAATATTAACTTATTATGTTTTTTTTCTTTAGCTATACTCCTTTTTATCAGTACTTATGCTAGCGCATTCTCTTCCAATAAAATGGGTTGTTTTCCACATCTCCACAATTCAGACAATTTGAAACTTAAATAATCCAAATAAAAATATAAATTGAAAAATTTATCTATAGTATTTATTAAAACACTTTTATTTTTGTTAGTCCTAACGAGAATTGGCTCAAGATAAGCGATATTAAATTACTTACTAGATTTATTAAGCGTGCTAAATGAAGTTATGAACAAATCATGCCCGATTTTGTTATTATGTTCTATTTCAGTTTCTTTAATGGTTTAAAGAAGTTTAAAAAATCGTTCGTTGTTTTCAAAATATATACATCTCTTTCAGATGGGAACCCCCAACTCTACAGCTATCGAATGATTTATCCTTTTCACGGGGTAATAAAATTTTTTTGTCAAATAAACGATCTATATACAAAACACTTCTAATAAGAGGAACACTCCCCCTGGATTTTATTTTTGTTGACCTGAAAGCGAGGGATATCGTATCGCACCCAAGGGGAGGGATTTTATCTCTCCTTGCACTCAGCACTATCTCGGAAAGTGTGCTGATAAAAAAAATAAAATCAATGACAAAAGTGCCTCTTATCTCAAAAACCAATGATGCATCGCTGCTGCACAAAATATTTTAAAATATATATTGTTAATTTTTTTATAATAATATAAAAAACCATGCGGAGCTAGAATAATGAATTTAGTCAAAAATTTTCATTTTCTGTTTAAAAATGTATGAAACATGAGGAAAATACTTCAAACATGATTTTCTGACTGAATTCTAATTCCCACGATAATTCAAGTATCGAAAATCTCAGAAAGTTCGATCGGATGGCGAAATGTTTTGTCTTTAAAATGATCAACAGATTAGATTTTGGAGCTCCAGAATATCAGAAAAACATCAAATCCTTAAATATTTGGTGTCTTCGAATGAGTGTAGCTAATGAGCTGAAATGCGACATCCAAGTATGTATAGAGCAGAGGTGGGGAACCTGTGGCCTTTTTGAATTTCATATGTGGCCCCGAAATGAATTTGAAATAAAGAAAAACTGAATTTAAAATAAAAAAATTTGAACAGCAATAACTTTACAAAAGTTACATTTATCGGTATTGAAACTTATGTGGCCTCCTTTGTTACTGCTATTTTAAATGTGGCCTCTCAGGGTAAAAAGGTTCCCCACCTCTGGTATAGAGACTTCATCTTTGTGTCAAGTTTCAGCTTTCTAGCTCAACCTTTCGCCGACAATAATTGCTATTTCACCAAAAATCATTTCTTTATATTTTAATTTTTTCTATATATATATTTCAGGTATGCTTTAAAGTATCTATATGTATATTATCTTTATTTTATTAAATTTTAATACGTCTTTTTTCTCTGTGAACGAATAAAATGACAGGTGAAAATATCATGATATCAAAACAGTATGAGGGAGTTTTATAGATGTTATTTAATTTAATGGATTATAAATAAAATGCTCTTTTAAGTAACCATAAATCCTAATCTTACCTCGTAAACACTTTTTGCATGTAATAAAAAAAATCCTAAACACCTAAATCCCTTAAACCGAACCAATTTGATCGTCAATACGGTTATCCTTATGGCTTCCAAAAAAATTCTCTCTCCAATTACATTTTTCTATAACCTCTTCAATTTCACATTGTTATTAATCAATTTCAAAAGGGGATTAATTAATTGCACAATGAGATTAATACATTTCTAATTGGGACTTTCCCCATTCACATTTATTTAAACTTATCTCATTTTAAATTGGATTTACTTGTTTTGATATTAATTAATCGAAATTTGAATTTGAAATTTTTTTTAAATATTAAGAAATTATTTAACCTTCATTTCAACTATGAAAATACAAAATCAGAAATGCAAGAGTGTATTCAGACCACTTCTTGAAACTTTTATTATTTTTTTCCTTCAAAGGTGATTTAAATGAAATTGAGAAAAAGTACCTAATATTCATTCTCTACTTACAGGCTGTATAGTTCACAACATTTTTCACTATTTTTATTGCCATACAAATTTTTTTATTCAATAAAATCAATATTGTATTTATATAAATTTTATAAATTAAGAAACATAGTTCTCTCAGGCCATATTTAAAGTATGGTAATTTTATCCATACTACTTCACATTCCAATTAAATTTGCTTCTCAGTTAAATCGAAAAGAATTTCAAATTGACAGGGAAACAGTTTTTCTTCTTTTACTTATAATATATGCTTATTAAAGTTTTTATAGACAGACAATTTTTATTTTATTTTATTTATATATAAATATTCTACAATTTGTTTTGCAGGAATTCTAATTAATTCAAACTTGTTTTTATGTTTACAGAACTTTCCAGAGCACAGCGAACACTTTCCGAGACATTGAAAAATTTTGACTTTAAATGCATTGGAAATGGACAAACCGATGAAGAAGTCTGTATTCAAAGATCCCTTCTGGAATTCGGAAGGCTCATTAGTTCAATTGAGGACCAACGAGACATGATGGTAAGAGATAATAATCCTTTATGCACAATGCTAATAAATATTTATTTCTTTAAAATTATTTTCTCAATATTTAATATAAATGAAAAAGGAGCTCTCCCTATCCGAACTTTTGCATCTTAGAAAAAAAGTGGGGCGCTATAACTACAGGAATATTTATAAGTTGGGGGCGAAGGTATTTAGGTTTGAAGGCTGTAAGATTCGGGTAAGATAAAATAGAATTCCATTTTCTACTCAGATCTCATTTCAACAAATCAAAATTCTATTAATTTACCATTTTTGATCATAGAGAAAGTTTTTTTTTTCGCTTTTCGGCCCTTGTAGCCATAAGCCAATTTACGATAATATATATTTTTTAAATTTTGTCTCTATCCCGGGGGTCAGATTTTAGCCGAATGCCTCGAGTCGGATTCGAACCCGGGTCCACTTGGTCAGCAGGATGATACGCTACCGCCTACCCTATCTGACCCCCCATAGAGGAAGTTATCGATGGAATTAGTGAAAAGAGAACTTTGTTGAAGAATCTGAGGAAGAGAATTCAGTCACTTTGTTATAATTAGACACACAGAGGTAGAGAGACATGAGAGGAATTGTTGAGATATATTTTGTAGGATGAAATTGGAAATCAAAGAGAAAAGTGAAGACCTAGATTTGAATATTGGAAATGGGTTTATGGGATGTGGGACTTCATGGGATATCGTCAAAAAGAGATGAGTAGTTGTATCAAAACGTTCTTGGGACTAATTAGTCTATTATGATGATAATTCACTATTCAAAAACCAATAGATAAATATTATAAAATATTTTTCTTAATGTTTTTACCAAAAAATTAATAGATTAATTGTCATAAAAAAAAGAAATAATCAGTTTCAACTGCTATAGTAGAAGACACTTCTACTGCTTTCCTCCTTTCCTTTAATATAAGTATAATCCTGACAGCCTGTCTAAATTGTTGACAATAAGTGAGTCACCAGAGACCACGTATAAATTAAGATCTATCTATCACAGGCAAGCTCTTGTCAAAACTAAATCCAACTATTTTTACACCATATTAACATGAATCAAATTCTTTAAGAATATTTTTGAAAATATATTATTATATTTAGATACCAAAATGGAGGATCTTGAGGTTATTTCTAATAAATACCAATAAACAAATTTACTCCCTCCCCATTTTGGTATCTTGCCAAAATATAATTGTTTAATTTATTCTTCCAGAACTTAAGTGAGTGTAATATTTTTGAAATTTCTGCGGTTGCTAGTTATAAATATAGGTAATAATAATTTAGTAAATTACTATTTTTTATTCACTAGATATATAGTTTTAGTTAACACTGGTAGACCATCCTCAGTAGTAAATGTCGTATTAGTTATCAAAGTCTTCGACCAACAAAGCTTTAATCAATTCAATTTGTTACTAGGAACCCTCAAAATTACAAGAATCTTAAATACTATATATAATCTCTCAGATTTATACATTTTAAAATTTTTTATTAATTTATTCTCTTCTGCTAGTTGAGTAATTGGGTATCAAGTTGATGAATTGGAAAATTATTTCTATCACCGGACCCCCTATGGCGATATTAGAAAATTAATTCGAAAATGCATAATTTGTAAAGTTTATGATTTTCAAACCCTCAAAATATCTCTTTGCTGACAAATTAGGTATAAGTTACACAAACGCATTTGTCAACTCGTTTATCCTTATGACTTCTAGAAACTGGAATTTCCTTTCTGCCTCCAGCTTTTTGTGTTTTACAACCTTCAATCACTTAAGACTCGCATCTGCAGTACCTTCGATCTCAAATCAACCCCTGAAATTTATTCCTCTTCTTTTCCGATGCATCCTGACCTTTAAGTGTTGCACCTTCTTGTTGTAATATCTTGCATTATTATCATTAAAAACAAGTTAGAATTTTGGAACATTTCCCACTGCTTCGATTATTAGATATTAAATTTTTAAATGGGACAAACAGTAAATTTATGTTTTGCTTATTTCTTAATTCAATGTTGAGTGGGTTTCATGTTGACATTATAACATTGTTCATGAAAGTACTTTTAATTAAATTTTCATATAATGCTGACCAAGATCTATTGAGGGGTCGTTGAAGAAATCGAAGCGAATTAGGTTTCTCAACTTGAGTGTCTAGGATCAAGTTGATTGATAGGATTTCCGTGTCCCTTAGGAGATTCAAACAATTCTACTCTACCGGAACGATGAGATGGAAATTAATGTTGAAGAGTTTTTTCTTCAATTTTCTTCAATGCTTGTTTTATTTCCACTTGACCTGGAATCATCTGAATTCTATGGCTCTTCACTTTTTTGTTTTATAGCTTTATAAATATATTTTAATCGTGTTAATTTCAATCTCTCTTTAAAGGTTAAATCCTCAGTTGAAATCCTTTAAATTTGAAGTTGTGATAATTGTTTAAAAACTTGATTTAACTAAATAAATTAGTAAGCGTTATCTAAACATTTAAAAATGCAAGCATTATTACTAAAAACCCTGTATCCTTCTGCGGTAGTTTATATTTCAGGTTTCTGTCAAAACCAATAGGTACTTTTTTTACTTTACCATATTTTTTAATGCGATCGTATTTAAGAAGGGGCGCACCAAGAAGATTCAGCTCCTATGGATCTCGAAAGACCCTTGTATTACCGAAGAGAAGGAGAAAGGGTGGATGTGTAGGTGGACCCGGGTCTTGAAGGTTTGAAGATTATAGTGTCCGAAAAGCGGAAGACCGGGAGTTCCAGTTCCTTGAAGTCATAGGGTTGAACGTCATGAATAGGCATGCAATCATAGCAAATGAACTGGTCCGGCACTTTTCCAATTTAACTGTGAACGAATCACTTGCTATGCGCTAAAAACGCTTTAGGCGGAATTGTTTGACTTCAAATCATCAGAGCACATGCCGTGATAGTATCTATAAAATTGGGAAAGCGCAGAAACGCTTCTTCAATGGGCCAGCAAGTCCAGGGAGGCGTTAAGGGTTGGATCGTCTATTAGTCTGATAGCTCATTTCTGAATTCCATCCAGGGTGGCAAGAGAATGAATGATAACACGATTTAAGTAGCTAATTATACATACGCAATTTTCTCTATTTATTTATTATGAAATCAAAGTCCCAAATATAAGCGAACATTGTTTATTTATTCAATGTAGAATTCAATCATTTCAATAAGAAACGTCGTTTCAATATCTTTATTATTTTACAAATTATCGGACTATAAATGCAATAGATGCGGCCACACACAGCACGGACAGAAAAATCAATTTTTCTTTGACTCTTAAAAAAAAGTTTTCTATGATTATTAAACCGCGAAGTGTGATTTTTTTCATATAATTACTTTCTGTTATGTTTCCTTTACAACCGTGGAAAAACGTTTTTCAAAACCGTGAAAAAAATATTTATCATGTTATTTTCATTGTCATTAATTTATTGATACACATTTTTTCACGGTTTCAGAAAACATTTTTCTATGGTTGTTAAAGTAACAAGGTTAGTTTGAATTTTTCCTCATCGAATTTCAATGAATTTAATTACTTTAAAATTATTATTATTATTATATTTTCTGTTGTAGGAGAAATTGTGTTTGTGTCTTGTGCACAAAATGTTTTGCATTCAAATTCTCTGCTGGACCTTCATAAAAAATAATTTATATCTCTCCAAAGCTTTAAAAATTTACCAATATTATTGAGGGCTAAAAACAACAATTTCGTGCACTTGGTACAAAAACAACTTAAATAATAGAATAAAAAAAATCATTAAAAATTATTTCTTAATAAAACTTTTTGAAATCTTTTTGGAAATTATAAATATTTTTCTTAATAAACTACACAATGATGGAAAATTAAGGAATCATTTCTTAAAAGTTTATTTTGTCAAAAATAATAGATTTCGAATTTCCTGGCAAAAATCCACGAAATTTTTTGAGGCTCTTCGGGCTGTTATGTATAATTTTTATTACAATAGCCCGGATTACTTTTTAGCACTTAGGTTTAATTCCCAAGGGGTTAAATACAACCTTTCTGATATTAAAAATAAATAAATAAGTTGATTTAAGTAGAAAACAATCTTGTGATTTTTTCCAAGGATAGATATTTATACTTATTATATTATCATCCACTCACATTTTTAGAGTGAGGGGTTTAGCTATGATTAGTTGACTCTAAACTGATCACTATTATTTCTTTCTTAAATTAAACAACTTTGCTATTAATGACAAAAACAAAACAAAAAAAAAACAATATTTTATTCTTTTTTATTTAGAGAAAGTGGTGTAGGTTTTAGGTGAAACATGATATTAATTAATAAAGTAAAGGTGTGTAGTTTCACAGTGAATGAAATAAAACTCAAAGAGGTTTATACAAACTCAATATATTTCGGATTATTAGTCCACCATCAGTTAAAAGAACTCGATTATTATCCATCATCAGCTTGCTGTAAACTCTGATGATGGACTAATAATCCGAAATATATTGAGTTTGTATAAACCTCTTTGAGTTTTATTTCATTCACTGTGAAACTACACACACTTTACTTTATTAATTAATATTTTATTCCTTGAATCAAAATCCCAAATATTCTATAATCATAAAGAAGAAGCTCTTGTCAGGAATTAAATTTAGTAAGCAGAAAAGAGAGTAAATTTCATTATATACGATATAAATGGAAGGGCAGGGTGATGTTTCAATGACAATTTCGAAACTCAACCCTCTATTCTCAAGCGCCTTACAACAGATGTTATTCTAAAGGTGAAAATCATGTTGTGATTAGACAAGTCTTTTCTAATGGGAGCCACTAAATATGTTATTCAAGGAATAATTTCATTAAGACAACTCGAAGTCTCACGACATCATACAGACTCAATATCTGATTGCAATTAACTCTTCTACTTTACATTTATTATTGCGAAATCATTTTGTTAGTAATGATAATGCCACAGAGATAAATAGATAAAGTGTCTTTATTCGGCAGATCACTTTTGTTGTCTGCTTCAAGTTATTTTCTATAATAATCCCTTAATCACAATATTTAGATTTTTACATTTTAAATTGAAAGTTTTTTTGCCTACAGTAGCAGAATTTTTATAAATTGAAGGAGACTATAAAAGAGTGTGTCTTGTGCTGGAATTATAAATTTTTAATTTATTTATAACGAGACTATAGTTTCGAGAGCTTTTGCCCTCTTCATCAGTCTATTACAATTGACACACATATATAGATTCATACATTAATTCCTGAGAATCAATTGTAATAGACTGCTGAAGAGGGCAGGGCTCTCGAAACTATAGTCTAGTTATAAATAAATTAAAAATTTATAATTCCAGCAGGAGACACACTCTTTTATTGTCTCCTTCAATTTTACATTTTAAGTTATTCAGCGAGAATTGATGAAGAAATTATAGGTACTTCAAGCCTCAAGAGGTATCTTTTTTTATAATGATATTGATTCAAGAAGAAGTTGCACCAAAAAGGTACAACCTCTTTAATCCGCAACGGACCCTTGTATCGTGAAAATAAGAAGAGATTTCAGGGAATGAGTCGGAGTTGAAGGTATATGTGGATGCGGGACTTGAAAGAGTGAAGGTTAAATATAACTGGGAAGACAGACAGGGAAGAGAGTTCCAGTCTGTCACATTATTGAAATAAATATATAATAATAATAATAAATTAACCTCACAAATTTTCCCTCCGGAAATTTCTACATAATAATTTAGATAAATTATTTTTTATTTAGTTATATTAATTCCTTTATCTTACCTACCTGAATAAGAAATAACATTTTTAGTTTTGGGAAATTGTTAATTAAAATATATCATTTTTCATTCAGCAGGTGAATGATTGTTGGTGTTTGTGTAAAATCTATGAAACTAAATGAAGAATGAAGAATGCGATGTTTTTAGTGGCAATTTCCAAATACTAAAAACATCACTTACTATTAGAGGTAGTCAACCAGTAATACCTAAAAGTACTTAGTATTTAATATAAATAAATAAAAATATTATACCGAAATTATTAAATTAATTTCACTAGTGTGATAAACAAATATCCCTTGAATTTTGAAGAAAATAAAGTATACAATTACTAGAGTTTTGACAAAATAAACTCTCACAGCATTCATTCTACCCATTATTTCTATCAGTCCAATGATGAATTCTTAAAGTGTTTAGATTAAACTTAATGTTTATTTCTCTGACAAATGTATTATAAAAATATTTATGATAATTTCCAAACATTGAAGGGTATAAACATGTATGTCGAATATTACTCATTGTAATTCATACTAGCTCTATATTTTTAAATTCACGGCATTAATCGTTCTGTAAATGTAAAGCAATCCAAATTTTGAAAATTACTTAATGATATAATAATTTAAAGTAAATAATATGTATATTGAGAGTTTTCTTATTTGGATTATCTATTTGCATATGTCTCCTCCTTTAAGGAATTGCAATCTACTGTCATATCCAATGAAGCAACATTGATGAGTAAGGCCGAAAAATGCGAAGAATGATAAGTATCAATTCTTACGCACGTAACATATTTTCTGCTGAATAAAGAAACAATCACTGACTCATATTAAATTAGATAGCATTAGCTAAATAGCTAGGACTCTAGAGACTATTATATATATACTGAGTGGCTAAAAAGTCAAGAAAGGGTTTTAAAAATTCATAATTTCTTTAAATTTTAATTTTCTCTAAGTATTTTTTTTCTTTTCTGAATATATTAAGTACATCTAGATTGATTATGAAAATTTAAAGCATTATTCAGTTATGTATCTGTAATATCATAGGCCGCGACAGTAAATTGTATAATAATTGGAGAAAAAGGTGAAATCAATTTCCAGGATTTTTTGGTAGATTTTCTGAAAATTTTTACGATTCGACAATTTATTGAGATCGAACAATTTGAGCTAACATAAACATGTGTGCCATATTGCCGCTTATTAGCTACAAACTTTCACTTGGTTCGCATATGACAACTTTTTCTGACTCCGAATTTCCGAACCCAATCTAATCAGCTCTTCATAATGGAAAAACAAACATTTTTACGCATAAACCAGCTTTTTACGACTTTCCTTTCTTATTTATCAGTCCGGATTCTGATAACCAATATATCTCGTGATCAGAAAGTCGTAGAAAGTTCCTTCTGGTATCAAAATGTTTGCATTTCCAATGAGAAAAATTGATAACATTTTTGTGTTTTCTATCTTCCGAACTTGAAATTTGACATACAATTTCGTAATAATAAGTTGCACCTTTATAAGATTTTTCAGCTTTCTAACTTGAACCGATTGATTCCAAAAAAATTGCCAAATAACCAAAATTTGTTAAATGCATACAGAATCTTGTAAAAATTTCGCCTTTTTCTCCAAATCTATATTTTAGTATATCTATAAATTAAATTTAAACTTTCATTGACCTCCAGGATGGATCTTTGATTTCGAATACTAAATTTAACCCAGTCACACACATTCCATTGATTTTTGAGCACTTGCATTATTGATGATCCGATAATACAGTCGAGTGGAGACGGATTGTTGCATCAAACCAGTCTTAGGACTGTATACTCAATGATGATGACGATAATACAAAAATAAGGGAATTTTTTATCAAAAGAATGAACAATTTTTGAAATAAATAAATATATAAATGAAATCAATTTGTATTTGATTTGAGAAAAAAATCTTTTACTGTCCCTTATTTATAATTTTCTGCTTTTTAGTACGGTTTTGACATTGATCTGATTCTTTAAATGAATAAAATACCTTGAAACTATCTTCAAGGCTCCCTTTGTATAATAGTTAGAGTTAAAGGTTGAATTCTGCATAGACCGTTAAATTGAAGTAATTGCATGCTAATTATTATACAAAAATAACAATTGTATTTTTTATTGATTTCTTGCATCACCTTTTTCACTTTTAAATATTTGTATCTTCATCCGAATATATTTACTATTTGTTCACTGAGTGTCCCCATTGATAAATAACTGGGGTGCATAATTTATAAAATAAATATCACAAGGGATATATTAATGAGTTTTCCGGTATAAACCCTTCCCTAATCTCTTCGTAAAATGCCATCACTCCGAATAATAAATTATATAATTTCCATCCCCTGAGGAATAAAAAAAAAAAGTTCAATTTTTATGACGAAACTTTGATAACCAGTTTGATGTGTTTGTAAGTTTTTTCATTTTACATGTCATAAATCGTGTAAATATAAATAAAATTAAAACTCTATTAAAATAGATGGAAAAAACAAAACAAAAACATTTTCAATTCAATTACTATAGCAGAATTGATTAATCTAGTTTTGAATGATCGAACGACCCACTTGGGTCAAAATACACGTGTAAATTCAATATATTTTTCTAAACTAGACAAGTTAATATTTTCTCCCATCAAAATTGAAGAAACTATTAATTTTTCCATAATATTACTTATCAATATGTTTTAATATAATCTTTAAGCTTAAGATTTAAAATTCTCAATGAAACATATTGTCATGCATCACTGAAGTCTAAGAACCGATATACTTACAATCTGCGTAGCGATGAACCCAAATCGAAGGCAAATTCATTAATTCATTAATATTATTAAGGAAGATCCTAAAGGAATTTTCACTGATGGATAAATCTAAAATAATCGAAGAAACACTGCCATGTCAACATTTGATTCTGTGGGTTATACAATATTCTGAGCAACAATGAATTCAAATCGAGGGCAAACTCATTAATTTTAATACAAGAAAAAGTAAACTTATAATTATTTTTGTATTTTTGCAATGAGTTAATGTAATTTTACCAATATAATATTGTTTTTTTTTACTACGATATAAGCAATCTTGTAAATTTTCTATCTATTTTTATTGTAAACATAATAGTAAATTTACAATTTTTTAACAGTGTGAACAGGCACGGTGTTCATTAAAATAAACAAAATACATTACTTTTTCTTTGAGTAAACCATTTACCGACTTGAAGAGCGGTCCACCAAACATCTAAATAAAAAACCTAAAAAGGTACTCATTTTCCAAAGTTTCTTGTTTTTTTTTTGTCTTTTTTGATTTTGGTTAAATGTAAATAGTGAGACCGGGGGGGGGGGGGGTCGCCCTCCTTCGCCCCCCCATTGACTACGCCACTGAGCGCGACATGTTAGGTCTTTTGTGACTACTTGCAGACGTTTCTAATTACGACTACTGCTCTCGATAGAATGGCCTTAGTCAGCGAGGAGGTTAGCCCCCCCCCTCCGAATTGTTGATATAAACTTCGAAATTTTATAGGATATAAATATTTTGGGGGTTGGCTTCGGATACTAGGATATAAATAAACGTTCAATAAAAATTTAATTAAAAAAATACTCTTATAAAAAAAGTAATCTGAGTACCTGAAAGGTCATGACTCCTAATCCTAGTAGTATGTCCCCTAACCCTTCGGTGGGTAACCCCACCCCCTCCCCTCCCGAAATTTTTTTCTGGCTACGGCCTTACTCGATAGTGAAATGTTCTCATATGGACGAGCACCTAAAGACAACCACCGTCTTTTTGCCGTATTCAAGAGTTTTATCCCAAATATGCTAAAACAGGGGTGTCCACCTTTTGGCTTACACGTGCCCCATTTGAAGGATAAACAAATGATTCGGGCCGCATATAAAATTTACTAATTCCATTGATATTTGTTAATCAAAAAATATAGTTAATAATGTAGAATAATGATATCCACCAAGACAAAAAAGCAAAAATATTATGGCATAATAATCTTTGAGTTCTTATCCTTCAGGATTTTGTTTGTAAATCATTTATCTACTTCATTTAGCAATTTGAAGTCTTTTAGAAATATATCGAGTTTAATTATTTCTCTATATACATATGGTATAATAACGAGTATCCAATTAGTCCAAGTGCAATAGTCAAAAGGCCATTCCTAGACTAATAGAAATTAAGAAATTAACTTCTACTAGTCTAAAACAGGTCTGGGCTTGTATTTGGAATTCTTGCCTTAGCTCCTATAAAGGAAGAGAGATCATTCTATCTGTGCACTTTTTAGTCATTTTTCTATATTAATTATTTTTAATTACTGAAATAATAAATATTAAAAAAATGAAAATATGAGATGAAAAATAATTTTTAATTATTCTAAACTTGGTTATTTTTGTCACCTGATAAGTAGTTGAGCTTATAATTTTGCTTTTAGTGAATTTTATTCTCGAAAATAGCTTTAGGTAGGTATATGTAAATTCATATTTCTAAAAAGTAAATAATTGTTGTGAAGTCAGGAGAAATATTTGTTTCTGGGTAGATAATTTTTATGAAATTTTAATAAAGAGACATTATTAAATATTTCTTTCAGTTCAATGTCTGATTGCAGTGTCATACATTCAATCAGAAAGTTTACAGTTAAAATATTTACCTAAATCTAATAAAAATGCTTCAAAATATGCCAAAATTGTGATTATTTTTTCGAACATTTTCACATTCATAATTAAAAATCTTCCAATTATTCTTCAAAATCTTTTGGGAAGATTTTCTAATATCTTCTTATTGTAGAAAAAAAATAAATATCAGGTCACAATGTATCAGATATCTATCTTTTCCAATAACATAAAAATCTTAGTATAATTTTATGTCGGGCCGCATTAATTGCTGTGCTGGGCCGCAGGTTGGACAGCCCTGTGCTAAGAGATCTTGTTTATGAGCTTTAACTTTATGAGCTTTAATCTTTATGAGCTTTAACGGTTATCTCCAACAATGACCGAATTGTTATCCAATGAAATAGTTGCCTATCTAGGTATATATTAGATTTAATAAGACGTCAATTATCAAATTTTTCTAATCGGAGCGGGATCCAATACCGAGCTAACCTACCTGACTTCGAGCCAAGAAGCTAGTGGCGCAATAATCTCCAGCTAACAAAAAGGACATGGATTCATAAAATCAATTCGACTTTTTTTTCTTGATCAAATCCTTACAATTCCTAGTAATTTATAAACATTTACTATATTTATAGGTATTAATTAATTAATATATTTTTGATATTCTAAGATATAAAGTAATTTGTTTCATTTTCTTTTTCTAAATTTAATTGTATTTTTCGGGTAAACATTAACCCATTGTAGTGGGGGGGTCGGGTAGGCTAGGCGGTAGCATGTCAGCCAGCTAACCAAGAGGACCCGAGTTCGAATCCGGCTCGAGGCATCCGGCTAAAATCTGACCCCCGAGGTAGAGACAAATTTAAAAATAAAAATAAATAGTATCGTAAATGGCTTATGGCTACCATGGCCGAAAAGCCAAAAAAAAAAAAAAAAAAAAAAAAAAAAAAAAAAAAAACCCATTGTAGTTTATTTCGAGCAAAATAAATTTATTTACTAATTTGCAAATGTTTGTGATGTTTCTGATAAAGAGTTTAATTGCGCCGTTCGTCAGCTCGCTGACAAAAGGGGCGCCTCAGGTTCAACCCTCTCCCTTCGGGGGGTGGGCGCCAAGTCATGAGGGGGTGGTTCGATAGCGTGTAGCGTTGCCCTTAGCAACCCCCTGGCCAACAGCCACGTGCCATAACACCCACACCCACACCCACGCCCAGAGACGCACCGGGCACATCCGCATCTTGAATCTGCAAATACACTCCCGGTTTTTTGTCTTTGAAAAATGCCACTCTATCGATCTCTACGACTTCATTCCACTGCTATCTTAATTAATTTTAAAATACCTCATCACCCTGATTATTTTTTTAATGGTACGCCCAGAATGAAAGCTTTCGCCTAGTAACAAATTCACGCAAAAATTTTCAAATTTTATTTTTGTGTTTAAAAATGTCTGAAACGTGGAGATAAATTATTTTCAACCATGATTTTTTCTCTCAATGTGTCTCAAATTACGTATCAATTATAAGAAAAAAAAACAACTTTACTCTCGACAAAATATTTTTATCGACGGGTACCCCCAGTTCATGAAAAGCACCCCCCTCCCATTTTATTAAGTTCTAAAGAATTTATTACATTTTGTCGAAGTTATAAGATTTGACCGCTTTTATTTTTAGCATAAAATGCTAAAATGCAACAATTTTCAACCCCCCCTCCCCCAGAAATTTCAATGACGCATTCTGCGTCTCAACCCCATCCCCTGTGGGCACCCCTGAATTAATAATAAAGAATGAAAACTTTATCTACTTCAATTAGCAATTTGAAGTCTTTTAGAAATAAATCGAATTATTTCTTAACATTTCCAAATTCTTAAATTAATTGAATGTTCTCTCTATATACATATTTTTTTTTTTATTCAATAGATATAATAGAAAAACTAGTTCATACAAACTAACAATCTGCTTAAGTCTGACATAAAAATATTAAAATTATATAAACTAAGTTTCTCCCTTTGGATTTCTCAGAGTTCTGGCTATTCAGCTAACTCAAATGGTTTCTTGCGTTTCAGTCTTCTAGTTAGATTTTATACATTCAGGAGTCTGGACGCTTCTTCGTTGACATGATGCTGAAGGCGTTTTTTATGCGAGGTAGCATATCTCTTGATGGATGCGACTGTTTCTACAGCAAGTTCTCGATGGATGTCGCTGTTTCGTGAATACCAAGGTGCATTAACTATGCTTCTTAGTACTCGATTTTGGTAGTTTTGAATCAGCACAATATTTGATTTTTTAGCACATCCCCATAATTGGATACCTAATGTCCATATTTGTCGCAGTTCTTGTTTATATAGTAGTAGCTTATTATGTACTGATAATTCGGATCGTCTTCTGAGCAGCCAGTATATTTTTCGAAATTTAAATTCCAGTTCCTCTTTTTTCTTCTTGATCTGGGCTTTCCATCGAAGCTTAACATCAAGTGTCATTCCGAGATACTTCGCTGTGTTGACATGTTTTATTCTTATGCCATTAAGGGCCGGTTGTATGTCGCAAAGTAAATGCTTTTTACCGCTAACCAAGGGTAGCTGGTAAACGGAGGAGTTGGATGGCCAATCAGATGACAAGCACTGAAAATTCCTGTCATCTGATTGGCCATCCCAGCCCCTCCATTTACCAGCTACCCTTGGTTAGTGATAAAAAGCATTTACTTTGCGACATACAACCGGCCTTCTAAGAAGGATTAGTTTTTGTTCAATCTTTTTGTTGGTGAAATTAATGTAAGTAGATTTTGTTTCATTAAGTTTAATTCGCCTCTTTATATACATATGGTATAATAACGAGTATCCAATTAGTCCAAGTGCAATAGTCAAAAGGCCATTCCTAGACTAATAGAAATTAAGAATTTTTTTTTTTTTTTTTTTTTTTTTTTTTGTCTTTTCGGCCTTTCTAGCCATAAGCCCAATTACGATACTAGCTATATTTTTAAAATTTGTCTCTACCCCCGGGGGTCAGATTTTAGCTGGCTGCCTCGAGTCGGATTCGAACCCGGGTCCCCTGGTTAGCTCGCTGTCACGCTACCGCCTAGCCTACCGACCCCCCCCAATTAAGAAATTAACTTCTACTAGTTTAAAACAGGTCTGGGTTTGTATTTAGAACCTTTGCCTTAGCCGCTATAATGAAAAATTAAGTATTTTTAAATATAAAAAATTTGAATATGTCATTTTTTGAAAATTAGATGGACTGTTTTGCAAAAAGACAACTCTTGCCTAGAGCCAGTATTTTAATTTTGTTTGGTAAGCTAACAGCCCGCTAAACAACGTTAGCGCTTGGGTTCGATCCTAAGGGGATGAAACCCTCTGACATACAATATATACACAATTATCATTAAGATAATTTTCACTAAGATCACATTGTCCCTAAATTGAAAATTCTTTTTTTAATTAAGTTATTTTATTTAATATATATAGATAATTAGGTAATAATGATAGAAAAATCAGTGTTTATGCTTCGTTTTTTCTAAAAGAAACTGCAAACAGCCTACCAAGTCATGGAAAAAATTTCAATTTTTTCTCCAATTTAGCCTTTACAAACGGAGAGTTTTGATATTGAAAGAGCAAAATATGAAAACAAACAAAAACTCTAACGTCCCAATTTGAGCTAATTTATTACGTTGTAAACAAATTAGCTAATTGGAACTAAAATTTAATAATGAAGAATCCCAGTCCCACTTTTAATTATTAACCCTCAAAATCTCTATGAAAATTTACTTATATTGATATTTGTAAACATATTTATTTTTCCTTTACCTGATAATTTTGAAATTTTTACTAGAAATCACGTTTTGAGATTCTCTCATTTCATCATTTGGTTTATAAATATGTATAATTGATCCCAAGAGAATAGAATATAAAATTTAAGATAGGTATCGGATGTTGATGGAACAGCAAGCCTTTGGTTTAAATTATTTTAAATATTTCCCTAATTATTAAGATCTGTGAGAAGTGCGCTATTTTAATTATAAATACAATTAATTACTGCCATGAATTGGCTATTAAATGTACTTTTATAGCAATAGTGGCAATTTTCTGGTCTTTCAACTCAAAAATTTTAAATCTTTTTTTTTAATACCAGCGATCTTAAGCAAAACCAATGAATTGAAATTAACCTTGTGCTCCTCGTTGTCGATAATCAGGACTTTTGGAAAAATAAGTTAAAATAGAAAAACTTAGGGAACGCGGTGTAGGTTTATAGTGAAACATTTTTTAAATTTTAATAGGTTGGAGTTGGTGGTGTTCATAATGTTTCATAATGTGAAACACCACCAACTCCAACCTATTAAAAACTACTAATAACTGAACAAGCAAAATTTTTGCGGTCTATTTATATTTTACCCCGACTGTAGATTTTAAATTTATTTATTTATCTTTTTGAAGTACAAGCAATAAATAAATTGGAGGAAAAGCTGACTGAAAATTTTAGCTATTTGGCGAACACTTTGATCTAGAAAGTTTAAACTTGACATCTGATTTTTTTTTCATTTTCTTTATTTTTGAACTGGAAATTCTGAAAACAGTAAACCCAAAATCTAATTAGTTCTTCGTAAAAACATTTTAGCAACATAGCGGACTTTCTGTTATTGAGTTATCCTGGGTATTGGAATCCAGATACCCAGAAAAAATCGTACTTGGAAGTGATTTTTTTCTCCACGCGTTTTAACAATATCTAAATATCTACTGTCCAAAAAATACCCTTCATTTTTTGTTTAATTTTCTTTTATTGTTCACTTTTTTTTCGCAAATTTCATCGAATTCAGCTTTTCCTTATTTTTCAAAATTAACATTATATTTTTTTAATGGCATACAGTATGAAAATCCTCTAAATGTATTGAAATTTTAGGGATGTGCCGCATCCACAGAATACATGAACCGCACGCCACTGCTAAATACTTATATTGTAGTAGCGTAGTAAGGGTTGTTTTCTGGTCTTTGAATTGAAACATTTTAAATCTTGCCTCAACATAAATACAACTATCTTAAGCAAATCCGTGAATGAAAATTTACTCTACTCCTGATGATTAATCGTAAAAGGGTTTTGGTAGAATAAATTAAAATACCTACATATATTACCTACTACTTATCATACAAGCAAAACATTTCCGGCCCATTAATATTCTGTTGTAGAACTAGATTTTCATATTAGTTTATTTATATTTTCTGCAATACCTACATATTGTATAATACTTAATACTTGGATAAATACAATACAAAAAATCAAGTGATTTCTTTCGTTCAATGAAATATTTATAGTATAAAACATAATGGAAATTTAAAATTTATTTTTAAATGATTTCGTTTGAAGCTTCAGTGTACTTCCGTTACTAAAGAATATAGGTCGGAGGCAAGTCCATTATGATAACTAAACTTTATTAAAATAGATAATAAATATTAAGGTTTCCCCAAAAGCTGAGAGAAAATATTAATATAAAAACACGATTTCTCTACTAAGAACTTAAAATTCGACAGGAAATTTTGAAAGAGTAAAAACAAACATGAAAAAATATTATATGGCCATTCTCATGACTGACTTAATCCCCCCCTCCCTACAATTTCAGAATGCTTACTTTTGCATTGAGAGATCCCTAAGGTATTTAGGGCTAACTGTGTAAAATTTGGTCCATATTGGATAACAAATTCAAATTTTAAACCCCCCTTTCCCCTTCCTAAATTTTTGGTTTTAATTTTAAATATGTCTGATTTGGAGCACTTTTACATCATTTTAAAGTGAATTGTATTTAAAAATGTTTGTCTAATTTTACTCAATATCTTTACAAGGATAAGTAACTCACATTCCAGAATAAAAAAATATTTTGTTAATATTAGACCCCACATAAATTCGACCCCTCCAAAATAAATCATTCAATTTAAATAATCAATTATTTAGTTTACGAGCTACACTGCTCCGAAAGATCGACAGACATTGCATCGGCATTAATAGGATCCCGGTTTACTTTTAAATGGATCCCTAAAAATCAAAACAAAATTTATTATAAAATTATTCGTGGTCAAAATCAATATACATATAAACAGATTATTTATATTCAATGCGGTTACAGCGATATTTAATTAATGATAATTAATTTTTAAACTTCCGGATCTTAGCGTCTAATCTAGAACTAAATAACACTCTCCCATCATAAATAATTAATTAACGTTAATACCATTTTGCTTTGAAGTTAATTTAATAAACATTTCTCTTATTTATAACCATATATTTTAAACAATTTATTATACTAGATTTTTAATATCTATTTTTTATTAATTATAAAATGACTAGGAATATTACGAATTGCACAGTTATGATCATCCTGCAAAATTAATTTGATCCCGAATTTTAAAATTGATTCTAATTAGAGTTGCTGTAAAAATAATTCTCTTCTAAAAGGCTCGTGAACTAGACTTGCATATAGATTAAGTTTGTAATTATCATGCACTCTCTGACTTCAATAAATCATCTTTGTAATTGGATTTAGTTATGATTAATAAACGTATTCCGTTGTAATTTTTCAGTACATTATTATCATAACTACGTTCTATTGCGAAACCATCGAAGCAATTTCTTAACAAATTATCTATATGCATATATTAATATAGGATTAGCCATTGTATTTTTAAAATAATATTTAGATTTCAAATTAATTCAATTATCAACTATTAATCATAATAATTTTGATGGTGCAACAATTACTATAATTGAAAAGTTTTTGTTTTGCCGAGAGTAGCAGAGTTGTTGATTCACAAAGAGGTTGTCCTCTGCTTGATGCAAATAAACATACACACATATATATCGAGATGATATTCAATTCTAAGCTGCCAACCAGTAAAAAAACATCATATTTTCAATATCCATACGATATTGACTCCATGAAAAACAACATTTATAATTAAACGAGACCGATTACAATACTTTACCCATGCTTCGCATTGGATAAAGTAAAAAGACTGATGATGAAGACCAAGTCTTCGAAACTATAGTCTCAAACAAATAAATAATATATATATACAGATATATCATCTTCATATATATATGTGTATGTTTATTTGCATCAAGCAGAGGACAACCTCTTTGTTTCTCTTTGTGAATTACTATAATTATACTAAATATTATCGTAATAATTGTAGTAATTGTTTGGCCATCAAAATATAAATTATTTCTCTCAAAATTTGTTTTCTGAAGGATTTAATTTTTATTCTAGAGAAATTCATTCATTTAGTGTTCATAAAGATTAAAAGGCTCAAGAAATTATAACTTAGAATGAATCATACTATACTTTATTCAAATTGCAATATTTCATGAGTTAGCCCTCAAAACAATTCAACACTTAGAAAAGTTTTTCTTTTTAAGTCAAACAGGAAATGCTCATCCTAATGATAAGTCAAAATGCCGAAGTAGAATCTAAGTATCAAATTTTCATGATGTTTACCCGCATAGTGAAATTTTACATGATATTTTATCTCACATTAAAAGAAAAAACTTATTAAATAACTAATTTATAAAGGTATGGTGATTTACACAATGAGATATTTATGAATTAGTAAGATTTTATGAGCTAATTCCAAATTTGTTCATATGGCAACAACGGTGGTCATTAAAATTTTAGTTTTATTTTTGTAATATAATTAATATCATAGAAGGTTAATGAATATCAAAGAAAAATTGAAAGAATTAAAAACAAATTTTAAATATAGGTTTGAAAAGTTTGAAATCTACATTTCCATTTTTTGAGAACCTATTTATTTGTGACATTATTGAAGATTGATTTCCAATTTATGAAATAATACTTAGTGAAAAATCGGCTGGGGAATTGGATTTATTAGAGATGTGGAGAGGCCCATTTCGGGCATGGCACTCTAAGAAGAAGAAGAAAGAGGATCAGGCATTGCAAATGCTAGACAAAGCTTCTTCTATGATTTAATTTTGGAAACTCGTGCCTGAATCAAAATAGCCAAACTTAAAGAAAACTGCTTTGATTTTTGGTACAATATATTGCTGTGATACTTTGTACTCCATCATAATAAAGTTCGTGAAGTCGAAACATCGTTTTGAGTTGACCAATCAACATCTTAGAAAATTTCTGGGGACATCTTTAACTAATTTTACGCCAAATTTTAAAAATTTGACCAAAGATTGTCGTATAGCCATCTTCTTTGTACGCTAGACTAATTAAAAAAAGATTCAAGCGATTCCGACGCCGAACGACTGCAGTGGTAGGATATGCATTCGAATAGAGCGCTCTGGGTGGCGGGATGCATCCGCAGGGGTAGATGTTAAAAATCATATTTGAAAATGAATAAAATTTAAAATTTTTTGTTTATTATACTTTTTATTAATAAATATGTTTTTATTATATTTAAATTTTATTTCAAAAATTTTGGAATAATTTTTTTTTCATAATTATATTTTTTGTGTTCTTAGATGCAAATTCAAAAAGAATTTGAGCTTAATGATTTTTATAGATTTCCCATTTAATATAACTATACTCATAGTAAAGGATTGTTATAAAATTTAGAAATAACAAAAAATACGTAAGTCTAGAAAATATTGTAATAGCTGTAATAATCTAAAAATACTGGAAGTAAAGGAATACTGTTGGCCTAAACTAGCGTAATCTTCGGCCAATAACCAATTTAACTCTTGAATATCGTTGAGATTTATTGTTTTTAAGTTACGTGTTTCTAGATAGACTAATAGTTTTTGGACGGGGATCTTTTGATCACGAATTTTGTTAGAAGCTTGCCCTCTATCAAATTATTTCATTACCAAAATGTATTAATTCTTCTAAAACGTTAGTTGATCTCTAATCTGATTACCGAAATTGAAATCTTATGGTGGCTAATCAGCTGGCAGGCTGCCCCCCCCCCTAGGAAAACTCCCTAACTTCGCCAATGCTCCTATTTATTAAAAATAAAATTACTTTCAAAAAAAGAAAATTGAGTTGAATTTATTAAAAGTACTTACGCTACAATGGTTAGCAATGACAACTTAAATTCCCAACCAAATGATATCTATATTCAACTCACATCAATTATGAATGAATTTAAAAATATGTTCAATCATATACTAAAACACTATGATTCTTAACGTTTTAACAAAAGTCATCAATTCTACAACCAAAAATTACTAATTCATTCAGAATAGCTCTCTGGAATGCTAATGGCTTAATTTAACGCCGACATGAAATCGAAATGTTTACACATAAAGAAAAAATAGACATTTTACTACATAGTAACTGACATTCACCTCACTAATAAAAATTATTTCTCAATTGCAGGCTAAAGATTTCAAAAAGTTCATATTTCGGAGATAGCATTTAATACTTTAATTTTTCTATAAATGTGAAATGAGAATATCTCTTTGGTTTTAAATTGCGTAATTCACAGTTAAGGTCAATTTTTCGAATCGAAATTCTCTAAGAAAGACTGAAGTAAGTTTGTAAGAGTTAAAAGAAATACCTGGATCGATCAAACTCACAAGTTGGATTATCTCACCCCTTGCTATATACCAAACGTGCCGACGTATTCTCTACTATAGCATCGACATGTGTTCTCTTTGGTACTGTTTATTTATTTCTTGTATTACTATATTTGTAATTAGGTACACATATACACACCATTTAATGCTCTTGAAAAGAAATATATATAAACAAATAGAAGAAAAATATAATTTAACCGTGACTTTTCGAAATATTTTTTTAATTATTTGACCAAAATCTCCGCCTTTTGAATAAAAATTTATAAAAAAAATGTATTTTCTTTTTCTTTTCAACTTTATCGTAAAACTAGTGGCATAACGAAGCTCTAAAGTTTATTATATTATAAACTATTGGCGAAAATCATGATAGTAGTGATATCTATATAGAATTAATATGACATGTAAATACACCCCTAATATTCGATTGAATCTCGCTTTACTCAGAACTAATTTCATTTTTGTCAAAAGTATAAGATGTCTTACTAATCCAAGAGAAGGCAACGAGAAACCACCGCTGTGAAAAATCTCCCCGGGAAAATTACAATGGAATCAATTATGGCGCTTAAAGAAGAAGCTAAAGAAAAAATATCAAATTACTAATAATATATTTATAGAAAGCGTACCTTGTCAAGGGAAATATTTATACTTTCTCCTCCAATATCCAATCAATTTTTAAATTTATCTTATTATACAAATTAATAAATAATTGGTTTAATAGAAAAAACAAGTTCTGTTTATTTAATTAAGAAACTTTATAAAATTATAGGAGATTTCAATTCGATTTAGATGAAAATAAGTGAATAAGCTGATAACTCATGAGTTGATTTATAGGACGTATCAAATCCAAATAAATTCTCGATCATTTAATCAACCCTGGGAGTGTCGAAATCGGATTCAGACCCTCCCTCTCTATCATTCAAGCTTGTTATCTTCTCTCTTCGTTGGTAATAGCAATAAATTGAATAACCTGACTCGCCTCCCACAATCGTGCCCGAAAATATCATTAATTTAGATAATTGAAAGACATTATTGGCTAGCAATGATCGTAAATATCCTGCAATTTAGAGAATGAACTTTCAGTTTCCACATTTTCTGCCATTCATCTATTTCTTCTATTAATTTTCTCCATCTATAATCTTAAATTTTAATGATATGAAACTAAATACTTTATTGTGTATAGTATCTTGCATCCTATAAAGAAAGTGAAATTGATTTAATAAATATTTAAATTCCTATTAACGAAAAATCAACATTTAATGTATATATATCAGTGGCGTACGGTCCATGGAACCTGTGGATGTGGCGTATTCCTAAAATTTCAAACATTTATAGTATTTCCATAAATATATAAGGTCGACTTAAAAATTTCAGGAGGATCTTTAAATTTTCAAATTATTATCCGTAATTTTAGATATTTCTATAAAAAAACATTTATTTGTTTTGAAAAGAATAGGTATTGGTTCTCGAAATGAAATAAAATTGTTCCATAAAATTAAAATGAATTATTTTTTCGAACAGCGTGCGGATAGAAGCTTTTAGAATTCCCTGCCTTCTATATCTTCCAGTTCAAGCATGTCAAAGACAAGTCCAGAAGAGTTTTAGTCGAATAAAAATTGTTCTCGCTGAGGAACTATTAAAATTAAAATAATACAAAAATGAATAAATAAAGATGATTTGAGAATTATTAGACTAATCCATTTCTAAGTACTCTCAATATATAAGATCAGAAATAACTAAGAGAGCTATAGACAAGTTATAGCTTGCTTATAGCAATAGAATTAGGAGAAATTGAAGATTTTCTTATAGGACAGGCTGATTCATTGTGGTACATGGTCGATTTCCATCTCAGGGACTGTGAAGTTTACACAAGAATTAATTTCTGACACCTACCCTCACTCACACAAAGCAGTATCCGTTTGGAGCAAAGGTCCAAAAATATATTTTTAAATAATCTAATGTTAATTAAATTTGAAAAATAACGAAAATATTATCGTATTGTATGAAATTTGTAAAAAAAGCGAAGATTAAAATAAAAATTAAAAAAAAAGAAGGATGAAAAGCCACTAAACGCCACTGATATATTATATATTTATTGTAAATTAAAATAATGCCTGAATATGAAATAACACATTTTTTAATTAATAGATAACATATCCAATGATAGATAGAAATTAAATGAAAATATGTACCTATATATAAAAGAAATAATCTTAAATTAGTTACTTTTATTTCATCTCTAAGTTAGTTATTATTAATTTGATGTTTTGACTATTTATGTATTATCGTGTATTATTTTATAATCCAATTTTGACCTACTTCCATGTGTATCTAATCCTATCGTCTTAAAAATTTTCAATCTCGTATAATGCAAAAGCTCAGGTGTTTTATTAAGAATTGTCAAGTTTCCCTTATCTCGGATTTACGGAATCGTAATCTCCGAATTTTTGTTTCAGATTAAAATATTATTTCAATGAAAAAATTGACATAAAATGATATCTTATAAACATTTATCTAGAGTAATATAGAGATCATTACTGACACCCACACACCACTTCCAAAGCTTAATTTGCATATTCCTTTATTTAACTTCAAAATCGATTGAATATACAAATAGAGTGGGACTTACAAGTATCAATTTCGCGCTTAATCCTCCTCAATTCGGTATCGTTGCCTATTTCTTTTTGTTTTCATTTAACAACTTAAGTGCAAATCCCTAAATATATTCCATTAGTTTTACAATCTAATTCTGTATCCAGTTTGTTAAATAAATACTGGGGAAATTTGTTTCCTCTACTCATGTTGTTCCCTTAATGTGCACAATCCTATTAGATCTCTTAATGTTTAAGTCAATGATTTAGAAACAAAGCAAAAATTGGGATTGCTGTAAAATATAATTTGTATCAAGCTCATTTAAAATTCTCTATCAAACTCCATTTACATAAAAAACAAAAATACAAAAATAAAAACAAAAAGTGAAATTACTATTAACAAAAAGATAATAATAATTCTAAAATTTAATGAGAAGGTGAAAACTTTTTCAAGACTTTTTCAACCTTCACCGCAAATTTGGTAATTTTTTGTTATCGACCACTTTAAGCTAGAAAAGAGAGTAATGAAAATTAAATTTTTTTTTTTAAATTTAAATATAAAGTTTTACCAAGAATCGACACCATTCTCCCTTAACAAAATTAAGCTAGAAAATTGAAACTTGGCAATTAGGTTCAGTGTAATAATACAAATTTGTGTGCCAATATTTCAGCTCATTATACATTATTTAACCGTTCGATATCTCCCAATAAGACAATTCGTATTTTTCGGATTTTTTTGACCTCGAATCTCTGATAAAGATAAAAGTAAATAAATATTATATGAAATATTCATTTACTATGAGTTAAGATTTCTAGGTCACTTGTTTCACATTAAAAGCTCTGATGCTATAGTAAGCTAGAAATCCAAACAATTCTTCGTTTTAGAAATACAAACATTTCTTCACTCAAACAGACTTTCTACGAACGTTATTGAAGTATCGAAATCCAGACAGCCATAATAAAATCATTTGTGAAAATGATTTTTCTTCATCTTTCAGACATTTCTAAACACAATAAATAAAAAAAATGAAAATCACTTTTTTCCCCAGTAATTTTCATAAACAGACCCTAATAAAAACATGTACCTACTTCTTTTATCCATTCTCTTTTTTTTATTTTTTATTCTTTTTTTTTACTTTACCATACAGGGTATGGTCAAGTACTGTAATCGTGCATGAAAAAAGTGGTTTTTTCCTTCTTTTTTTCGAAATATCTCAAAAACAGCTGAAACTATTTTGATTAAAAAATTGAGCGAAACTATGGCATTTCGGTCTACAAAAAAGCCCTAATAAGTGAACATCGAAAAAATTATATTTTTCGAGATAATAATTGTTTTGTCAAAATGTCTGTTAGTCTGTTAGTTAGTTAGTCTGTGCGTTACCAAATTTTGTGGACGAGCTAGCTCAAAAACTAGTGTGAATATCGAAACCAAATTTCTTACGTCGTTTTGGTCTATTGTGATTAAGAGCTGATTAGATTTTGGTGCATATCGACCCAAAATTAAGGGGGGGTGGAGGGGGGTTAAAAATTATAAATCTAGGCCATTTGAGCAAACTCAACCAAATTTTGTATACACAATCAGTGGGACCCCAGAAATCTACAAATGCAAAAACTAACCGCCCAAAATGGGGATGGGGGTCAAAAAATGAAAATCTTGGCCATTTACCAAACTCAACGAAATTTTGTATACATAATCAGTGGGCCCACAGTAATCTATAAATGCTAAAACTAACCCCCCACCCCTACATGATTATAAATAATTTTATTAAATATTAAATATAAGTGAGGGGCAAGGTTGTATGGTAAAGTCAAGTGGATGGCCACATCAGAACACGTCAGCTTATTTAATTCTGTTATTGACTTAGAAAAGTAGTTCACTGACCTTTCGGGATTTTCGAGGGCTGTTTTTGAAGAATTGGCTGACTTCTCGAATACGCCCGAAGGGGTTGTGGGGGCGGCGGAGCTCTCAATTGCTTCTAATGGTGTTCGTTCGACCCAGAATATTTTAATAATATCTACTCCGTAGGTGTATTGTACAGTTAACTTTGAACTTCCTTGAATATTTTCTTTAATCTCTAATTGGATTCACCCATTAAAATATACTCTATGTCACAATTTGCTTCGAAGGAAAATATCCTCCTTCATTATTCGTTGTATTCTTCCACCCACGACAGTTTATTTATTTAGCATATTCTACTCTTTCATTTTATCCTTTCATTTTAATAATTATCTTCATTGAGTTTTATTTTAAAATAATGAATTATATAGTTAATAAGGTATAGATATATTTGTTTTTCTCTACCGAGATTTATCTTAATGAAGAGAATTTCTAAGACATTTGAAAGTATTTTCTATGATATTTTTCTTGACATTGACGATGGGGTAAGCCACATGGAAAACTCACTCACCAATTTTTCGAAGGAAGCTTGTTCTCTGTAGCGACTCACTTCTTCCGCTCTGAAAACAATAATATTACCCACGGCTACAAATGGGTCACTGCTCCTATTTCCTGACTATAGTTTCATATTTGATTGCTCTGTAATTTGTCGTTTTTTGAGATTTTAACACCCCCCGATACTACCGAAAATTGGCTGAAATTAGTCCACGATTTTTTTTTTATTTGATTTTTTTAATGCAATCGAATGCAAAAAAGAGCAGGGAGGAAGCACCCTAGGGTGTCCCTTATATGGCCGATTTTTTTTTCACTTATCAAAACCCATACCCTCTAATTCTTTCTAATATACTAACCCTTACTTAAATATAAAATTGTAACTTTCTAAGTTAATGTTAACCCGTGCCGACTGGGCCCAAAAGTTTATGTAAATAGCCGTTTTTTAACACTTCTAATATGTAGACTAGGTCATCGCAAATATGTATATCTTCGGCAAATATTGATTTTTTTTAATGAGAATGATGATAGAAGGAGTTACACCAAAAAGGTGCATCCCATAAAGGCCTGGGTTGGCCCCTCCATCTTGAAAAGAAGAAGAAGAAGGGATTTTGTGGGCTGGGTAGGGGTCGAAGGTATCTGTGGATACGGGCCTTAAACAGCTGAAGGTTATAAGTCGCGGGGAAGACGGTGGCTGGGAGCGAGTTCCAGTTTCTGGAGGTCATAGGAATAAAAGAGTTGGCGAAAGCGCTGGTTCGATTTTTATCCAATTTGACAGCGAAGGGGTGTTGAGGGTTCGAAAACCGCGTGTTTCTCGTAAAGAGGGCTTTAGGGGGGATAATTGATTTCAGCTCGACTGAACAGACACCATGATAGTATCTGTAGTACAGGGAAAGGGCAGAAACGTTTCTTCGGTGAGCCAGGGAGTCGAGTGAGTTAGTTAGGGCCGGGTCTCCTATTAGTTTAATTGCTCGCTTCTGAATTGCATCCAGTGTGGCTAGAGAATGTTTGGAGGCCCCTCTCCACAGATGAGAGCCATATTCGAGACAGGGACGAATTTAGCCTTATACAGTGTAAGACGTTGACTGGGAGTAAAAGATAAATTTAAGTAATGATTTTAATTATTAAAAAATAAAGTTACATATTTTTATTCAAGATACTCTCTTTTTAAAGTCTCTTTTTTACAGTCTGGATACATCTTAATATTGACGGTTAGACGATAATTTTCAACCCCTCATTTATTTTTTATTTTTATATTTAGTATTTACCTCATCAACCAAAAAAATGTGTTTTTGAGGCTTCTCAGTTCCACTGATATCTTCGAAATTTAAAACGTGCTCGGCATCTGCGACTCAACTTGTATGAGCATGTTTCCACGCAAGTCGGCACGGGTCGCAGTGTTTCAAATAAGATAAAAACTTATTTTCGAGTGTTTAAGGGTCAAATGAACATACTGGGACCAATGCGCTTAGAAAATAAAAACTTAGAAAAATAAGGGAGACCCTAATGCACCTTTATGGATTTCGAAAGATCCTTGCCGAAAGATTATTACTTTACGTGTATTTATGTCATTTTTTAACAATTCGATCGATTTTTTTTCTAATTCTCACCCTATATTATTTGTTTTTAAGTCAACTTGTTGAATTAAAAGTATTGCACTTTGAATGGATGAAGTAAAATTTCACTTTGCTAATATATTAAATTATAAATGGAAGGGGTAATTAAAAATCGAGTAGTTCATACACCAGTTTATTTAAACTAAAATTCTGTAATTGAATCATTAAATACATCAATTACACCCAAAACTGTTTACGTCCTTTTTTTGACTTTTTGCTTGAACCCTTTTGGATTTCATTTATTTATTTATTCATTTTTCTGAATTTAAGTATTTATCGATTACACGATTGAGTTCCTGTTTCCTGAGCCAAATGTACTATCATAATATACGTAATTAGATATAAATTTGATTCACCCCATTAGCATTCTCTAGATAACCATTTTACTTTGATTATAGTGTTAATTAGATGAAGGTAAGGGCGAGAGTTGATAACAAGTGTGAATAATTAAAAATAAGTTCTACGTAACGACCTTACATTTCGTCACACAAGGCCGACGCACCATTTCCGTTTTATGGATTAAGATCCGGTCCTATGTAACAAGGAAAGAGGGGAGATCCCATGTTCCCTATTAAGAGCTATAATGTGAACTGCATTATTCATAATTAAATCAAGGACCCAAAAGAATTAATCTTAATTAATTTTTACATAGTGTTGTGTTATTTCTATATTAATAAGTTTTGAGGATTAATTATTCTGCAACTTTGTATACGGCGCTAAGATTAATAACAGCTAGTCATAGACACCAAATACGTAAGCCGTGGTATTGTTATTGGGTGTTGAATCTCACCTTTGCCATCAGAACCCACTCTTGACCTTTTTATTTTGATATGGATGCAAGAAGGCACAGATCCTATAAATCCCATCAACATTTGCTTTTAAGAAAAAACAAGAATATTTCGAGCTTAGCTTGGAGGCTTAGGTGTTTGTGAACTTGAACTTTTAAATATTCAAAGATGTGAGTCTAAGAAAAAATAATAGCAACCTTTCAAATAAATCATAGGGATAAACGAATTTACGAATGGGATTCGACTGCAAAAAGATCTTAGATTTTGGCGCATCTCATATTACTCTGAAATAATTATTATTTTGGTTATTATTGAATTTATTTAATACCATGATAATATCTATATAAAAGGATAGAGTTGCTAATGTTTCTAGGATGAGCCAGGAAATCAGGGGAACTATTCGCTCTCCGTGCGCTTAGGGCCATCCCTGGCCAAAAAAACAACTCCAGGTACAATAATAGTGTATAAAAGCAATAGGCATTTACGAAAATTAATTAATTTCATAAAAAATACAATATTTAAAAACTAAAATAACGATAGATTTCTCTAATAAATAAATTTGTTAATAAACAATTAAAATAATAGCTTGAAAAATATAATTTTTTTCAATTAAAAAAAAATCTTAAATATCCTTATTGAGGTTAACCGCTTATTTCAACATTATTTGTTGTGCTTGAATTAGACTTGACTTTATTATATATTTTTCTTGGAACGCAGACTTGTGTTTCCGCATCACAGAAGTTTAATCGGTCATATTTACTACAAATAAACAGAGCACAATTTTTCCTAAAATCATCTGTATCGTCATCGTCGTCAGATAAAAAATTTACGTTGGTTTCAACGTTGCAAGTTGTCTGGTCACAGGATGTAATATTTTCATCTTGCAGTGTTAAATTTGCAAGTAAATCTCGAGCACTTGAAACTTTTGATATTTTATTATTTTGGCTAGAAACTCTCGAGCTTTCCATTCTTCTTTTTAACACTCTTTGAAATCTAAATTAAAAAAAAAAAAATAAAAAGAATAAAATTACACGCTAATTCATGTACTTTAATAAATAAAATTTTTTGCCGGTTAACTGAAGATTCTGATCTCCGTAGTATTTTTCCTGAATTGTCAAAGACGGATTATAACTTGGACTTTCCGGATTTTCGGATTTTTTTCCAGCAAAATGAAAACTACAGATTCTACTCCGTTTTTGTGGAATCCAATCTGATCCATCTAACCTGTAATTTTTCATTTAAATAATATGCTTGAAAATATTTATGAATATTAAGTATCATTTCTCAATTATATATATAAAACTCTTTGTATGGATTAATTATTTATTTCCTTATACTTAGTCCAACTTTTTTAAAGGTTTCAACCACTCCACACGTTTGTTTAAGCACTTTGTGTTAATAGTTAGGGTTAGCCGAAGGAAAACAATAAAATTCATAGTTGAAATTTAGTGAAGTGTTTTTACATTTTGTCACAGTGCACTTGAAAACTTCTTTTTTTATTTGAATTCATCATCAATTGTTTCACTTTATAAGTTAAAGTAAAATAATTAAACACTTTTGGATTCAGTAAAATACACATTATTATACACAGATGAATGCTAAATAAGGAGGTAGATTGTGCCCGAAGTTCTTAAAAGTGTCACCTATGGCGCTGCCTCTGTTGCGCCCGGAGCGAATAGTTAAGTCCAAATCTTTTATTTTAATGACTCGTGTCTGAATTGCATCCATCTGTTAGATTCTCTATTTTCCCTCCAATTTATTTCAAACTAAAAATATAAAATAATTTGAATTTGAATGGACGATTTGATATTTCGACAAATCTCACCTATTTAGTACAATAACAATCTTGCGGTTTAATCTGAGTCTTAGTTCATATAAACAGGTAATTTATTCATTCATTTATACTTTTTTATATTCAAATAATAGTAATTTATTATTATATATAGAGTTAGTTCAATATTTATTCTCTTGTTTTGGAATGAAGTATTACTTCGTTGAACTCATTAGATTCCATGAACTTGATCTCTCTTATTGAAACAAATTGATGTCTGATCAGAAATTCTTCAACGGAATCCTGACATTGGCTGTGACCCATTTGGCACCAATAATCAAATCATTTATGCGAATCTAAGTAGGCGAATTTACTAGACCCACGCAAACCAGAAACGAGTGGGCGAATCATCTCCAAAACGGTTTAACCTATCAATAACAATAACCAACTACCTGCTTGCAGGTTACCTCGTAAAGGTTACTTCGCAATATTAACGAAAAATACAAAAATTAATATAAGTTAGATAAGGAATGCATCATATTATAGAATGTTCCAGTTTTCCCCTATCTTTAATATATAGTTCAAACCTGTGGTGACGGGCCCACATGAATTCATGCAAATTCAGAAGTGTATTCTTCAAAAAACCGTAAGATTTAGGAACTTTAATTATTATACTTTTATGACATCATTCTTATGTCGTATTAGATGGCACTGAATTCGGGTGAAAAATTTCAAAGTGTTCTTGAATAGTTATGTAAGTCGAATATGCTATTATTATATTAAGTATGTCAGCTTGAACATTATCATACAACAAATTATTATCAGACATTATTAAACAAATGAATTATACATTTCTAAAACCATAATCAAATGTTTATTAACACCCTCGTATAGGATGTTTTTTTTAGAGGTTCACAACTTTAAATTAAAATAAATCAAAGAAAAGTATTTTTAATATCAATTAAACTGGCTTTATTGGAAAGATAAGTTTATGCCATTAATATTTGAATATGATTTCGGCCATGTGGCCGCCGCGGCTGGCGCATAGATGGCGCAATCTTGATTTCCAATTTTCACACACTTTTCGCAGCAATTGCGGCCGTATTTCGCCAATAATTCGCCGAATGTTGTGTTCCAAGTGTTCAATCGTCCCTCGTTTATCGGCAGAGACAAGTGACTTGACATATCCCCAAAGCCGATAATCCAGAGACGATTGAACACTTGGAACACAACATTCGAAGAATTATTGGCAAAATACGGCCGCAATTGCTGCGAAAAAGTATGTGAAAATTGAAATCCAGGTTCCGTCATCTACGCGCCAACCGCGGCGGCCACATAGCCGAAATCATATTCAAACATGAATGGCATAAAATTATCTTTCCAATAAAGCCAGTTTCATTGATATTAAAAATATTTTTCTATGTTTTATTTTTAATTTAAAGTTATGAACCTCTAAAAAAACACCATAACAATACCATAATAAGATTATTATTAATAAATATTAGTACTTATTATTGGTCTTTTTACTTTCACTTATACAGAATTAGAAAAATAGTAGTTGCAAGGCCCGCCTTCGGCGGCCCTGTTGCTAGCCAGGGGCACGCACCACCACCCAAAAATTGGCTAAAATTTTCTAGCCATAATTCCCCCGCAGGCTCCGACGCTGAAATCTTCTCAACGGCGTGTGGCCTCACACAAATTATTAACGGCCCCACAAGAATCCCAGACAAAGCCAATGAAAAATCCAATCTTCTCGATCTTTTCATCACTTCCCACCCTTCGTCCTATGAAGCAAAAATTTCGGCCCCTTTAGGTAAATCTGACCACAATCTGATAAAAATTAAAACCTCCGCCAATTTACCAAAACCCCCGTCACCCCACTCCAACCCCAGAAAAATATGGCTAGTCGATAACGATAACATTAATTGGAATGACATGCGTAACTTTTTTGCCGCTTACCAGTGGAATGAACTCTGCATCAGAGATAAAAACGCTTCAGAATTCTGCAGCAACGCCCTTAACGAGGCAATTCAAATAGGCTTAGAAACCTATATTCCCTCAAAATTGATTAAAGGGAACAAGGATTCTAAGCCTTGGTTTGGTAGACAATGCGCAGATTCCGTCCGTGAAAAAAACAAATATTTTCAGAAATGGCAACTTTCACAGCTAGAATGCGACCGAGTTGCATTTACCAAGTCGCGAAGCTCATGCAAAAAAATCATCTCTGAGGCAAAGAAATCATTCGACCAGAGGATAGCTGACCGTCTCGCATCTTGCCCCAATGGAAAACGGGCCTTTTTCTCGTTACACAAGGCAATAAATAGAAATTTCGCGTCCCCCTCACTTCCGCCCCTCTTTCACCCAAATGGTTCAGTAGCCACGACCCCCGCTGAAAAAGCCGAATCACTAGCATCCTATTTCGCAACTAACTCCACTTTAGATGACAAAGGGCTTAACCCGCCCACTTATACCCCCAAACCAACCTCATGAACAAAATAATTTTCAGGCCCCAAATAATCATAAAAGCCATTAATAAATTAAATTGCAAATCCGCCGCAGGCCCGGATAACATCCCACCAATTCTCATTAAAAAATGCGCCCCTGAACTTGCCCCTATCTTATCCAAGCTATTCCAACTCTCTTACGAGTCGGGCATATTCCCCAAAAGCTGGAAAATAGCCAGAGTCACACCTATTCCTAAAAAAGGAGACACATCTCAAATCTCTAATTACAGGCCTATCTCGATCACCTCTGTTCTTTCCAAATTAATGGAATTAGTCATAAACCAACACGTCCTTCATCACTTAGAAAACAATAAATTAATTCACGATAGGCAATATGGATTCAGACAAAATCGTTCCACAGGCGACATCTTAACCTATGTCACCCACACCTTCAACAATACTCTAGAGGCCGGAAAAGAAACCCTCGCTGTAGCCCTTGATATCTCCAAAGCTTTTGACCAGGTTTGGCACAAAAATCTTCTTGCCAAACTGCCAGCCTTTGGATTCACACCAACACTTCGCAAATGGATAGAAAGCTTTCTGACAAACCGAAGTATAAAAGTTGTGGTGGATGGAACATCATCTGAATCGTTCTCTACAAACTCTGGTGTTCCCCAAGGCTCTGTAATCTCCTCCACACTCTTCCTTATTTATATAAACGACCTTATTGATCAAACGGCAAACCCCACTCATTGTTACGCCGACGATAGCACTCTACACGGCAAACCCTCTCTCCCGAATAATCGAATCAATATTGCCTCCTCAATTACTCTCGACCTAGACAAACTGAATAAATGGGGCTCTCAAAATTTAGTTAACTTTAATTCAAATAAGACTCAATGTTGTCTAATTTCTAGGCGCGAAAATAGAGATTTCCCTGATATTCACTTCGATTCGAATACCCTGAAAATGTGTAACAGCCTATCCATGTTGGGCGTCTCTGTCGCATCTGACCTGTCTTGGAATGAACACATCTCCTCTGTGGCGAAATCTGCAGCAAGGAAGATTGGCTTCTTATTCAGGTCCAAGCGATTTTACAAACCCCCACAACTTCTCACCATCTACAAGGCCCAAATCCGCCCCTATCTCGAATACTGCTCTCATCTGTGGAGAGGAGCCTCAAAATATTCTCTTGCTACCCTTGATGCAATTCAGAAACGAGCCGTCAGGCTAATTGACGATTCTACCCTCACCGACTCCCTCGACTCGTTGGCTCATCGAAGAGATGTCTCTGCCCTTTCCCTTTTCTATAGATACTATCACGGCAGGTGCTCTGATGAGATAAAGTCAATAATTCCCCCCAAAGCATACTTTGCACGCAGCACACGTTTTGCCGACTCCCAACACTCTTTTGCGGTCAAATTGGAAAAGTGCCGGACCACTTCATTCGCGAATACATATATCCCCATGACTTCAAGGAACTGGAACTCTCTCCCAGCCTCTATCTTTCCCAGCACCTATGATCTTCAAACCTTCAAAACCAGGGTGCATAGACACCTACGTCTACACCCTCTCACTTAATCAACTTTCCCTTCTCTTCGGTAATGCAAGGGTCTTTCGAGATCCATAGGGGCTACACCTTTACTGGTGCACCCCTTCTTGCATTCGATTGCATTAAAAAAAAAAAAAAAAAAAAGGAAACCCCAATGTACAGACAAAACCTTAATTATATATAGATATAGATAATTTCATTTAAATTGGTAACCATTTTTGTTGAGGGACGGACATACATAGGTACATAGATTCATAGATACATACAGAGGCAGGCACAAATGCGCTTTAGTAGTATAGGATTGGCAAAAATTTACCTATCATGGTCTCCAGTGCTCAAAAATTGCCCCAAAATTGTCTCTGTATAACTAGATACATTTTTGAATTTTATATCTCCAAAAGATTAAATCACAGAGATATAAAATCAAAACTTAAGTCAGTTATAGGTTCTAGAAATCACAGGAAGGTTTCGTTTCAAATCCAGAAGTATCCTTGCTACCTCTCGAGTTTTTAGTTTTTTCTTTTTCTCAAAAACGGTTTTAGTTTTTTTTTAAATTTTAGTATTTATAAAGAACCTTATTTATGTTCTTCGCTCCCTGTAATTTTTTATAAAAATCTTTTGTCTCTGAGAAGAGTTATATAAGTAATTAAAAAAGACTAAATCACATCTTCATCTTTCAAAAACAAAAGCCAAGTAAACGAAATCTAGTCTTAATAATATTATACTATAATTAATAATACTTTTGATGCTCGTTTGTTATTAATAAAAACTAAGTAAATGTTATGTAATATACATTAAATACTTCACGATATTTATAAATAAATTTTCATTACTTCCTCCTAAAACAAGCTATTGAGGTATATTGTGCATTTTTTATCTAAGTATAATAATTCCATTCGTTCCTCATCTATTAATTAAATTTATCTACGAATAAAATTTTATTAATACAATAATCTAGTTCCAAATTGAAATTGGTAACAAGAGCTGTTCTCTTTGTGGTTAAATTCGGGGACTGTTGAAATTTAATTATAAATGTCTTACCTTTTAATTTAGAAACTTTTAGGTGAGTCTTATTTCAGATTCAACTCGTATCGCGTTGTTTAATTTACTTCTAATCTTTTTGATTAAATTATTCTCTCCCTAAATGAAACACGTAATTAATTTTCTGCGGAAAAGATATATAATTATCTACTATTTTGCGAACACTTCTATATACCTTACAAAACAAAACAAAAAAGTTTTTAAAAATCCTAAGTACAAAATATCATTTTTTAACCCAAAATAACCAACAATCATTCTGTCTAAATCTTGATTCGATAAAATCATTATGAAGAATGAAAGAATTGAAAACTCATATTCAATATCAAACTTAATTTGTCATTTAAAATCTATATATAAATCCTTCTGTACGCAGTCAGATATCTTCATTTAAAATTTCTTAATTAGAAAAGTATAAGAAATTCAAAAAAGTAGTTTTTAATTCACGAATAACATCTAGAGGCCCTAGCTGAATGTGGCGTGCCTTATAGGGTGCTATATTTCAGGAACCAAACTTTTGGCCATCCCGAGATGCTGCCCGCCCTGAGGCCTACCTTAGTACGACAGGCCCTACTCAACTAGTAATATATATTAATATTAATGAAAATTTTTAAGAATATGCCTAAAATTATTTAATTTCTCTGCTTATTGAAATTTTCATTTTCTTGTCTTTGATATTTTTAATTTTAATAATAAATTTAAATAAGTCATAAGTTTAAAGTCTGCATAATTTTTTCAAAACGTTTAAATTCTTGGCTAATAATATATTCATCATTGGTACCAGGGATGTTGCGGATGCCGATTTTTTCACATCCGCGGATGTGAATGCGGATGCGGATTTTTGAAGGCTCACATCCGCGGATGCGGGTGTTTGAGATCTTATATAAATATAGTATGAATGAAGAATTAAAACAATGATAAAGTAATTATTAACATTTTTATTAATGAAAATTAGTATTAAGTATAATGCTCCTATTTTTTTTAACTTCACTTACTAATTTTCATATTAGTAAGTGAAGTTAAAAATAGGAGCGTTATACTTAATAAAGAGTAATATTGCCGCCTTTTCTGATTCAAGGCGGTTACGCAGAGGTTCGTAAATTAAACCCTCGCTACTAAATAATTGTTCGCTAGGAACACTGCCTGGTGAAGTGGATAAAAATCTTCGTGCTATCGGTGATAATATCTTAAATTCCTCTCGATGAACACTCCACCATTTAAGAGGATTTTCATCCACATTGACTCTTTTTTAGTGCGGTAAGAAAGTAATTCCTTTTTGAGTACAGCTTCAGTGCTACCATTTTCTGGTATTTCTTGACTCTCATCTTCACTTGACGAATCTAACATCATAGCAAGGTCGTTTTTAAGCATGGCTTTCTGACGAAACTTGATGTCCCTGGTCCTAGTTGTTCCATATCCTTTTCCGTGGAATCAGTCATTCTCATTCTTTTAGCCCCTTCGGAATTGGCATTAAGAGAACCGAAAACCCGCCCAATTTCTTTCTTGTCTCAACTTGTATTACATTCGCATCCGCATGAACATCCGCATTGATTATTGCGGATGCGGATGCAGATGTCCAAATCTATGCGGAAGCTCCGCATTTGCGGATGCGGATGCGAATATTCGCAACATCCCTGATTGGTACTAATAATTTCATTAGTGATTTTGAACTACATTCAAGATATTTATTCTTTAATCTTTTAGATTAGAACAAAGAATAATAATATGATTTTAAATAGAAAATTTTTATCCACTAATATTATTTGTATTTATGTAGTACCTTGTATTAATAAAATCCCTCATTACTCTATTTCCAGTGATATCCCAGTTTCTTTTTATGTAGATTCTTACCAGAAAAAAGTTTCCTCCTTGCTTTATATTTTGCTCATTAAATCCCACGTTATTCGTGTGCTTGTGCTTCCTTGGCTACTAACACAACTATTCATAGAATTCTATTGATTCTTTTCAGATGGTTAAGAAACCATTCAAATCATCTACAATCTTTTTGACAATTAAAAGAATGTTAAATCCAAAACTAAATTGCTTTTTCTATTCGAAGACATGTTTCAATTTACAAGTGAATACTGTCTAATCTATATATTATTATATATATATATATTTCTTCTATTAGCTATATAAAAAAATGAATTTAATCAATTTACATAATTCATTTTACTTCAGCAATTTTCTTTATATTATGTCTATTTCATATAGGCTTACCATACGTCTCGTTTTGACCGGGACTGTCCCGGTTCAGGTGTCCCGGTTATTTGGAAAAAATTAAGTTTTGCCTCGGCAAAGTTACTTGTGAACTAAATTTTAGTGGATTTCACGACGCGATTAAAAATACAAAGAAAAAGAAGAAAAAGTAAAAAAAATATCAAGACTCGGTACGCTTGCTAGTTAGAGCTGCAACAAGTAATTTCTTTTGTACATTTTTGTCTGAATGTTAATAAAGTTCAATTGAATATTCTCTCTCTATATAACGAGTATCATTTTGGTCCGAGTACAAAAGGCCATTCCTAGAATAATAGAAATTAAAAAATTAGTCTCTAATAGTCTGATACAGGTTTGAACTTGTATTTGGCATTCTTGCAATACACCTTAGCTCTAAAGAAAGAGAGATCATTCTATCCGTACTTTTTTTAGTTATTTTCTAATGAAAGAATCCCTCACCCGCACATTAAATAATAATAAAATGAAAACTTTTTCAAGACTCGGTACACTAGAGCTGCCCTAATAATTATTTATAAACTTAAATATAAATTGTTATTATAACATCCTCTTAAAATCACAATAGAATAATTCAAAAAATATTTTTTGCCTTTTGAAACAGATATTTCAATATCTAATCAGTATAATATATACTATCTGCCTATTCATACAAATGACCTTTTTGACTTTCCAGTTCTTGGAGTATCGTGGGTATCAGAATTCAGACACCCAAAGAGAAAAAAATCATACCTGAAAAATATTTTTCTCCGCATTTCAGACATTTTAAAGCACAATGAGCAAATATTTATTTTTATGCATGATTTAATACTAGGCCCACCTGAGAGGAGAGTAATTTTTAACCTGAGTTCATGCTAGTGATATATATTAATAGTTTAGCTCAGTTAAAACCAATTAAAAATCTTTATTACTTAATTGTTTTTCTTTGTTAACTACTTCACAAAAAAAGACTAACTTTTTGTACCATAAATACTTTGCTGAATATAATTCTCTTTGTAAAATCGTAAAGAAATTGCTCATTTTTTAAATCGAATAAACTCTCGAAATTGTCCGGGTTTCAGAAAAAATATTATGGTAAGTCTAATTACATATGTATCACATCACAATTAAATATTTCCCATTTTATATAGGTTAGATTTTTATTAATTAAGAAAAAAGTTGAAAATGCTTTTACAAATAAATAACATCGATCATACCCGACTAACTGAAAGTAAAATAAACCTCGTACTCCCGGTTGCCGATATAAAGGGGCTTGGAAGATATTGATACTGTTTACCTATAAAAAATTAAATACTTATTTATATTTAATTGATTATCAAGAGATCCACCAATGAATTTCTCCTGGACTACTAAATTATATATTTTCATAAAAATTTGTCAGTAATTCATTAAAGTTTATTTAAGGTTATAAATATTATTCTGATATGACAATAAACCATATGGCGCCCATGTGTTCTTGATTCATTTAATTACTTTCACTTACATAGCGAAGTATCAAAATTAAAGTATTATTTCGGAAAGCTAAATTTTCGAAGTCTTCTTTCTCTAAAACTATAAAGGAATTCGTAGTTTCCATTATCCTGCCCTTCCATCAATTATCCATTGATTATTTAATAGATTTCCTTAAATAAACCTAATTTGAATATAAACATAAAGTTTTATACAATAAATACAAAAATCAACTGGTGTGGGCACCACACGACTTTCTCATTTTTCCTATGTATATATTAAATTAATCTTCATAATGTTTGCTCAGAAATTACTCTGAATATTTTGATTATGACTTGACCCATTTTTTGGCTATATTCTATACTTACTTTTATCATTTTATTTAATTATTTATTTATTTTTGTTTTATTAATAAATATTACTTATTATCATTACTAAGCTCTTTAGATAGTAGGTATTTTCCCTTTTAGCCTTGCGTGTCTTGGGTGTTTTTCATTTAGAATATAAACCAGTTTAATTTCTTATCTTCAAATGAGATGGAATGAATGAACCTACATTCACTATACTTACTTACTATGCAAAAATACACACAATTATAAACAACAACTAACATTTCTTTTTATGAGTAGGTATTATTATGAGTACTTTTTTAACTTAGTTAATCATTTAACAAATCACATCACACAAATCATTGATAAATAAATAAATATGTACAGTATTTATAATATTTTTGGTTATTTTTATAACTGGTTCCCTTAAAGGAGAATTTTTACTATCATTTTCCTAAGCAATGAATGTTACTGTAATATGAATTTAAATTGGAAGAAAAGTAAAAATATTTCTCAGTCTTTGTACACTTTCCAAATAAGTTGATGATTTTTTTCTCTCATTTGGTGGTTTTGGATAGAAAGTAGAAACTTGATTGGTACTTGGGACCGGTTGGGAAGTTTATTTTTTCATACCTTTGAGACAGATTTCAGCTCATTAGCTACAACCGTTCGATAGCTCCCTATTTAACAACTCTAATATTTTAATTGGAAAACCAAAATCCGATCAGTTATTTAATTTGGAAATTAAACATTTTGTCTCTGGAACAAACTTTCTACTAATTTTTTCTTTATACCTATATAATATCAATGCAAGAAGGTATATACCAAATAAATTCGATCCCCATAAGTCAGGATTGACCCTGTACCGTGTAAAGAATAGCAAGTCGTTGGCTCGGAGTTAGTTGGCAAAAATCTTAGGTGCCTTTTTTAAGAATCTTTTCTTTTTGAAACTCACAAGAACTAATTTAAAAAGAAATGTGATATGGCCATCTCATGACTTGACACACCTGCCCCTCCCTCCCTCGTATATTAAAATTAAATAAGAAAATCAAATTTCTTATTTACCCAGTAGATTCATAGTGTCCTAAAGAGTAACTGTGCAATATTTGGTCCAAATCGAACAAAATGTTCAAATGTTAAAAACCCTTCCCTAATTTTTGGTCAGATTTCAACCAAAATCTAATCAGCTCTTAATCTCAATATATTATATTTAAATATAAAATTTAGTTTTGACCATTTATTGGTTTTAGCTAGAGAGTACCTACACGAAATTTAGTAACACAATAACTCACACGCTCACCAACAGATATTTCACAAAATATTATAATTAATATCTCTTAAAATATAAATTTTTTCATATACACTATATTATAGACCAAAACCTCTTGAATTCGTTATTTTTTCTATCATACTAGTTTTAGCTGAATCAAAATTTTTATAAAAGATCACATAGATCTTAAATGCGGAAAAATTCAAATTTTCCAGTGAATTTAATTTTTCTATAACATTATTTTAAATTTCTATTTCAAAGATAAATATATACAATTTGAATATAAAACTCAATCTTATTCATTATCATCAAATTATTATCTGATTAAATTTGATTTACATGTTGTCTAGTTATTATAATAGAGAACATTTTATTTATTAAATGTTAATTACGTATGTATTTATAATTCGACTAAAAATAATGAATTTATATAGCTTTCTTTTTTATTCTTGATTATTTTTGTCTCATTAGACTGATGATCTATTTAAAAGTTTTTTAAATTTGACCACCCATGATAAAATTAGAAAATTAGTTACAGATTAAAAAATCACAATTTCTTAAAATTAGAAAATTATTTGAAAGACTGAAGATTTTTTTTTAATTTCACCTTAAATGATTTGGATTTAGACAAATTCAAGTCAAGTGATTTATATAAAATAATTCACGAATGAATTGGTTATAAGGGATTTTTTTTAAATTAAATATCGAAGACAATTCGTAACGAGTCGACTTGGAGCTCAGTTCTAATTACGTTCTGAAAATTTCATCAAATTAAGTACCTTCTCTACCTTAAGTCGCTAAATTATACCCGATTAATATTATGTTTCTTTACACGCAATGTAAAGAAAGAGACCCTTCTTAGATCGACTCTCCGTCTTAGGTAGATAGATGAAACACGCAACAACCCTTTATTTTCTTACCCCTAATAATCGTCTAAATGAGTGTATTTTCTTTCGAAACCTTTATTTGTAAAATGCATATTTTCAGCTGTGACTAAAAAATATAAAAACAAAGAAGTCTTCTTTGCGCCAAGCTATAACAAATACAAACATTTTTTACTAGATATATTTTAAAAAAAAATTTTATGTGATTTTCAGTAGCCTGTTTCATCAGACATAAAATAAATATTCTCTCTATAAAATAAACTATTCGCTATTTATAATGATTAATTAATCACATACCTACTCTAGTTACTTAATAGGTTATTTTATTAATGTGATGAATGTTTTTCTATCCATAAAATTTTTTTTTATCGTTTGCTCTAATAATAAAAGATTGATTCAAAATTATATAATTTACGAATCTAAAGGTAAAGGGTTTCATTTTATGGATTACGTTTTCATCTACTAATATTCTTTAAATTGAGATTTGTTTATTATTTATTTGAATAAAGATTCATGTATATCATTTATTACCTTCTTTGTACAGGCTTCATTTTAAAAATATTATACCTTGAACTGCGTTAAAAGTACACTTTCGCCCTCTTTCGGCAATTCTCGAAACTATTGCGATATATCGATATCTTTTTTTTTTAAAATGAATTGATGCTAACTTTTAATTTTACTCATAAGATTTATGTAATATTTGAGCCGTCCAGAAGCCAATACGATTATGTCCCTAAAACAAAAGTCATAAAAAATTGATGTTTTTTAAATTCCAACTTCATAATAATACATATTCAGAAGGAACAAAAAAGAAAAACTAGGGTCCACTGAGGAAAACAGAAGCAAGAAGTAAAAATTTATTGAATTAGAATTTACTAAAATTTAGAAATTTTCAAAAAGTGGATAATCACACTGACTTTCGAAGGACTTATTTATTAAGCCTTTAAGCGGATTATCATATCATCGCTAATCTTACAAAACCTCGTAAGTCCTAAATTCAAAGTTTGCCAGAAAACAAGAAAAACAATTTTAAACAACAATACATTCAAATACAATGCAATATGTATTATTTCTTCGTAGCGCGAAATTAAATTGGAATAGGTCTATATATAGGCAGATGCGCCGTGAAAAGTTGGTCGCTATAAACGTATAATACGTATTTGACCAAAAATCTGATTTACGGGGTTTCTTAAGATCAGCGACGATATATATTAGAATAAAAATATAATTACCAATTTTAACTGTTTAATCGGTGCTCATGGTCTTAACGTGTATTGAATTCACTCGATTTTTTCATATTCGTTCTTGAAATATGTGAAAAATCTTTTTTAAAGAAAATTTTTCTCCCTCTGGTGCTGTCTGGATTCATAAACCCACTTATGGTATAACTCAAAAATCAAGCTCATGGAAAAATTCGTTGTAATTACAAAAGTTCAGTATGGCGAACTGATTAAATTTTGGTCCTTCTAGCCCAACTTTCGATTCAAAAATGCAGAAATCAGAAAAATTTGGTGTTTTATATGCTAATTAGTATATTGATTTTAGCTTTAGAATATGTGGTCCTCATTTCGAAACTGAGCTCTGTATTAGGATATTAAGTATTTTGTAACTGTTAATATAGCAAGTGACCAAAATACGGCTGCCAGCCGAAGGTCATAAATAAATAAATAAAATGAACATGAACCCATATTGCCTTGATGCCAACCATCTGCACTTTGTATTAACAGCACTCAGCCTGTAGATTAATATTGATAATGAATTGGCAAAATAATGATGATAATTATAATTATTTTGATTGAAATATTTGAGTTTTGAGAGTTGTCTTCTTATTGGCACCTCTGCACACATATACTCAACGTTTTGGGTCTAAATCTTTTGTTTCCGTTGATAGGTATATAGCTGAATTACTATTCACATTATATAATATATTAGAGAAATTTGTTTTTATAAATATATCCTGTTTAAAACAGAAAAATTCCATTATAAAAATTTTAACAGTGTAAAATAAGCTGACTTGCTCTGATGTGGCCATCCCCTTGACTTTACCATACAACCTGGCCCCTCACTTATATTTAATATTTAATAAAATTATTTATAATCATGTAGGGGAGGGGGTTAGTTTTTGCATTTTTATACTCCTGGGGGCCCACTGATTATGTATACAAAATTTGGTTGGGTTTGGTCAAATGGTCTAGATATTAATTTTTTGACCCTGCACTCCCCCTCCCCATTTTGAGAGGTTAGTTTTTGGATTTTTAGACTTCTGGGGTCCCACTGATTATGTATACCAAATTTGGTTTAGTTTGGTCAAATGGCCTAGATCTTTGATTTTTAACGCCCCCTCCACCCCCTTAAATTTGGGTCGATATACACTAAAATCTAATCAGCTCTTAATCTCAATGGACCAAAACTACGTGTGAAATTTGGTTTCGATATTCACACTAGTTTTTGAGCTAGCTCGTCCACAAAATTTGGTAACGCACAGACTAACAGCCAGACTAACTAACTAACAGACATTTTGACAAAACAATTATTATCTCGAAAAATATAATTTTTTCGATGTTCACTTATTAGGGCTTTTTTGTAGAGCGAAATGCCATGGTTTCGCTCAATTTTTTTAATCAAAATAGTTTCAGCTGTTTTTGAGATATTTCGAAAAAAAAGGAAAAAAACACTTTTTTCATGCACGATTACAATACTTGACCATACCCTGTATGGTAAAGTAAAAAATATATCGATACCTTAGAGCACAAATGAGCGGACATATATGCTATGCTATGAACATAGCACTTATGTGCCTTAAAGTATCGGCATGATATTATATATGTATATAAATGCAAAAAATTGAAAGTTTAACAGATAAATTTTCAAAGGGTAAAAATTAACATTTTCTGTTTATTGTATTTATTTTTAAAATAGCTTACATCAGTTTTGAAATTGTTTATTTATTTCTAAAATTGACCTTCCAATAAACAAAGCGTACACACAGTGCTTTAACAGAGAAAAGAAATTAACACCCTCACCCGACTTCATTAGACATTTCATATTCGAGTGTAAAACTAATAAACATTTCACGAATATTGTTTTTTCTCCTTTTTTTTTAATTTCTATCAATTAGAATATTTAGTAAAACGATTAATTATGATTAATTTGCAGATTTCAGAGGGCATCACCTGCTAAGGTCATTACCGTACAAAAATTAAAATATATTACTTCGAATTTTCACTAATAAATAATTTTTGTTAGTAATAAACATAGATTTTGATATTACTTTCTCTTTGATTCATATATTCCCTCTTATCCTTCTAGAATGCGAATCTAAAACTTATTTAAAAAATGTTGCACTTTCTTGCATTCTTATCATTAAAAAAGCTGGTCCCCATTCGGGAATGAATTTCCATTTCCCAATGCATTTTTGACTATTTATCTTCTCATTCTAATTCGGATTTCATAAATGGCTCTTGTGATTTATTTTATTTTCTTGTTCTTGTAAATTATAACAATCTTCCTTAAAAATAATCTACACCTTTGGAAAAATATTTTAAAGGCCCATCCTCATAAGATGCTTTTTTAAAAACCTGTTTTCATTAAAAAAATGTATTTTAATCCTTAGAACCATTTTTGAGAAATTTTTACAAACTAAAACAGTACCTACTATAATACAGTATTAAAAAAAAAAAATTATTCATTCTTGGGTTTACTTACAGTTGGGTCCAAAATTTAAAACTCAAGATTTTATCGTCATGATTGACTCAACTTTCTAGCCGTAAATTAATACACATACATAGAGAGATTGATTTTCTAAAAAACTTTTTTATACTCAAATGTAAAAATTTGTAAAAATCTCAACTTCATATTTTCGTATGAGAACAAAATTTCCATTACTCATTATAATAAAAAACTTTTGTTTCTATTAGTTGTACCTATATTTGAAATTAAAATAATAATATTAAATAAATAAATAAATAGGATTTTTTTTTTAAGTTTTTAATTTTAACTGGCTCCCAGTTAAGTAAAGATCGAAAATTTTCAATATCCATATGATTTTGACCACATGAAAAATAATATTTATAATTAAAAAAGACTGATGATGAAGGCCAAGTCTTCGAAACTATAGTCTCAAACAAACAAATAATATGTATATCGGCTAGCTGCAAGGCCCGCCTTCGGCGGCCCTCTTGCTTGCCAGGGGGCACTCCCCTGGACCCCCAACACTCGAACCCCCCAGCACCCACACCCCCGCACCATACCCAACCCCCGCCCCCACACCACCACCCCAACACTCCATTCCGCACCTTAACCCACTAACCCCCTCACCCCCACCCCTAAAACCCCTCCAGCACCCCAACCCCCGCACCATGCACCCGTTCCCAACCCCCGCCCCCACTCCACCACCCGCACCCCACCCACCCCGGACCCCACCCCGCGCCCTCCAACCCTGCGCACCCCACCCCCGCCAAGCCCCCTGGACCCCGCCCCGCACCACTCCCTGCACCTCCACCCTACTCCGCCTCACTCCTCACTCCCACCCCCCGCACCCACCCTCCGCACCCAGTTTTTGCATTTCTAGCTCTCTAGAGGCCCAGAGATTATGTATACAAAATTTGGTTGAGTTTGCTCCATGGGCAAGAATTTACATTTTTTCACCCTCCCCCCCTTTTGGGTGGTTTTTGGGGGAAATTTTTTTAAGCAAAAGTTGCTAGAAATCACATCCCCTACAACTTTGTTTATCTTAAAATTTGCCGTAGGGTTAATAGTTTAGGAGTTATTTGATAATTTTTATTCGTGCGCCCCTCCAAACCCCCTTCTGGGGTCAAAATATCAAAACGTTATATAGCTAAAAACCTAAGTTAGAAGACATCTGATGTAAATATGAAATTTCATAATAATCCCTTCAGTCGTTTTTACGTGAATCGTGAGCAACTTTTCGGAAACCACTGAAACAGACATACAGACATACATACAGACAGACAGGAATTTTGTTGAGGGTGTTTTCGTTCATAACTTTGCTTGAAACGTGTGCAACCAAAATTTGGCGTGATTTGGAGCAATGTACAGACAAAACCTTAATTTTATATATATATAGATATATAATTTCGATATATATGTGTGTATGTTTATTTGCATCAAGCAGAGGACAACCTCTTTGTTTCTCTTTCTGTTTTTTTTGTCTGTCTGTTTGTTTTTCACTTTTTTCTATGCCTGAATAATATCCGTGAAATTTTAATTGGAAACGTATTCTTAATAGGTCCCAATGAAAAATGACAATTGCCTGGTTTGGATGAAAGAACACATCTCCCGGTGATTGATCGGGGATGTTACCCTTCCATTTTTTTTTCTATTCACCCCTTCGAATGAATGAAATTGAATTGGATACCAAAGACCATTCATTCGCCCATACCCCTCGATTAGCAATTATTCAGACAAAGCGCGATATTTGTCAATGGATGACGTGAGAGCCCACTATCACTTATTACTGGGGGCATCCAAGGCAGGATGAATGGGAATGGGATCCTGGGATCAACCTTGAGATGTGGTTATTGAATTTTTCTTTAGCACAGGAAAAGTAATAATAATAACAGTTCCAATATTACCTAACTTCATTTTTATAATAATGGGGAATTTTTTGTTTATTCTTTTTTTTTTAAGTGAAAGTCTCTTCCATATTGTTTGTTATTTATTTCAATTCTGATAAAATACAAATAAAATTGCAAAGTTAATTTACCGTAAGTAACATTTTTTAATTTATAATTATTTGCTTAATATAATTTAAAAACAATATTTCTATTTATTTGGGAGTAAACTTTCAAATGGCTTGGACTTTTATTTAAATTTGCATGAAGCTATTTTTCAAACATATTTTTAGTATATATAAATAATTAAAGGAGACATACATTAATGTTAAGTCGAGAAATATCACTATTTGTTTCAACGCATTGTCATTTTAAAAATTCTTGATTTTCCTAATTTAAATTTAATTACTAATAATTTGCTTTACATTTACCTAAAATATTTTTGAAGGAAACAATAAAAGAGTGTGTCTTCTGCTGGAATTATAAATTTTATTTATTTATAAAGAGACTATAGTTTCGAGGGCTTTGCCTTTTCATTTTAAAATATTTTTTTTTTAAGATTCTTCCAAAACTTAAGTGACTTTTAGAATTTAATTTTATAAATTAAAGGGTTTATTTAGTCACATAAAATAAATAAATAATGCAATTTTAGTCAATTAATATTATTTATTTGATAGATTTACTAAACAATTTCGGACGACCATTTTCAGTAGTACTGAAAATTGAAACATTTTTTATATATCCAATTATACAAAATTAAAACCATAAAATTTCACATTCATACATACAATTTAATATGCAATTTTATGGTTTTTATTTTGTGTGATTGTATACCTATATAAAAAAATGTTTCAATATTCAGTACTACTGAAGATGGTCTACTAGGGGTGACCGAAACTGTTTAGTAAATCTATCAAATAAATAATATTAATTGACTAAAATTACTCTATTTATTTATTTTACCTGACTAAATAAACCCTTTAATTTATAAAAACATTTTGATTTGCACAACTCTTAACCCAAACAAAAATAGTGTTTGAAAATAGTTGGCTTTAGAAAATTGCATGAGTTTAAAAATTACAATTTTTGTTTAAGCAATTTTACTTTTCGTCCCAGAGAATTAATTTCTCAGACAGAATAAATGCTCCTTAGGTCATAATTTACTTTTAATTTTAATTTCTTTAGGGGATGGTATGGGTGTACAAATGAGAAGGGGGTTTACTTTTTATTTTAGCGATCAAAATCCATTTAAGAAATGATTTGGCAATTTGCCTTTAATACTTCTAACTAAGAAGGGATCCCCGCCCGCCTTTAATACTCGGGAGTGATTTTGCTAGGCCTTTCTCTCTCTCCCTAAGAAGAATTTATTATCCTTATTATAAAATAGAAGCCAGAAAATACAACATTATTTCATACCACTCAGTCTTGATGGCAAACTTCAAAACACTTGTAAAAAATTCTAAATTGTGGTATAGCACCTGTTCAAACATTCAAATTATTTCTCCTTGAAGTACTTCACTTATTTTCTTTAATAAAGCGCATCTATTGCTGGAATTTCCCCTTGATAATATTGAACATAGTTGAAGTATGAGGCTGGCCTCCAATAGTAAAAATTCGCTCTATAATAATAGGGCGTAAACTATTGATATTTTCGAGCCTTTTTTTATAGAGAAACTACCCTCTAGAAGTCCTAGCCTAGACTTTAGATATTGTCTTCATTATTATAATTATATATACTTTGTGTATGAATCAATGGCTTAAATTAAAAGAATAGGCAATCAATTTGTGTTAAATAATTTTGATTTTAAAAACAAAAAATTATTACTTAATTGCAGAGGTTCCCAAACTGTGCGCCGCAGCCTTTTCACAGGTGCGCCGCGAACCTCCATATTCAAGGCCGCCCAGAGGGAATTTTATTTCAATTCGTGATTATTAATAAGTTCAATTATTTTAATGTGTAACTATACTTTTAATTAATCTTTCGAGTTGGTTTCCGAGTCGTCAGGTATCAAGAAAATTCCAAATAGGCATCAGGTGAACTCACGACTTGATACTAGCTCTTGTAAAATAATTCATAATTATGCGTCGTCCACTTAATCATAGGATTATTATTTTCAATATAATCTTAGACTTAGAGTATTTCACTTAATTAGAACATTGGCTTAATTTACTAATAGAACTTTCAAATCAAAAATATTTAATTTTTCATTTTCGTGAAAAAATTCGAATTCGATGTTTCGTTCAATCTCTCAGGTACCTAGAATTAAAAAAAAAATTGAATATAATATATATATATATGTGTGTGTGACTAATTTAATTATTTGCATTGAATCACTTTAAAAGCTTATAATTAGTAGAGATTGTGGTGTTGGTGCAAGGAAACATCTTTAATAAAGATAAGAGTAAATAAATACTATATGTAATATTCATTTACTATGAGTTAAGGATTCTTGGTCACTTGTTTCACATTAAAATTAAAAAAATTAAAAGATGTACAATTTTTTCAATATATATTATATTTCGAGCTGTAAGCTCATTACAGAATTATAACTGAGTTATAATTCTGTACTTTCCTGAAGATGAGTTATAACTCAGTTATAATTCTGTACTTTCCTGAAGATGAGTTATAACTCTGTTATAATTCTGTACTTTCCTGAAGATGAGTTATAACTCAGTTATAATTCTGTACTTTCCTGAAGATGAGTTATAACTCAGTTATAATTCTGTACTTTCCTGAAGATGAGTTATAACTCAGTTATAATTCTGTACTTTCCTGAAGATGAGCTTACAGCTCGAAATATATATTGAAAAAATGTTTACATCTTGTAATTTTTTTAATTTTAATGTGAAATAAGTGATCAAGAATCTTTAACTCATAGTAAATGAATATTACATGTAGTATTTATTTACTCTTATCTTTAAAGCTTATATTTTTCTTTTTTACTAAAAAATTATTTCATACGTGTTTAACCTATAACAATAGATTGAGAGTATAATTCTTTCTTATGTGTTTTTATTTTGCAATTTTTTAACATATTTCAATATAATAATAGACTTTGCATTAAATTTTATTATTAGTATTAAAATAGTTAGCTTGTGTTGAGGAGAAGTAGACGCTATTGATAATACTCGTACTATACTTGATTAATAGAAAATTCTTTATTTCGTGTCTGAGCTTGTTTCAATGTCTCCAATGGATATGGACTTGTCTCGACATATATCCGGGATTATTATAAAAGCGCCCAAGCTTATATTTCGCACCCTTTTCTTTCTATAGCAGTATGAGACATTCTACCCCAATTGCATTTCAGAGAATTTATTTTTTTCATTTTTATTTTTAATTGTTTTTTAAATATTTTCAATGAAAAAAGGGAATTATTTTTTAGAAATTTCGGTAGATTCTTTTCATTTGTTTTTAAGGAAAGAAAAAATTTATCGAATACATTTTTTTCATTAAATAATTATAATACATATTACAATGAATTTATTTTTATTAGGTAGATTTTTTCATCAAATAAATAAGAATTAACAGATATTTATTAGGGGTGTTCATTTTAGAAAATCAATTTATACATTTCTTTTTAATAAAATTAATAATTTAATTTTTCTAATAAAACTTACTCGATAGGCTTGGAAGCTAAAGTCTACTGGCGTGTTTAATTTGATAATAAAATTCCCAAATCAAAATGATTTAATTTTTTATTTTTAAGGTACCTTAAATCCAAAAAATTGAAAATCTCTATCTGTGTGAGTGTGTGTGATCAAATAAAATACACATTTTTTGACACTAGAACGAACTGAACTATTTTGCGTTCTTGTCTAATAGGGAATTTTTTTTAACTTTACGTTTTTGAATTATCGTGTATTATGGGAATCTAGACAAATCGATTATGGGACTTGAATGAACTTTCTATGACCTTTTTCGTAGGTTTAGAATTCCGAATTAACATACATGAACGAATGAACATTTTTCAGTTTCAGAGATTTCTCAAACCAAAACACAAATAAAGCAAAATATTAATTACTACTTGAATCAAAAAAATTAATAATTCCACATATTTATTTTTATTTCACATTATTTATTTCCAGTAATGAAGCTGTTGAAGTTGAAATTAATTATTTATAATTATTTATTCGTGTTCAATAAATAATTATAATTAATTATTGGTGATTTAACTAAAAATTCAAATCTTATTTATTTTTATCTCTTACTTTTACGATTAAACATACTTTTATTTAGGCCAGTGCGCCATGAAAAAATTTTAATTGAAAAAAGGCTCCGCGACTCAGAAAAGTTTAGGAACCCCTGCTTAATTGGAATTAAGTTCTAGATCATTTGCGTCGGTATATATCTGGAAATCTTCTATCATTTCGTTAAAACTTACTTTATCCTCTGCCAAGACCACGATATTATCAGAGAATTTTAGACGTCATCATTTTCTCCCTGCCCACTATGATGGCTCCGATATTTTTCGAGACAGTTTATATATAATTTAAAAAATATTAGGTTTAGTGGGAAGTCCCTTTAAAATTAAATATCTGATAAAATCTATCTTCCAATTTTACTCTTGATAATGTGGTCTTATAGATTTTTTCTTCATATATTAAAGACTATTCATTTCGCCACACTCAAAAAATTTGATGTTATAGCTGAAGCACTTTCTTTCTTTAAATTCATAATTTAAGAAGAACACACATTACTGCTTCATTTTTTAGTACCTACTAAAGTAAAAACTCATTTATCCGAACCTCCGAATTATCCGGATCGGATTTGTAGCATTTTTATTTTAATAAATGTTCACATAGAAAGAAATGATGTGAAAAGTTATTAATTTTTTTTAACGTATCTATTTTTATAAGCAATTCTATATAATTTTGATATAAACATGTTTTTTTTATCGTAATAAATTCAAATTCGCTTATTTGAGGATTAATTTTGTTTTTATTACCCATATACCATTACCCATATACCCGGATATTGAATTTAGTCCCAGTTAGTCCGGATAAACGAGGTTCTACTGTATATAAATTTTTATAATACATATTTATTACTCGTTATTTTTACTTAGTATTTGTTTTGAAATTTTTTTCTTTAAAAATATGTAAGATACTTATAGTGAGTGATGAATATTATTATTGAAATCAAAATACATATTAAATAATTAATCAGAATATTTTTCTTTGATTTCAGTTGGACAATGCATACGAGCAAATCATCATCCCCTTGGATAATTTCCGTAAAGATTGTATTGGGGGCGCAAAGGTAAAATTTAGCACATTTTTTTATAAACCCCTTGCAAAAGAAAATTTTTAATGAGAAAGAAAAATTATTATTTCATTTCTCAAATTTTTCAAAGAGTACTATTTGAAAAATCATTAATTTTTAGTTAAAATAGTAAATACTAGTAAAAATAAGAACATTTTTAAAACTAGGATCTACCATATAAAATGAATATTTTATTAAAATAAAACTTCTTGATTTAATGAATTATAATACAAAGAAAATGTTTCTTTATCGACTTTCACTTATTCATTTATAATTTTTATTATATTTTTGCCAATACCAAATGATAATATCTCATATTAGTTACTTATACATATATAATTTTATTTTTAGGAGGGAAAGAAAAGATTTGATAAACAGACGAGCAAATTTTATATGAATCAAGAACGTTATCTGAATCTGTCTACAAAACAAAAAAATAATGCACTTAAAGAGGTAGGTTATATAATATAATACTAGTATATGTACTTAAAATTCGCGTATCATAATACACAACCTTTCCCCCTTCGAATTAGAGAGACTCATATTTAATGTTTAGATTCTGTCTTGAAGTCAAGAATCAGAGATAAGAGTTAACATGAACTTTCGAAATTTTTAAAATTATTCCTCAGATAATTCACTAAACAGATAAATTTACATTCTCAAAAGATTATTCAGTTAAAATACAAATTATTAATATAGTCACTATTATATCAAAATGTCGTATGTCAAAATTACCAAAAAAAAATTTATTGAAGAAAAATACTTGTATTTGTTAGCTACATCTGCTCTCAAATTGTTGTAGGTTATCAGGTGATAGAACTCAATTTACAGATTAAAAACAAAACGCCAGAGGTATTAAGTATTTAGGATTAATACAAAATGCAAACAGAGCTACTGAAAATTGTAGATTTTTACATACGACATTTTGATATAACGTCGACGATATATTATATAATGGGTGAAGTAAAAAGTTCTGAGCCTTTCCGTTTGATGGATTTTATTGAGCCATATCTCACGATTTATGCGTCGTGATTATCACCTTTTCAAACATTTGCAAAATTTGTAAAAAACTGGCCTCAAGAGAGGCTTGTGAAAATGAGCTTGTCAAGTTTTTACCAATAGGGACGAGGACTTCTTCAATCGCGGAATTATAAAATTGCCTTCAAAATGTAGAAAAGTTATTGAACAAAACGGCTCATATTTGATCTAAATCGGAAAATCCTAACTGTTAATTTCATCGTCGAAATAAAGAGAAAAAAGGCTCAGAACTTTTTACTTCACCTATTATTTTTTTAATGATTAAGGATGTGACAAATCCATCGTTTTATAAGTAGCCCTCTCAGGTCGACTATGTAGTCTTCCAAGGTACTTATAAAGCTGGTTCTTGAAGGATTGAAGCAGTAAGCAGAATCAGGGAATAATTGAGTTTCTCTCTCGTGAAGTCATGAACGAATCGCCAAATACGTTTTTTAGATTTGTTTTTCATTTGACAAGTCTAAAATTCTTACCGGGATTTCATCTTTCCTTAATCTTACACCTTTTGATCCTTCCAGGCTCCGAAAATTACTTTGACTCAGACTCATCCCTTGAATAATCCTGAAGCCTATCACACCCCATTTTTTACTTTATTTTAAGTATGTAATATTACATTTTTCACTGTCTATGTTATTTTCTCAAAGAAGTGTCCTGAAGGATAGGCAACCAATTAAGTCGCAAAGAAAAGTGCACCCATTCAGGATCCAGAGAGGGAACTGAATGGAAGCGATTAGAAAGGAATTTTAATTTAAAATAATCGAATAGGGTTTTTACATTTTGTAGAAGATATTCATTTTAAATGAAGTACAAAACCGGCTCACTATCATATAGTCAGTCAATCCACTGGTATCTCAGTGTATTTTAACCTTAGAGAACTTAAAGTAAATAATTTCAGTGGGGTCACGAGCTATCGTAATAGTCCTCATGAGGATATTGACTTCACAAACTAAGCACTCGAGCAGATTAAACATACACACACGCACCGCAAAAAACCTGACACCATAATTTTAAAATAAAATAAATCAAATCAATTTTTATTAACATTCTTACAAAAAAGGAGGAGGTTCTCATTCGACTAAATTTCTTTTTTTTTTTTTTGTATCTATGTTACTCCATTTCTTCGCCAATTGTGAACCGATTTTGATGATTTTTTTTGCATTGTGTCCAGTCTAGTTCCCGATTGGTCCCGTTTTTTTTCATTGGTATTAGACCTTTTTATATCTGAGTTTCTGGGATCCACTAAACAGAAAAAGTTCGTCATGATGCCAAAATATTTATATTCCCAAAACAAAAACGAATTTGATTTTAGACTTTAAAGGTTTATATAACTTACAGTTCAAAAATACAAAAAAATAAATAAAATCAAATTGTCAATGCTATCGAACAGTCTAATGACCTGAAATTTGTCTGGTGTGTTCGCAAATCGGTGTCATGTTTTAATTTTCTAGCTTAAACCGTTCACAGAGAAGAACTTGTTATATCGTAAAAATTTGCGAGAAGCGTACCTAGTCTATTTCCACGTTTTAAAATTATCGAGGGTCCAGATGCTTTTTACTGTTAAGTGTGTAATATATTATAGGAGTAACCATTTCAAATTTAATGTTAAAATAAAACATTTTATTTTACTCTTTTCTTATTTTATAATATTCATAAGATTTATGTACCTTACTGAATGCACTTGTTGAATATCTTCCGTTATGAATTGTTTCAATTAATTCAGACGATTAAACTAATTCCTTCATACTCAATTTGTTATGATAGTAGAACAACCAGGCGTTAATTAAAACAAATTACGTTGTTTATTAAGAGCTCAAAACAATTGATTGGTTAAAAAGAAAACGAATTAAAATTGTCCTGTTCCGGCTTAATTTATCATAAGTTAGCAACTAAGTTAAGTTTATTTGCTAATCTAATTAACAAGAGAATGTATATAAATCAAGAATTTTTGAAACAAGACAAGAAATGATCGTCCAGACAATATTTCTTATCTTGATGAAACACTACGTACTTATAAACGTGTGTGTGAACTTGCTTATTTTGGTAAGATATCTCTCTAAACGTGAAGAAAAGTGTGTAGAAATCACTTAAGTTGTTTTGGAAACGGAGGAATATCAGAGAATCAGAGACAAATAAAAAAATATAAATTATAAATCATTATAAAAAAAGGGATCGTGCTGAACTGTAGAAATAGCTTAACATGCTAATCCAAGGACCACTTGGAAGCTGAAACTTGGGTTAAGAATGCATTTTGTCGGCTAAAACAAATGGGCCTAGTTCGGCCTAGATCTAATTGTTATCGAGAGACTCGGTATTTTCAAACTCGTTAGCAAAAACACTCGACTACCCTTTGTTTAGAATTAATGATTCGTCAAGCATGAGTAGTCAGGGCAGGCCGGCGTGATATTTTGGGGGGCCGGGTTCAAAAATTTTGCGGGTTTGAATACACATTCACATCCTACACTTAAATTTTACAACGAGGAATTATTTATTTACAAATGTTTTTACATATTATATATTTTTTATAAGAATAATATTTTTGTTTTTTAATAGTATAAATAAATAAAGTCAATTTGGTCAAGAAGTCAACCATTAGATAGTATCAGTACTCAATTGCTCTAGAATTGCCCGCTTTACTTATTTCCAATTACAAATATTTAATATTTAATTTAAGTTGAGACGTGTTGGCGGATTTGTTTCCAAAAAATATTTTCTCGAATATTTCGAATTTATTCATATTCTCTGATGAAAAAATATCAATTAAGTACAAAAAAATTATTGATACCTATATGTATAGGCTACAAGTTATTTTCATTTGGTATTCTAAATGGTTTTAGTTATACCTAATGAGGTAATGAGGTGAAAATTGGTACGCAAATATGTATTTTCACATTACAATGCATCAAATTTATATCTCATACCTGAGAACATTTCCTCAATATACAAAATGCCGATCTTGAATGGTTTTATTTAATGAGCTGAAAATTGGTACGCAACTATGTTACAGTCGAGGGGTGAACCGCGGTTGGAATTAGGTGTACACGTCTTTGGAATTATTTTGGAATTCATTAGAAAATGCCCCTTCATCTATTGTCTTCTACTTGGAAATTAAAGTGGAGTAGGTGTACATGATATTATGCCGCGGTTCACCCTTCGGTTACAATTCACTAAATTTTAGCTTTTTACATGAAAACGTTTCCTGAGAGTACAAAATGCCAATCTTGAAAGGTTTTAGTTAATGAGCTGAAAATTGGTATTCAAATATGTATTTTCACATTACAATTCACCAAATTTTAATCTTATACCCGAAGACGTTTCCTGAAAGTACTTACAAAATGCCAATCTTGAATGATTTTAGTTAATGAGCAGAAAATTGGTACTTAACTATGTTACAATGCACCAAATTTTAGCTATATATCTGAAAATCTTTCCCGAGAATATGAATGTCAATATAGAATGGTTTTATTTATTAAGCTTAAACTTGGTACTCAACAATGTATTTTTGCATTTTAACCCGCGAATTTTTGCTTTATATCTGAAAACGCTTCCTGTAGTATAATTTGCTAATCTTAAATAATTTGATCTAAACTCGAAACTCGATTCGAATCTATCTATTTTCACATTACACTGTACTAAATTTTATCTTTATACCTGAAAACATTTCGCGAAAATATATACATTTTTTTGCATGACTGTAATATTTTTCTTGGTTATTTTTAATATTTTTTATATTTGATTGAACAGTAAAAAAAGATTTGATTATAAAATGGACTGATGAAATAAATTCGTTTGATAAACACAAATTTATTAATGATCAAGCAGATGACAACCTCTTTGATTCTCTTTATGATTCAACAACTCTGCTTCTCTCGGCAAAATAAAAACTTTTCAACAAATTTATTAGTTGGACTATTTGAAAATAAAATCGAAAAATTATTCATTTATTATGTTTGGAAAAAGATGGTTATTTCAAAAAGTTCTAATTTGGATGAATTTATTAAGAAACCAATAAATCTCCATTTATTTTCTATTAATTATTAGCTTCAAGGCCCGCCTTTGGCGGGCACTTTTACTATAAGGGGCTTCGCCCCTGGACCCCCACGTGGCTGTTTTATTGATGTTTTATTAGTTACAGAGAATAAATAAATAAATAAATATATATATATATATATATATATATATATATATATATATATATATATATATATATATATAATATATATTTGGTTTTAATCTTTAAAATATATTTTTAAAGAAATTCCAAAAGCTAATTAATTCCTTTCAGTTAGTTTAGTTAGTATAGTTTCAATAATCCTTTATAATTAACTTTGAATTAAATAAATAATATTGAAATGAATGAATGAGCTCGAATACAAAAGCCAAAAGCCTTAGTTCTTTTGAAATGGCTGAGGGTCTTAAATACAATAGAAAAAAGATGAGGTGAGATTCCCAATGGTATTTTTAAGAAAAATGATTTTCAAATAACATATTTTATTTTAAATTAAATATTTTTCATCTATATATATATTCAAAAGCTTGGCTGAAACTTTTTTTTATTTTTTTCTACCCTATTAAAGACGGTTTTCAGAATTTTTTCAATTTTTTTCATCCAACCCAAAAGAAGCTAGGAATCTTTGAAAAAAAAAATAGCTTTTTTTAAATAACCATAATTTTTTCAAAAATTTAGTTATCATGACGTTTTTTTTTAAATTTACTTTTAAAAAAATAGATAGTTTTTTTAAATCTTTCTTGCAATATTAAATTCTTCTTCAACGATAATGTAGTTAGAACTATTGAGAATGAATGACACTCAAAAATCTTACAAACTGGGCCGCCAACACTTATTTCTTTTTGCAAGTTTAGTTCTTTAATTGTTTGGCAAGGTATGTTGGCTAACCTGAATTTTTTTTCGTTTTTCCTGAATTTTCAATTTTCCGGATAACTTTTCCATTTTTTTTTTACGTATTAACCTGAAGTGGACTATAACGAACATTTAAAAGAAAAATTAGCCAAATCGGTCCAGGCATTTGAGAGATCTGCGCTTACGAAGAAACAGAAATTCATTTTTATTATATAGATTATTGAAGTAAATTAATAAAAGAGTAACTATAGCACTTTATGATTTTGTGTAACGGCTGCATATCGAACTGGATTCTAATGGTATCTCATTCTGTAAAAAGTTAATCAAAATCGGTGTTTTTTAATTGGTTAATTTTCATAGACCGCGGGGCCTCTCAAAACGCGTGGCCAGGTTCCGTCGAACGCGCTGAACCCCTCTTGCGCCGGCCCTGTGAGTAGTATCTCTATTGAAGTTGTTAAGTTAATATAACATGTAGGTATTTGACTTCTTTATCGACAAAGCAGGGACCTTCACAGAATCTATTTTAAGGAAACAACTAACTCGCAGCATCCTCATAATGCCAAGACTCGAAATTGTAGGAAACTGAAGCTTAATTTTTCAATATTTCTCCAAGGACAAATAAAATGTCATTACATAAGAAAAAAATCATATTGATTTCAAGCATATCAATAACCGCGCAATCATGAAATTATAATTCCTACAATTGCTTGAAACTCTCGTGTTTTAATGTGTATGCATATTTGCAAATCTAATGTTTCGAGCGCGGATTAGCAATTGCGAGTTATTTAGCTAACGCCTAATATGAACTCAAGCTTAGATAATAGGTACCTAACATTAAAATGATCTTTATTCTCCTCAAATTATAGCTTCCAATTAAATGCTATCATGCACATTTTTAATTTTACAATGATGTCAGAAGACGCAACAACTATACCTAAGTCAAGAGTAACTTTTGACTTATGAAAAACATTAAAAAAAAACTACTTAAGAAATATTCAAGAGTCAATTCGGCCTCTATGTGTAGTGCAGTGGTTGTTAACCTATGGGTCGCGGCCCAAAATTGGTTCCCAAAGCATTTCTTTGGGTCGCGCTGAATCGTCAATCAAATATTTTACTTATTATTATAAATTGAAAAATATATTTTGATTTATTCAATACTATAAAAAATGAAAATATGAAAAACACGCTCTTTTTCATTAAATTTTCCTTAGATCGAAAAGTACATTTGGTTATCTTAATTGTAACAAAATAATAATATTATTATATGTGAGTAAAAAAGTCATCATTGAAAATCGAAGAAAATTTCTCAAGTAGGTACCTATATTTTTTTTTTTTTTTTACTTAGAGAAAGTGGTGTAGCTTTTAGGTGAAACATGATATTAATTAATAAAGTAAAGGGTATGTAGTTTCACAGTGAATGAAATAAAACTCAAAGATTTCGGACTCAATATATTTCGGATTATTAGTCCATCATCAGGAGTTTACAGGTTAAAACTTCATTCACTGTGAAACTACACATCCTTTACTTTATTAATTAATTTAGGTACCTATAGTCTAAAAAAAGGTAAATATTTTTTTTTTGAGAAGGGTTTTTTGAGGGGGTCGCGACATGAACATATTTCTCAAATTTGGGTCGCAGCTTAAAAAGGTTAAGAACCACTGGTGTAGGGCATTTAAAGGATTAAATTGTAGCAAAGGTGCAAAATTTCAGTCTGAATAATCATGAGAATAAACGAATTAAGGTCTTTATCAATTTATCTCTCATTTGATTAGGAAGAGGTGTTGCATATTTGGAAATCGCCTATCGCACTTACAGCTCATAATAGATTTTATTCCATTAGAACATAATCAAAGGACAAATATTAAAGATGTCTCGTCAAAATAACGTAGAAGACGACAGGAAACCATCCCCCAGGAAAAAGAGGATAGAAGATAAAGAGGATATTCTTAAATATATAGTAATCGCCAACTCTCGGAATCTAGTACGCTGTACCAAGAAGAACATAATTCTATGAATATAAAATAAGCTGACGTGTTCTGATGTGGCCATCCACTTGACTTTACTATACAACCTGGCCCCTAAAATTATTTATAATCATGTATGGGGGGGGGAGTAGTTTTTGCATTTTTATACTTCTGGGGTCCCACTGATTATGTATACAAAATTTGGTTGAGTTTCCTCAAATAACCTAGATTTTTAATTTTTAACCCCCCCTCCACCCCCCCATTTTGGGCGGTTAGTTTTTGCATTTTCAGACTTCTGGTTGTCCACTGATTATGTATACAAAATTTGGTTGAATTTGCTCAAATAACCTAGATTTTTAATTTTTAACCCTCCCTCCACCCCCCTTAATTTTGGGTTGATACGCACAAAAATCTAACCAGCTCTTAATCTCAATGGACCAATACTATGTGTGAAATTTGGTTTCGATATTCAAACTACTTTTTGAGCTAGCTCGTCCACAAAAATTTGGTAACGGACAGACAACCAGACTAACTAACAGACATTTTGACAAAATAATTATTATTTCGAAAAATATAATTACCAACAAATGCTTGACAATTTAAAGTAATAGAAAATTGCTTTGACAAAGGACGTTTCGGATGACCTCTCTCCTTTGCTTGGTGCTTACTTTGCATTTTTATCTCATGGTTCATTGCTTGTTTTACATAACTTAAATATGTTAAGACACCGCCCTATCTTTTCTATTTTAACTTCCTAGATTATACAATGATAACAAATATTTATATATTATTTAACTAGTATTTAATTTGTAATAATCAGGACCGGATCTAGAGGGGGTGGGGGTATGTGGGACCCCCAGAAGAATCGGCACATTTTGGGAAGCGGAAAATTTTTTGTAAAGAAATTTTAAAATACTAAGGTATTAAAATTTAAATGACTTATTCTTGAGGCTATAAAACCATATGCGTGTTTAATATATCCCATTTACTATTTTTATCATATTTTACTTGTTTTATATAGAATTTGGGACGGTGGGGGGGGGGGCAGCGGCAAATTCAAGCTTGCCCCTCCTGGCAACAGACTTAGATCCGGCTCTGATAATAGCTAGAAAATTGCTATTATTAATGTACGATTTGTTTATTTTAAACCCATCACTCTTAAACGGCATATATCTATTATTCTCAAATATTCCGAGAGTTCGTATAAAGATCTTTCTGATACCAAATTTTTTGTATTTACAATACAAAAAATTATAAGTTTTTCGATTTCTTGCTTCAAAACTTACGAAGGAAAAAGTACACTCGATAATCAGGGATGGGGGGGGGGTTCTAGCTAATGAGTTGAAATTTCTTATATTAATGTATTACATCTTTGTGCCAAGTTTCAGCTTTTTGGTTCAATTATTAAATCATCAAAATCCGTAGGGAATGTACTGAGCCTTGAAAAAGTTTACACTTTTTATAGGTGAAATTTTAAATAAAAAATTACTTTAAAAAATATTTTAAATGAATATGAAATTTTATTTGAAATAAAAAAATATAAGTATGAGTGGAATTCGTACTAGTGCCTCAATCAACTATCATTAAATATAATTAATAGGGATTTTTTTTATTTTATGGAATAATTTATTATAAATATTTGATCATCATTATGATTTTTCATAAATATAATAAGCCACTGGATTAAGGGCAATTCTGGTTCCGGGCATGTTGAAAGCATTGTCAATTTTCTCAAAATATTATCTCGCAAGTAGAGAAAAAATTCAATAGAATTTTTTTTAATAAACTGAAAAACAAGGCAAATTGATCAAAAAGATTTTTTTTCAATTTTATTTTAAAAAGTTTATTCTGTGGTTCATCAATATTGACTTCAAAATTAGATTTAGTTTTTATTATATTCATTTTTTATAAACAGTTGATCTATTCTGTGTTCTATAAAATAATTGGAAATTATTAAATTATTACATAAGTCTTAATTCTCAAATTGTTATATTTTGAATCTGATTTTTCATACAAGGTTGTGGTGATTTTACAAATTTATTACAAGGTGTTTCAGATATATATTTGTGAAGAACTAAAATAAATCAATCTAAACATTACTAATACTAGATAATTCGCGAGAATGTCGAGATGATCTTTTTTTTTAGATTTTATTTGGCAATAGAAATTTGATAACGAAGATGTATATTATAGTATAATACTTTTTCATTTCGAAATCCTTGACAAGTGAACTTCTGCTTAGAAATCTGCAAAAACATAAAATCTGTCTTTTTTCACACAAACAAACTTTTCATTAAAAGCAACTTTGATTCTTTTGATTTGTAATTTAATAGCCTTATGATTCTTATCCGTTTTAGCCAATACCAATTTCTTATGTGTGTAGGAGCCAGAATTTATAATATTATATTTAATTATAATTCTTGTACGCGGGACTTGAACACATGTTCCACGTCCATACAGTAAAAGAGGGCTAATCCGCACTGACCATCTCAGCCTCTGTTGCTATGTGTTTTTTTTATGAAAATGATGAGAGAAGGAGTTACACCAAAAAGGTGCAACCCCTAAAGGCCTGGGTTGGCCCCTCCATCGTGAAAAGAAGAAGAAAGAATTTTATGGGCTGGGCGGGGGTCGAAGGTATCTGTGGATACGGGTCTAAATAGCTGAAGGTTATAAGTCGCGGGAAAGATGATGGCAGGGAGCGAGTTCCAGTCTCTGGAGGTCATAAGGATAAAAGAGTTGGCGAAAGCGCTTGTTCGGCATAGTAATATTATAATAATATAAAATTAGAATTTATTTCTACCAATTATTCATTCTATCGTATAACTTATTAAAAAAAAAATGCTTTCCTCAAAGGTTTAAACCCCCTAGTCGTTTTCTCACACAAAGATGTCCAGTCCTTTCTTTAAAGGAAAATGATATAGTGAGGCCCAATCGCTTTTGCACCGGAGTTTATTGTATTTGCCTTTGATAGTAGTGATGTCGCTGTTACCTCACAGGAACTTATTAAGGCGTCTTTTAATTTAATGTCAGCAATAGAACTAAATGACCAGTGTGATATTTGATCTCTTAACTACGCACATTATTCTCGAACTCACTGTCACACCACACTTTACTCCAACACTTGAAAATATTCCGATAATAATGCTTAATCGTCGTGTACTTGAAATAAAATTTTAAATTGAAAGTTTCTTTTTGCCGAGAGTAGTAGAATTTTTATAAATTGAATCAGACAATAAAAGAGTGTGTCTTCTGCTGGAATTATAAATCTTTATAAATAAATTAAAAATTTATAATTTTATTTAACTTTCTAACTATATTTTTGGTGGTCCAAAAATTTCACGAGTCAAAGTATTTTTATTAATTTTTACTTTCATTTAGGTATATTATATTCAACAAAATTGACATAGTTTTTAAAAGTCTACTTATAAATAACTTGAAAGAATCTTTCGTTCGAACTGAATTTCACTCATGGTGAAATAAAAAAAATAATTAAAACTAATTAAAATTCTCTTAATCCTCTCCCTCTGCGTGATCAATCCCTAAAGATTCTTCCGGATCAACATACACCCTGAACCCCAAGACCTTACAAGAATATCCACAGATAGAGTTCAATTTAGGAACATAGCTTACCAATTCTAAATCATTCTAGTTTGGTAATCTCATTTCAACCTTCATTCCATTATTCAAATATTCAAGCAACCCTTCCTTACAACTCTCGGGTCTTGTCGTTGAATCCATTCAATAATAATTGCATTCAATGGCAATGTATATGAATGATTGAATAAACCACTAAGAAGTGAACAGGTATTATATTACTTTCCAAATAAAATAAACGTACTACTAAAAATAAACTACTGAATCAATACTTTTTTTTTAGATACATATTCCTAGAAAGGAAAAATTAATTATTTCTAAATCATATTGCAAAACTTACATCTAATTTCTGTTCTGTGATAAATTATAAGAATTAGTATATTGAATTCTTGAAGAAGATTAGCAGCAATTAAATTCGATCCTATATGTATATATTCTTAATTGATTAATATCTATCATTAATTAATCTTTAAATTTAATATGTTGCTTAAGACTTAAGATATTTCTACACACTAAATCTGAAATATAGGAGAGAAATAGATTATGTTTCTTCGAAATGTCGTGTTATAGGAAAATCATAAAGTCAGTAGGTTCACGATAGAGTTGCAGAGGGTAGCTATGTATAAGAATTTAGCCGAGAAGAGGAATTGCTTAGCGTTATTATGGAGGTTGAGGAAGAAGAGAGGAACGAGTGAACTTTATTATAATATTATACTATATTTTCTACTGATAAAGAATGGGACTAAAATAATAATTGACATGGGGTAAGATCAAATAGAGCCGATTAGTTGCCCCAAAAAGTCTTAGGACTCTATAATAATTATTAATATTAAATTTAATAATTTCTTCTAATTAATTTTATGATTATCTATGCTTTCAACAAATTTACAAAATGTATTATTTTAATGTATTATAATTAAATTGCTTAATTTAATTTTCTTTCAAAATATATCCTTCACAATACTCTTTTCAAAGTCTCAACTAAAGGTTTTATGTTTTTTTGAATAATTATATTATAGAATATAGAATTTAAATGAACTTTCCAGATACCCTCCGTTAAGCCCCTTAGAGATAGTCAACCTAATTGACGCGCGCGCATGCATATAGGCTACCCTCGAATACATTGACCCTTTGAGAAAGCAAAAGATTAATGCAAGGTCTTTTAAAATATAATAAATGATTCCTGAATTTCAATTTTATTTAATAGCTTCATTGTTTTATGAAATAATTATAAAATTCTATTATGAATGAATCCACTTGGACTATGTGGTAGGAATTCGAACGCAGGCCATTTCTAAAGGTTTCGGGATGGAGGTATAAAATTTTATGGGGAATTACCGGACTTCTTTTTTTTTACTATATACAGGGTCTTCCACAAAGTGCAATCAACTTTGAAAAATTATTGTGGAGATCATTTTAAGCATAAAATGTTATTTAAACATACGTCTTATTTTAATCTCTTGTAGAACAACAGCTGATCAAAATGTTATTTATGCACATTAGGGTGGTCCTTATTTTGGGTATTTTCGAATTTTTAAGCTGACAGGGGCTCATATGATTCGAAATAAATAAAAAAAATATCCCCCAAGTTTCAAATATCTATCTCAATTTTAACCTGTGCCGCACAGCGATGCAACTTTCCCACTAACATGGGGTTTTTGGCATTGAACGATAAATTTTTTATTCCGGCTAAAGTAATGGTTCAAAAAATTTGAAGCTCTGTAGACTTTATCCCTATAATAGTAGCTATCCCTCTGAATTTTTTTACAGATTTTTAGCTATTATTATTTTCGAGTCTATAACTTTCTAACACTAAGATAGATCAGTATTTTATCTAGCTGTAACTCTAAAATTATGATAGCTAAAAATCTGTAAAAATTATAAAGGATAGCTACTATTATAAGGATAAAGTCTACAGAGTTTCAAATTTTTTGAACCATTACTTTGGCCGGAATAAAAAATTGATCGTTCAATGCCAAAAATCACATGTTAATGGGAAACTTTCTTAGCTGTGCGGCATAGGTTAAAATTGAGAGATATTTGGGGGATATTTTTTTATTTATTTATTTTGATCCTCTGTCAGCGTAAAAATTCGAAAATACTCAATATAAGGACCAACCTATGGCACATAATATAAATTTAATATTTATGGATCACTGAAAACAACATATAATTAATATAAATTGTATTTAAATACAGAACACTTTGGTTACGATCTCAAGGAGCACATTTTGAGCTGTTTTTATATGCATTAATTTTGTTCGTTATACATAAACAATTAATATTAATTGTGTGTTGTTTCATTGTTAATAGACATAAAATTCTTTGTTTATTTTTACACCTATGTGTTATGTTATGTTTTCTTTTTATTTATGGCTACCTAGAGCAGCTCTAGCAAGTCTACAGGTGTACAAGCACCTTTATATATAATAATTAATATAATAGAGTTGACTAGAACAAATTCGGAATGGCTAATTCTCCTTTGATGTAACACCTCTCAATAACCCCAACTTCTACCCCCGGGGGTGGGTCCTAATGCAGAGAACTTCTCGTAACTCAATTAGCTTACCCTTCCACCCCCACCTAGTTCTTTCCAAATGGACTAGATGGCGACCATTTAGGACATGGTAGTTTTAATGGAGACATCGTGTCTCGTTGGGGGTGAGTTCGAGGGGGTGGATTTGGTTCCCGTGTCCTTCGCCGCTGTCAATGGGCGCAGCGACGCCGCTGCTCGCTGCTGGCGATCGATCTCGATCGTTCTCTCTCACTTCCTCCCATCGTTTTTCGCTCTCTGTCTCTTTCGCTCTTGTTTTTGGCCGTGCGTTCGGTTCACGTGGCCCTCCAGTTTGCTTTCGGGATCGACGCCACCAACTTAAAAGTCTGACGTCTATCTTTCATTCACCTCACCAAGATGGACCTCCCCAACGGTAGATCAACATTTTATTAATTATAAATTAATACCCACGCCCTGTTTGTAACGTTAAACTAAATTTCCACCCCTCATAAAATCTCTTTTCTTATCACACACTTTTTTTTTTTTTTAATTAAATACTAATTTCATTTTTATTATTAATTAAAACTTTTTTGTTTCTAATCAACTTATATCATAAAGATTTTTACATAGTGTTGAATCCAGTAAATACCTATTGAGAATTTAATCCAAAACTTTGTAGATATATAACCGATTATGCTGATGTCTCACTGACCCAGATTTCGTGAGGGTCTTTCATTTCGTTTCCACAATAAGGTGATTTATATACAAATATAAAAAGACACCTTAAACTTTTAAATAAGATGGATTTGATCAAACTTTATAATATTTACATAAATATATAAAATGATTTTTTTTTAATAAAATAAATTTATCTAAATATTCAAAATCGACCTTTTAAGATAAATAATTAAAGATGATGTTTGAGGTCAAAAAAAGAAAAAGAAAAAAAAATGAATATTTTTTTTATTAAGGCAATACATTTGTTGAAAGCTTGAAAAATTTGATAATTTTATTTATCTATTTTTGTTTTTGATCTTTACTTTAGAATCATATATTTGCAAAATAATTTTATTTATTTATTTAATTTTTTGCTCAATTAACTATATAAAACTATTGAAATCTATAGATAAATATATTTAGATAAAAAAAGAAATTAAAGGTCACTATTAAAGATCTTGATAGATATTTCATCTAGATTCACCCTCCTCGGAAATCGAACTCACTTAAATATTTTTATCTTGGTTTTAATTACCGTCATTTTTTATAGATACATTTTCGCTAGTTAATTCTAATACAAATTTAAATGTTTTTTCTTGAAAATTAATAAACTATTACTTAATCGGTTATATGATTTTATTTAAAAAAAATTAATTATCATTTCGATATGTTTTCTTTTATTCAATCCACGGTGTTTGGAGTAATATTTTTGAATCTAAATAAAGTTTTGGATTTTTAACGAATCATTTTCAAATGGAAAAGTTAATAGGAGAAAAATATTTGTGTATTTGTGTCAAGAGTGCTTAAAGTATTATTTATAGAGTTAAATTTATTCGAGATCTTATTATTTTGAAAATGTATTTCTTCTTATTCATTTAATTGATCACAATAATGAATAAAAGGTTTTCCTAAAATAGGTACCGAAACGTCGTGATCATATATTCCAAGATGTTATTTAATATTACCTTTATTATTATACTTTTATGTTTTATTCTTCTTCTTCTTCTTATTCTTCTATATAGGTGTGAACACCTGTTCTCCAACATATTATAATCAGTCATCAGGGTCATAACTCTCTTTCCATCGTTTTTTTGGTCTTCCACGGCTTCTGACCCCCTCGGGACGGTTTTTTGCCAATATTTTCGGGAGACTGTCGTCTTGCATTCTGTCTACATGGGTCATTATGATTTATTGAATTTTAATATTACCTTTGATCTATTAGTATACTTATAATATTATTTAAATATAAATTATATATAGGCCCCCAAAATAAATTTTCAAGTAAAAGTATTCATTTTTTAAATTTTTAAATAAATCACCACAGGATCTAATAGACAACCTCTTCTGATTTTCTTATAAGTCTCTATGTGTCTCTATGTGTCTGAATACATCAAAAGCCCTAATTAATACATATATTATTAAAAATTTCACATTGCAAAAAAAGGATTAAAATCAATTGCTTTTTTTTAAATATCTCGTTCTATATATAAAAATAGTCATTTATAAATTTCTAACAAAAAAGTTTTTATATATTATTTTCATGGGACCTTCGGCTTTGGGTAAATTGATTAATTCATTTAGGCCGACTCTATATTCAAAATTAGTATTAGGAATGCGATAGAATAATAGTTTTTTAGTTGATATACTTGTTTTTGAGAATTTTTATTCAAAAAATCATCAAATTCTTCATATTTTAACTAAGCTGTTTCGATATAATAATTAATCAAATCAATGGAATTAATCGATTTCATTCTGACGATATATTTAAATTTCTAAATTTCAAATATACTTTTTTCAGATAACATACCATACTTGACTTCGAAAGAAATCTCTTCGTACCAAAATAAATTATTGAACATAACTTTTTGATTTTATTGACCGATTTTTACTAATTATACTTATTGAACATTTCTTTATGTATGAGAAGTATTCTTTGAGCATGCAACCTGCCTACACTATAGTAAAACACATCAATAACTGAACATGAATAAATATTCAAATAAAATTACCCATTTGACATAAAGCTGATTTGTCGGAGTCACTATTTCCTCTTCCCTACCACTTTTTTAAGAGGAAACAATATTATTGATTATATATATTTATTTACTATTGTTTATGCTAATATTTATTAGATTAATGTTAAATATACCTATGTTAGAGGCGACTGTGGGTCAGTGGATAGAGTGTCGGGCCGCTGACCCGAGACCTCTTGGAAAGCAATGGCAACCTACCAATAGTATAATTGCCTAGTAAATCTCCGTTCGGAACCGGCGTTAAAAAGTAGGTCCCGTATATCTGTGTAAAACAAACACACTCAGCACAGGTATATGTGGAGAGGCGCTGACGCCCGTTTCGGGTATGGCACTCTAAGAAGAAGAATACCTATATATACTATTCGAACAACAGATCTCAGTCTATCTAGTGGATTGACTATACCGTCGAAAATCCTGAGTTCAAATTTAGTTAGAGACAATTTTTTTCTATCTAAATATAATATTTACAAAAAATAGATAATAAATTACAAATATTTTCCATATTTTTTTTATAATTTTTACTTTATCCAAAGCGAAGCAGATGGGTAAAGTATTGTAATCGGTCTCGTGCCAAGTGCGACTTCAAAGGCTCCTCATGTAATGTCTACAGAACCCATGCTCTCAATCAAAGTCACAAATTCTAGCAATGAATCAGGTTAAATTTTAGCACGTGACGGTTTCCCAAAAATTACATGGGGTCTCGTCCAGAGGCCAAAAAGTGCGATTTTTCATTTAGTCTGTGGGCATGGATGGATTCTACACATTTATCCTTAAAAACGACAAATAAAAGCAAATTTGACATTTCAAGTATTTTCGAAGATATTAGGTATTGCAAGCCCGACTCGTACTTGGCCGATTTTTTAACATATTATGAAGAATAAGAAAATATCGTAGAGGTATAAAAAATGAACAAGATTTATCCCTAAGTTTTACGTTTCAATGACCTTTAATTCCAAAATTAGAGCATACGTTTATAGGATTTTCATTAGAATCAGAAAAAATTTATATGCGAACTAATTAATTAAACTTTGTAGATAAGAAATACACTAAAAGGCAAAAATTTCTTTTAATAGTAGATAAAAACCTAAAATGAAGTCGTGAGAATCTTGAAAAGTTGTGTGGTAAGACTAGCTATGACACGTCGATAGAGTTTCTTTTTTTCAGCAGGGACCACACTGATTTTTGAAACTTGAGCCTGTAATTCGAAATACTAGATAAACTACGTAGCTAATCGGTTTCTCTATAATTTTTTTTTTATATATTTTGTTTATTAGGCCTCCGAGGAGCGGGCCGCCTCTTACAAAGACAAAAGACCAAATAGCCATGCGGGACTTGATATTGAATTCACTCAATTTTTTACTTTATCCAATGCGAAGGAGATTTCATTTTCAAATATGAGTTTTAACATCTACCCCTGCGGATGCACCTCACCGCCCAAAGCGCTCTATATGAATGCATATCCTACCAATGTGCAGGGGTCGTCGCTTGAATCTGTTTAATCAGTCTAGAGCAGGGGTGTCCAACCTTTTGGCTTACACGGGCCACATTTGAAGAAAAAAAATTATCTCGGACCGCGGATAAAATATTATAATTCTATTGTTATTTAAAAAAATAGTTAATAATGTAGAAATAAGAACTTTATTATTTTTTTAGCTCATAGGCAGCTTCTAATTTTACTTTTCGTAAATTTATACTTGAAAATAGCTTCTCGAATATGGTGGAGTCCCCATTGTGTAGGTGTGAACTTACCAGTGAGGGGCTCAATCATGTGCTTCTTGAATGTGATCTAAACAAAAAGTGGACACAAATGCTATACTGTGAAATCAACGAAAGTGTGAAATTCCCAATAAATAGTGATTATCTTTTGTGCTTGTGTGAGTGCAGTGAAAAAGTTGTTATGGCTCTTCAGAGATTTGTACTAAGGCCTAGTGTAAATATTTAAAATTGTATATACTCATGTACTAAATCTACATTATATTTATAATTAATTAACCTTAAATACATACCTACATACTTACAAAAAGGGATATTCTGCATTAGTATTTGTTTATATTTTTTCCTGGCTAGATAATTAATATAAAAAGTCTAATAATATAGTAAGACAATATTCAATTTTTCTTTGAGATCAGTATCTAATTGGTGTTCTAGAACATTCAAATCGAAAGTTGGCAAGTAGAAAATTTATTTCTAATGAAAATGTAGTCGAAAATAGATCAAAATGTTGATTATTTTTTCTGAAATTTTGAAATCTAGTTCCAAATTCAAAATTTAAAATTAGCACTTCTATTTTTCGAAAATCCCAATTCCTTGTCTCTTTGTATGATACCTATAGATATGGTTAGTGTCGTAACATAGACATTAACTTAAATAATAAATATTTTAGAAAATGAAAATATGAGAAGAAGAATTTTTAAATATTCGAAACTTCATTATTTTTTTATCTCATATAGTTGAGGTTATAATTTTCCTTTTACTGAATTTTATTCTTGAAAAGCTTCACGTATTGTTCAAAAAATGTACATTCATATTTCGAAAAAGCGAATAAATATATCTCTACATATAAATCTCAATGTTTTAAAGAAATTTATGATTTTATGTTGGGCTACTCTCATTGAAATGCTGGGCCACATGCGGCCCGCGGGCCACGGGTTGGACAGCCCTGGTCTAGAGTACATAGATGATGGCTATACGAAAATCTTTGGTCAAATTTTTAAAATTTGGCCTAAAATAAGTTAAAGCTGTCCTCAGAAATTCTATAAGATGTTATTGATTGGTCAACTCTGAACGATGTTTCGACTTCACGAACTTCATTGTGGAGTACAAAGATTCACGCAATATATTGTACCAAAAATCAAAAATAGATGACAGGCAGTTTTCTTTAAGTTAGAATATTTTAATTCAGGCACGAGTTTCCAAAATTCATTCATAGAAGAAGTTTGTGCAGCATTTATTTGCAATGCCTGATTCTCTTTCATCTCTATTAAGTCCAATTCCTCAGCCGCTCAACGAAGAGCCGCATTTGCCCATCGTTGTTCCAGAGGAATCAACTTAAAATAAACAATAGTTATCAATAATTAATATTAAAGTTGTTATCGGGAAATAAGGACTATATTTTTATGCAAATAATTTATATTTTATTGCCAACGTTTCATCAACTGTGTTGACTTCTTCAGTGCTCAAATAGTTATCTTCCTTGCATATTTGTAATTTTTAACCGACTTCAAAAAAGGAGGAGGTTCTCACTTCGACTGAATTTTTTTTTGTGTCTATGTTACCTGATATCTTCGGCAATTATGAACCGACTTTGATGATTTTTTTTGCATTCGGTTCAGTCTAGCTTCCGATTGGTCCCGTTTTTTATTCATTGGTATTTGACCTTTTTTGCTATGTTTGTTCAGGCATAACTTCTTTGTTTATGAACCGATTTCGATGATTATTTTTATACTGGAAAGAGGGTACCTTAGGGGTGGTCCCATATTAATTTAGTCAAGTTCTGATGATATTATAAATGACGAATTAACGTAAATTTTTAATTCTTATGAACAAATAATCGAAATTATAATAAATAAAATCTTTTATAAAAAATTTTTAATAAAAAAATAAAAACCGACTTCAAAAAATTAAATGCAACAAATAAAATACACTAAAAGGTATAAAATAATTATTATCTTATTTAGTTACGGCTAAACGACGAAATATTAACACGAAATTGCTTTTTGAAGTCGGTGCCAAACATATACCTTTTATGAATCGCACTCGACGGATCTTACTTAGTACGTTTGGAGGATATGCTCGCTTATAGGTATAGTTTGTTTGGCACCGAATTCAAAAAGTAATTTCGTGTTAATATTTCGTCGTTTAGTTGTAACTAAATAAGATAATAATTATTTTATACCTTTTAGTGTATTTTATTTGTTGCATTTAATTTTTTTAGTCAGTTTTTATTTTTTCTAAAAATTTTTTATTTTTCTCTTTTTAGTGATGTTATTAATAGTGATCATATCATCAGAACTTGACCAAATTAATATGACACCATTTCTAAGACACCCCCTTTCGGATAAAAAAAGAACCATCGAAATCGGTTCATAAACAAAGAGGTTAGGTCTAAACAAACCTAATAAAAAAGGTCTAATACCTATGAAAAAAAATCGAAAAAAAAATGGGACCAATCGGAAGCTAGACTGGACCCAATGCAAAAAAAATCGGTTGACAATTGGCGGAGATATGAGGTAACATAGGCACAAAAAAAAAAAAAAAAAAAAAAAATTCAGTCGAATAGAGAACCTCCTCCTTTTTTGAAGTCGGTTAAAAATCAAACTTAAAACGTTCATTTAAAACCCGCAAACGTTTCTAGAGAAATTTATATTTATGAATTTAATTTTATTATTATTTTCTGATTCATTCGCCCGACGCTTTCTCTTACGAGATGCATGCAAGGTATTATCATAAGTCACTATTAATAACATCACTAAAAAGAGAAAAATAAAAATAATTTTTATAAAAAAATAAAACCGACTTCAAAAAAATTAAATGCAACAAATAAAATAATAAAACTGAAAAATAAAATAAAAAGCACTAAAAGGTATAAAATAATTATCTAATTTAGTTACAACTAAACGATGAAATATTAACATGAAATCACTTTTTGAAGTCGGTGTTAAGCAAACTATATAAGCGAGCGTACCCGCCAATCGTACTAAGTAAAATCCGTCGAGTTTGATTCATAAAATGTTTCGTTTCACACTGACTTCAAAAAGTGATTTCATGTTAATATTTCATCGTTTAGTTGTAACTAAATTAGATAATTATTTTATACGTTTTAGTGCATTTTATTTTATTCTTGAGTTTTATTATTTTATTTGTTGCATTTAATTTTTTTGAAGTCGGTTTTTTATGTTTTTAATAAAAATTATTTATAATTCTTTCTTAGTAAACATAGCAAGGCAAGTCATTATTAACATCTATCAGATTGAAATTTTTTTTGCTATGTTTACTAAGAAAGAATTATAAAAATGACAAATATGCAAGGAAAATAACTATTTGAGCCCTGAAGCAGTCAACAAAGTTGTTGAAACGTTGGCAATAAAATATAAATTATTTGCATAAAAAATATGGTTCTTATTTCCCGATAAAAACTTTAATAATTTAATCGATGGACATAGCTAATCAAAATAGTTATCAATAATCACATATACCACTAAAAGTTAATTCCAGATAATAATATATATTAAAATTAGAAAATTTAATTAATTAGATAGCTAATAAAATTCAAAAATAATTTTTTACTAATACATTGGTTTATTAGTAGGATAGCTCTAACTCTAGTTGGATACGACATTTCTCTCATCTCAGGATCATCTACGAAATTTGTGAAGAGTGTACAGAGTCTAGAAAAAGTTTTTTTAATACTTATTCTTTCAAATTATTTATTAATTAATTAAAGAAATACCTAATTATATAATAAAACTAGCTGCAATGCCCGCCTTCTGCGGCCCTCTTGCTAGCAGGGGCACGCCCCCTGGACCCCCAACCCACAATCACCACCCTCATACCCCCTTCCCCCACCACCACCACCACCGGCCACATCCCCTGACCCCCCAGGCTCCCCAGCCCCAACCCTCGCCCCCCACACCCCCAACACAACCCTTCTGGACCTTAACCCGAACCCGCCACTCCACCCTACACCACATCACCCCGCACCCACCATCCCCTAAACCCCACCCCGTGTCCTTCACCCCGCCCCACACCACCATACCACCGCCATTCACCTCGGGCTCCGCCCCCGCTCCACCACCCAACCCCGTGCTAACCCCCGCACCCCTCCCCGCACCCCCACCCGCAACACCCCACTAAGACTCTGGATCCTCACCTGAACCTTCCCTCCACCCTGCCCCCTTCTGCACCCAGTGTTTTCATTTCTAACTTTCTCGTGACCACATATTATGTATACAAAATTTGGTTAAGTTGCCTCTAAGGGTAAGAATTTTCATTTTTTGACCCCCTCCCCCCATTTCGGGTGGTTAGTTTTTGAATTTCTAGCCTTCTAGTCCCACAGAATATGTATACAAAATTTGGATGAGTCTGGTCAAAGAGTAAGAATTTTCATATTTTGACCCGCCCCCTTTTTTGGGTGGTTTTTGGGGGGAATTTTTTTAAACACAAGTTGTCAGAAATCACACCCCCTACAACTTTGCTCATAATAAAATTCGCCGTAGAGTTAATAGTTTAGGAGTTATTTGATAATTTTCATTCGTGCGCCCCCCCCACAAACCCCCTTCTGGGGTCAAAATATCAAAACGTTATATAGCTAAAAACGTAAGTTAGAAGACATCTGAAATTTCATAATAATCCCTTCAGCCGTTTTTACGTGAATCGTGAGTAACTTTTCGGAAACGACGGAAACATACAGACAATAATTTTGTTGAGGGTGTTTTCGTTCATAACTTTGCTTGAAACGTGTGCAACCAAAATTTGGCGTGATTTGGAGCAATGTACAGACAAAACCTTTATATATATATAGATGAATTGAATTTATTTAGTTTATTCTTTCTCAAATATGCTGGAACGAAACAGCGTAAATGAACTTTCTGAAAATCAATAGCCTTGATAACTTTAGAAGAAAATAATTGCTTTTATAAAAACAATTTGAATCTTCTTAAATTATTTATTAACTAAAGATAGAAAATATCTTTTATAACCCAAAAAGCTTTTAAAAATGTACAAGAATTGTCCACCTATAAACTGTATACACATTTATAATACTGATTTTATATTGGTATTTACTAAATTACTTACAAAAAAAAAAAAAAAAAAAAAAAAACATTCAAGTGTGTTTCTCAAAGCTTCCAAATTTCACCATCACAACCAAAATATTCTTGATACTAATATATTAATTTGTGGTTTTCGACAATTATTGAAGTGTTAAAAATATGATAATGAATTTAATTTTGAAGATAGTGAACAATTTCTTATAAATTCAGTTTAATGAATATAAATAATAAAAACATTGACGATTAAATTCTATAAACTGTTCAGTGGGTATAATGATAATCTGGTTGTGGTTTTTGGATTTTATTCTATTTTAGTGGTGGGTGTTAACTCAGGGTATCTCTCTTGATGCTTAAAATCTGAAATTATTTAATGAATTTACTATGAATTTGTTTACTGTTTTTACTGTGAAATTAAATAAAAAAATGGATTAAGGAAATTGATTATAAAAAAATAAAAAAAACAAAGGAAATTGAATGGACGAGCAGGATTTAGAAATTTTCAATAATAATAGAGATAATATTTAGAATCATTAATATTTATAATATAAATTTATTTGATCGCTGCTTGATATCAACAAATAGAGAAATTTGTTAATGAGAATAATAACAATATGGTGGTTACGCTCTTGGTGGTGAAGGCTGTATGATCGTTTCTTGCAATCTTCTGGATTTCAGGAATTCCTCTCTTGGTAACCAATCCCTTTGATAGCAATTCTCCTTCCTTCTGGCCCTCTTCTTTGAGCCCGAAGTTAGCTTCTGCCCGATTATTGACAAGCAGTGCCCTTGGAAGCAGAGTTCTCGGTGTATGAAAATATAAAATTCAATGAGTGGTGTTCATGAATGTCTGTCTCGAGGTGTGTTATCAAGGAAAACTTAAAAAAGAATTGTTCTGTTCTCCTTCAATGCGTAGTGAGATGTATTATGAATGTGTATAGAGAGGTGTCTCCTCAATGACCGCCTATTGAGATGTGTTGTTCTCTATCGATGCTTAAAGAAGAGTAATCTCTCCCCTCCCTCTCTCTGATTTCTCCTGTTTCCTTCAAACAACGATTTTTAAACAATTTACATTATTATTTGTTTTTATACAAAAAAGAAAATACGCTCAAATAATTCCTAAGAGGTTCATCCCCCGCCCGTACTGCACCCTGTTCTCTGCGTGAATTCAAATCTCAATTTTATTATTTATTATTAAATTTGCTAAGATTTAATTTTAACCTAATCTATTAAACAAAAGAAATTATATTAATTTATATTTTTTTTTACAATTTATTTTTAAATGAAATTTATATTTAACCAGAATTAATAAAATACTATTTTTATCCTTCTTATCTCCAATCCGCCTCTCTTTGCAATTTCTTTGTGCAATGTATCATTGGATACATTGTAACTGTATTTTGAAATGAATAAATTTATGGGTCTTTTTGAATGGGTTAATTTTATTTTACCATACATATATGGCTTCAAGTATTCTACTCGTGCACGAAAAATGTTTTTTTCCTTCTTTTTTTCGAAATATCTCAAAAACGGCTTAAACTATTTTGATTAAAAGAATTGGACGAAACCATGGCATTTCGGTCTAAAAAAAGCCCTAGTGAACATCGAAAAAATTATATTTTTAGAGATAATAATTATTTTGTGAAAATGTCTGTTAGTATGTTAGTTAGTAAGTTAGCAAATTTTTGTGGACACACTAGCACAAAAACTAGTGTGAATATCAAAACGAAATTGCACATGTTGTTTTGGTTCATTGAGATTAAGAGCTGATTAGATTTTGGTTGAAATCGAACTCAAAATTAAAGGGGCGGGGGGGTGGGTGGTAAAAATTGAAATTATAAGATTTACAAACTAAAAAAAAAAGAAAAATGAAATATACTACAAGATGATACTATATAATAAAAAAGTTATTATTTTCTTCGGGAGCCAAAATGGGGGCGGTTCAAAAAAAACTATCAATATAAGTAGAACCTTTAATCGGCTTGTACGAAATTTCGCATATGCACCCTTTTAACCTTATAAAAATGACTCACTATGTGAAATTGATAGTGACCAAAAGGAGGGGGGAGGCGGTTAAAAACATTTTCAAGCAAAAATCGAAGAAAGCATCCTGGCATCGTTCAGGCCTTATAATAAGAAATTTGACCGGCTAAAAACTCGGTTCCTTCAATAACACTACTAACCCATGATAACAATAGAAACTGGATAATGGACTTCGTATCCGAAGAAACCAAATAAATAAGTCTATTGAGAAAATTGCCTAATGGGTGCCCCTTGTGTACAGGCAGCATTTTAGACAGACAATTCTACCATAAGCTTCTATAATAAATAGAAGACACAAGATTAAGAAATATCTAAGGTGAAAATGGAAAATCTACTGAGAAAATTGCCTAATTGGTGCCCCTTGTGTGCAGGCAGCATTTTAGACAGACAATTCTACCATAAGCTTCTATAATAAATAGAAGACACAAGATTAAGAAATATCTAAGGTGAAAATGGAAAATCTACTGAGAAAATTGCCTAATTGGTGCCCCTTGTGTTCAGGGAGCATTTTAGACAGACAATTCTACCATAAGCTTCCATAATAAATATAAGACACAAGACAGACAATTATACCATAAGCTTCCATAATAAATAGAAGACACAAGGTTAAGAAATATCTAATGTGAAAATGGAAAATCTACTGAGAAAATTCCGTACAGGCAGCAATTTAGACAGACAATTCTACCATAAGCTTCCATAATAAATAGAAGTCACAAGATTAAGAAATATCTAAGGTGAAAATGGAAAATCTTTATGTGTTTCTGGTTAATAATATAAAATTATTTATAAATAATTACTAATAAATTCCGAAATTTTGATTAAATTTAGAAACAACCCTATTAACTTTATCATTGTATTTATTGATTAATCCAGGAATTTAGTTTCTATAATAAATATGTAGAGTGACAATCTATTATCTATTATTTGTATTGTTTTTGTTTCAGGCCGATTCAGCCCTTCAGATGGAGGAGAGGCACTTTTTTCAAGCCAGCCTTGAATATGTCTTGTTGCTCCAAGAGGTTCAGGAGCGCAAGAAATTCGAGTTCGTTGAAACAGTATGTCAAGTGGTTTTTATTCAATCTTTACACCTCATTTCAATTTAAATGCTGTTTTATCTCAAGACAACATCTTTTAGTGAAAATAAAATAGATAGTAGTATTTTAAGTTAACTGAATACGCCGATAACAACTTTTGAAATTATTAATAAAAGAAACCTTTATGTGCTATTTATCTTTTATTTAAATCATGATATATTAAAGTAATTTAAATAAATCAATTTTTCAATTCTTTAAAATAAATCAAACTCTTTTATGAAAATTATATTTTTTATAAACATATACTAGGTTTAGACACGCCAAATCGACCACTTTTGAACCCGATCCCTTTCGATTTAACTGAAATTTTTATATGTTATACCACTTCACTAAAAATCATTCTGTGAATTTTTCCAATTTTTTACCCAACCGAAAAAAATTTATGAGTTTTTCAAAAAAATGGCATTTTTTCAAATGCTCATAACTTCTTCAAAAATTGACTAAATGGTTTTTCAAATTCGTTTTCAGAAAAAATACAAAAAAATATTCAGTCATATTCTATGAAATTTTTCAGTTTTTCGGAAACAAAGTTCGCTATTTTTAATTTTTTTTTTTCAAAAAATCTTTTATTAATTCTACGTCTAATGACCCAATCCCATCGTATTTAATATACTTAGTACACATCTATCCGAAGGTTTATGGTTAATTCTTTATTACTTTTATAGGATTTTTCTTAAGAAAAAAAAATAATTTTTTATCGTTTTACTTATCGTAAAATGAAATTGATTTAATTCTTTTTTGTGCTTTTAAACAATTTACAACAATTCTAAAAACTTTAAATTTTTATAAAATGAATATTTTATTTTATGTATATTTTTCTCAAAAGTATGTTTAAAAACGAATAATTTGAAAAAAAACTCTCATTTAGTCAAAAAAGTTATGCATTTTTTGAAAAATGCATAACTTTTTTGAGTGGTTAAAAAAAATTTGAAAAAATTCACAGAAACGTTTTTAGGGGATTAGTATAACATAAAATAACAAAAATTTCAATCAAATCGAAAGAGGTTCAAAAGTGGTCGATTTGGCGTGGAATGCCCCATATACTATAATAAGCAGGCAAAGACCGAGTTAGACCGCCATACCAAAGGTTCCTTACTTAATATATTTAGAAACATGTTTACCTTGTAAGGATTTGATTGATGAAAAAAATTATTTGCTCATTATGCTTAAAATATCTGAAACTTAGAGAAAAATATTTCATTATTCGTGTCCATGATTAATAATTAAAGGAATCGTAGGGAGTTGGACATGAGTTTAAATTAAATTAAATACAAGTTTTCATTAAATACGCCAAATGTTTTGTTGCTGTTTGAGTCATCCACTGAAGAAGTTGCAAAACAGCAACGAAACGTTTGGCGTATTTAATGAAAACTTGTATTTGATTTAATTTAAACTCATGTCCAACTCCCTACGATACCTTTAATTAGAGAAAACTGTTTTTAATCGTGATTTGTTTTCTGTCAGTCTATGAGTCTTCTCACTTTTTGAACTAGTTGGCTTTAAATGACTTTACCTGCTCGAACAGATAAATATACATTTTAAGATAACGAAGGAAACTTGTTGAATATCGTCGCCTTAGAGTGTAAACCTGCTAACTCACAACAAGGAAATTTTACAGGCCAGAGAAAAAACAAACAAAATTTAATATTGTTGTTATGGAAAGAAACTATTTTTCAGATTTTTTTCTATAACTTACGATCGTAATTATAAATAGCAGTTTTACTTGGACGATGGTGCATTTCTTATTCTTTCGAACGGTATTAATATGTCATATATGATAAAAAATAGATTTAGCAGGTTTACACTCTAAGGCGACGATATGTCTAAATAATACAATAAATATAATAATAATCTATATTGCTTCCAGCTCATGGGGTTCATGTACAGCTGGCTCACATTCTACCACCAGGGCCACGAAGTTGCAAACGAATTCAAGCCTTACTTAAAAGACCTGCAGCACAAAATTCAAAAGGTATAATTATATTGTATATTAAAAACTTTACACTTCACAACACTGCTTTAAAAATAAAATTACTTGCCTCTTTTTATTTCAATAAAATTAGCAGATCCGAAAGTTTTTGTTTTTTGATTCGAACACTATGTTTATCGAATTCCTCCTCAGGTAGGAACGAAGAAAATTTAATTAAATCAATTAAAATTAAACTTTTTTATACATAGTGCATCGAAACTAATTATATTATAAGTTGGATTTGACGAGAGAAGTAGATTCGACTTTATTGAATAACATCAAGAGATATTTTACTGAATCTGAGCTGTTATGGATTATTTTTATTATATTATGTCAGAAGGGGGTTTTTCACCCTCCTGTGAATTGGCCCCAATTGCTAAAATCCGATCCAATCATTTGAGCCAGGGGGGGGGAGATAAAAGCTGAACGTTATAAAAAATCTTCCATATCATCTCAGATTCAGAAGAAGATAATCTCGTGATTTTTTCTAAGATATTCGAGCTCCCCTGATCATTAATTTTGCTAATTTTCTCTAAGTACTCTTATTTATTTAATAGTTTTTTTCTTTATACAAAATTTGAAAGTCCATACAAAATTAACCGAAATTTATAACTCTCTTGTTCCCTTATATGGAACATAAAAGTTCTTTATTCATTTCTAGAAATAATCCAATTTAAATTGTATAAAATTTCTTATAAAATATTTTTATTTTATAATATTTATTTAGCTCTTTTTTTCTTTTATTTTAGACAAGAGAAAATTTTATTTCGACTAGAGATCAAGCATCACAACTTATGAAAAAGAAACTTGAATCTCATGACCAGGTAAATTCTATTCCATTATATTTAGACATACTACTTATTAAATAAAATATATTCACATTCACAACTCTGAATATTAAAGAATTATCTGATGAAATGCACATGGGGAAAGCATTTGCTTTTTATTTATATTTTTTAAACCTAAAAATACATAATATCAAAAGTATGTATTTTCAACTTGCTCTATTATATATTGTATCTTTTATCTTATTTAGAAAATGGAATCAGCGCCAAATAAACATTGCATTAGAGAAGGATATCTTTTCCTTATGGAAAAAAGTAAGTTTATTTAGATAATTAATTTTAAATATATAATTGTATTAATTTTTTTATTTTTTTGATTACCCATAAAGTATTTACAAATTATTATATGAATCAAGATATACTCGTATTACTTTCAAAATCTAGGTATAGTAAATAGTCTAATTTCCACCTCGTTGAGAACCTTCATTGAATTCAGGCAGCCATTAATATTCGACTTCTACTCTGTACCTACATATTAGGGATATCTAAAAACAATAACACCCGCTTTACCTACTCTAGCTTTAAGATTATGGTCAAAACGTCCACCATAAATAACTTTTTGATTCAACCATTTTATTTAGAATGGAGATTTAGAAAAAATGTAGTTTGAACTATATTTTTGAAATTTTTCCTATTAAGATTAAAAAAAAAAATTAAGATATTACAGGAAGATCAAATTAATATTAATGATATTTTACTATTTTGCAGAGGCTTTTGGTACAACATGGAATAAACATTATTGTACTTATAATAAAGAAACAAAGGATCTTACAATGATACCATATAATCAAATTACAAATAAATTTGTAAGTCTTATTTTTAAATAATTCATTTCGAGAATTCGAATTATTATTCATACATATAACTTTTACTTTCAGAATAAAGAAGAAACTATCAAATTGACATCTTGTGTTCGACGTATGTCAGATTCTATTGAAAAACGTTTTTGTTTCGATATTACATTCGAAAATGAAAATAAGTAAGTAAAAATTTCTGTATTAATTAAAGTTCCAATTAGTATTGTGAGGGGCTTAGTGTATTCGCTAAAGAGCTTTATTTTCATCGGGAAAACATGGGATTAAATCCCAGCCTGGTATTATAAAAAAAACATATAGAGTGATTGAGTTACGAAGTTGATTATGAATGATTAGCTTTTGTATGCATAAAAACCTTTACATATTGTACTCTCTTATAGTAAGAAAAAAACACTTATGCGTTTTACAAACAAAATTACGCATAAAAGATAATCTCAATAACTAACTAGCTTATTCTGAAATTGTCACCGAGTTTGTATTGATAAATATTAATATATTTATAATTGATAATTTCGCTAATAATCCATAAATCCTCTTTCAAGATTATATGTACAATTACAAGTAAAATAGTCACTTATAACTTATAAGCGAGGGGTAAACCGCGATTAGAATTAGGTCTACACCGTCTTTGGAATTACGTGGAATTATTTTGAAATTCATTAGATAATGGCCCTTCACCTATTGTCTTCTATTTTGAAATGAAAGTGGGAGGGGGGTTAGTTTTTGCATTTTTAAACTCCTAGGGGCACACTGATTATGTATACAAAATTTGGTTGAGTTTAGTAAATGGCCAACATTTTCATTTTTTGACCCTCCACCCCCTCTCCCCCCATTTTGGGCGGCTATTTTTTGCATTTTTGGACTTCTGGGGACCTACTGATTAGGTATGTATACAAAATTTGGTTGAGTTTGGTAAATGGCCAAGATTTTCATTTTTTGACCCCCCCCCCCTCAATTTTGGGCGGTTAGTTTTTGCATTTTTAGACTTCTGGAGGGCCACTGATTATGTATACAAAATTTGGTTGAATTTGCTCAAACGACCTAGATTTTTAATTTTTAACCCCCCCCCCCTTAATTTTAGGTCGATATGCACCAAAATCTAATCAGCTCTTAATCTCAATGGACCAAAACTACGTGTAAAATTTGGTTTCGATATTCACACTAGTTTTTGAGCTAGCTCGTCCACAAATTTGGTAACGCACAGACTAACTAACTAACAAACTAACAGACATTTTGACAAAACAATTATTATCTCGAAAAATATAATTTTTTCGATATTTACTTATTAGAGCTTTTTTGTAGAGCGAAATACCATGGTTTCGCTCAATTTTTTTAATCGAAATAGTTTAAGCCGTTTTTGAGATATTTTAAAAAAAAAGAAGGAAAAAAACACTTTTTTCATGCACGATTACAATACTTGACCATATCCTGTATTGTAAAGTAAAAAATTTCTAGCCTTTGTATAAAAATCTTAAAAAAAACTCTAAACGTTAAAAATGCATCTTAAGATTCTTCTCAAACTTAAATGACTTATCTATAAATATAAATTTAGTAATTTTATTCAATTATTATTATTTATTTGATTTATTTATTTTATGTGACTAAAAAAATCCCCTTTAATATATAAAATATAAAGATCATATCTCTATAAATCCTAAAAAATAAACAATTCTTCTGAATTAGACCCCAACGAGAATTATAACATTTTCCTCAAAATCGTCAAAAAAAAGAATTCTTCTGTACTAGGCCCCGTTGAGAAATCCAACCTTTCGATTAGACCTCCTCATATGCTTTGCTTTGACCAGTCACTCCCCATCAGGATGGCCTAACGATCGCTCCTTAAAGAGCTCACTTCGAAGCCAAGCTTTGATGGGTGCTAACGTCCCTTATGACGTGACACTTTCTGCCAGGAATCCGGGGACCTTTCTCGTGATTTTTCTTATGAGTTACAAGAACTCTTTTTTTTTTTTTTTTTTTTTTTAATAATGTCTTTTTTTATTGAGCGAATTTGATACAATATTTACAGATTGATCCCAAGACATGTGGGATTTAAGTTTACAGAGTGGAAGAAAATCGTACATTGCCCTGCAAGGCATTCGCCGATATGGCTTATCTTAAATTTATTTATACAGTAATCATTTGGTAAGTTTTAGCCTATTGATTATTAGGTGGAGTATCGGGGGTTTTTTTGTTATTTTTATCTGGGAAAGTGCTCAGGAAATAAAAACCCAGTTTTTTTGGAATGTTTGAGAGAGGACCTTAGTGGGGATTTTTTGGAAGGACGAAGGATGCGGGGAGGGGGTTATTAGGATGTGAGGTTATATATTTTTTTTTCTATAACTATTGTATTGTTATTATGCTATTTTTAACCTACATTATACAATTTTTACAATTTTTTTAGTTATCAAGCCACCAGTATTTTTTAACCTTCACTGTTTCTTTCCTGTCCTTATCGGATATCGCTTTGTTGAACCGCCAAAATCTGTATAGATCCTGACCGTCCAGGTGAGGGTCATATACGATTCTTTTGTCGTTTCTTGTTCGAAAAAAGTGGTAAATGATTGGAATATTGTTTTCATCTTGGATGTAGCCATTTGTATCGAGGAAGGGAAATGCTTCTGGTGGGACGTAGCCCGAGATCATCGTACTTCGTATGTACTCGTCATTTGGGTATGCAGCCCCCGAAATTAGGCTATTTTCAGAGATATTATTAATTTGCGAATAGTGATTTCGAATTAGTTTTATGATAAAACAGTCGATTCTGTTGAGGTTGGCCGAATTGTATAATTTTGTATTGCTAATATATTTCTGAAAATTTGATTCCGGGGATCTGTAGGTACCCATGCAGGCCCTCAGGCATTTCCTCTCAAAGACTCTTAATAATTCCATTGTGCCGCAGCTCTGGTTAAACCAAATGCTACATCCATATGTTATTATTGGCCTAATTAATAAACTGTAACATTGAATTTTGATTTTTTTGTTCAGGTGTTGACAGTAGAATAGTCGTTTTTGGGACATAAAGGCCGCTCTGGCTTTTTGTAGTTGGATTTCTAGGTGTTTATTAAAGTGTAGGCGATCGTCTAAATGGATTCCTAAGTATTTGACGAGTCTTTTGTGTGGGACGTTTTGGGAGTTAATTTTGATTTGGAAGTTTTTCCAGTTTTTTTTGGTATCGCGATTTGTATTTATAAGAGGTGGCCTGAAGAGGATTGTTTCGCATTTGTTTATGTTAATTGTGAGTTTCCATGTGTGGTAGTAAGAGTGAATTTTGTTAACTAGTGTTTCTAATTGTTTTTCTATTTCGCTTGGTTTTTTTCCAGCTATATAGACAATTAGATCGTCCGCAAAAGCCAGGGCGCTCTTGTTTGGGTCGGTGTTCAATCCAAATAAGTTCAGGATTCCACTGATGTAAATGTTAAATAATACTGGTGCATTAACAGTCCCCTGTTGGAGACCGTTTTTTAGATTAAATGACATAGATGATTCTGAGCCTTGATCAATGGTGGTGAATGACCTACCTTCTATCATATTATTTATTATTTTAATTAAGTTAATATCAAATTTTTTTCTTATAAGTTTAAATAGCAGTCCCTGTCTCCAAACAGTGTCGAATGCTTTTTCTACGTCAATTAAGCAGGCCCCAACACATTTATAATCATTAAGAGACCAGCAAATGTCGGAAGTTAATTTTGTTATCGCGTGGATGGTCGAGTGGCGGTGTCTAAAGCCGAATTGTGTTTCTGGGATGATGTCCTTTTCTTGGCAGAATGAGACCAGTCTCTTGTTTATAATAATTTCAAGGACTTTACCTAGGTTTGGCAAGAGGCTAATGGGCCTTAGATTTTGAATGAGAGAGGGGTCCTTCCCCTTTTTAGGAATTGCAATTACTCTTGCTTTTTTCCATTTCGAAGGAAAGTACCAAATATTTAGTGCATTATTGAAGATGATTGTGTAGAGTTTAATAATTTTTTCCGGGAGATGTTTTAGGATTATATTTGGGATTTTGTCGTTTCCTGATGACTTTTTATTGTTCAGCTTTCGAAAAATCTCTTTCACTTCCCTGACACTTGTTAGGCTGAAATCTCCCAGCCAAGTGGATGGGCAAAGAGAGTTATTATTAATTGTAAAGTTCACAATTGAATTGTTTCTCTCTCTGTCCTGTTCCATCTCTTCTTGTAGTTTTTCAGTTTCAGAGATTATGTGTTTGGTCAATAATTCTTTGCCCATGTGGTCGTTTTGACTATGTATGAGGGAGAAATGTGAGGCTAGGATATTTAATTTTTCTATTTGTTCTATGAAAGCAAAATTACCATTTTGGTCTTTGTTTGCTGATAAGGGGTTGATATTTGCATGGGTGAGAACAATGGCTTTGTTTTCAGGGATTAGTATTGTATTGGGTAGGGCCTGTTTACCTTTTTTTCTAAATATCTTATTTATTTCTGGGAAGGTCTTAGAAGGGTCGTTTTCTGGAATGTTGCCTATCTTTTGTGTCCAATATTGGTTTATGGATTTTTCAAATTCTAGTTTCAATTCTTTTCTTATCTCTTCCAGGAGATTTTTAAGGTTTAGAAATTCATTTGAGTATCTATTTAGGTTGTTTTTATAAAATTTATTAATTTGTGTTATTATGAAGCTTTTTGCTTTTTGAAGTTTTTTAATTTTTTCGTTAATATAGTTGTCTATGGGGTTTTTATTTTTGACTTTTGGAGTATGTTTTTCAATCGCTTTCCAAATAGTTTTTTCAAGGGATTCTATCGATTGATCAATTTCATCAATATTTAGGTTTTTGAAGGCTGAAATGTTTGTGTCAGAATTTTGGTTTAGGTAGTTTCCGAAAGCGTGCCAATTTGTTTTACTAAAGTTATATAGATGTGAGTCGGATTTTGATTTTTTTTCTATGGGATTTGATTCTTCTAATTCTATAATTGCTATTAGCCCGTCATGATCACTGTCGTAGAGAATGTTTGGCAATTGGTTGGAGTTGATTTTGTTTAGGATTTTTAGTCTTGGGTCCGCCAGAACCAGGTCTATGTAGGATCTACCTGTGGGAAAGGATGGGAATTGAGAATGCAGGAGTTGGAGTTTGAATTTAATTTGGTTGTTGTTTAGCCAGTTAAAGAGTTTTTGACCTTTGGTGTTTTTATGATCATTTGACCAGCTCTCATGTTTTGAGTTCAAGTCCCCTGCCAGGTAAAATAGGTTCTCGGGTCTGTCCAATTCAAGGGCATCGAAGATGTTTGTGAGTTCATTTGTAAAGGTATTATTACTATTGTTAGTGGAGTAAGCCGAAATAATGAAAAGGTTTTTGTTTCCCATTGAGAGTTTGATTATTGTTGATTCAATTGATTTTGCGTTTGTGAGTTTGTAATTTTGAATATGTTTGAATTTAATATTTTCCTTTATAAGAATAGCCGTCCCCCCTCCCTGTGTTGCGTTGGGGCGATCTGTTCTAATGCAGGTGAAGCCAGCGTATTGGATGACGTGTTTTTTGTTGAGTTTAGTTTCGCAGAGGAGGAGAATATCAGGATTGAGTTTATTTATTAGTTCCATTAAATTTGCTCGTCTCTGGTTTGTTATTATTGAATTTACGTTTAGTGAGATTATTTTTAGTTGAGTGAATTTAGGATACTTGAAATTTGATTGTCGTGTTTGGTGATGATAGAGAGCATTTTTGTAATATGATCATCAATTTGTTGGAGCCTGCTTAAGATGAGATTCTCTTGGATGTTGTTTGGGTTGGCACTAATGGCCTTATTGGCCTGGGAAGGGGTTTCACTTTTTTGGGCAACTTGGGAAAACTGCACTTTTTTGTTCACTAAACTGTATACGTTTTCGATTTTGTTTTTTGTTTCTTCTGATTTTTTGGTTTTCTTTTCTTGTATCTTCTTTTTTATTTCTTTTATTTTGGGGCAGCCCTGGTATGAAGCCGGGTGGCCGTATTTCTCGCACAGAACACAAAATAGCTGTGTATTCTGTGTGTCAGTCGTCAGGCCACACCCTCCAGGCCCGTGCCGGGCACCGTCGTTGCATTTCACACATTTATATGGCATAAAACAATGGCTCGCGACATGGCCGATCATTTGGCAGTTTCTACATTGAGAAAGGTCTTTTTTTATTAGTTTTTCCCATGAGATTTTTGGTAATAGACTGTTTTGATTTTGTAGAGATCTGAGGGTTTGCTTGCGGCATCGATTTGTACCAGCAGGAGTGGTAATGTAGTGTTGTTGCTTTTTGATCTTGCTGTGGAGAATCTCTCAATTTTTACAAATTTAATATTTTTGAGAGAGTTAAGCTCATTTTTTACTTCGTCCAAGTCGGTATCCACTGCGAGGCCTTTGAGAAGGTAGCTTTGGACCTTTTCGGATTTAGGAGTATAGGTAAAGAAATTTATTTGTTTATTTATTAAGTCCGCTATAACCTTTTTATATGTTTCCATGTTTTCTAGGTTAAGGCTTGATTCATATCGGTTTATTTTGTGGATTGTAAAATTTTTGTAGTTAAGATTTTCTTTAAGGAGTCTTATTATGTATGTTGTGTTTTTATTATTTATTTTTATCGGCGGTGGCTTACTTGTGTTTTGACGTGTTTCCTCGGAATTGGTTAAAGGTGTGTTTCTTTGGTGCCATGGAGCTGTGGGAGATAATGCCATTGGTGTCTGTTGAGGTGTTGATTGTTGATTGGTGATCGTTGCAGGCCGGTCGTTTGTCTTAGATTTTTTCGGAGTCTGAGCTGTTTCATTAGGCTCATTTACCGAATCATCTGGTTTATCCCTTTTGTATTGAGGACGAGTAGTCTGTTCCTCCTCTGGGGTGGATTGATTCATCATGTCCTGCTGGAGTGGTTGAAACCGGTTTTGATGCTCAAATGTTCGGGGTATTTTGTTTTGATCTTTTAGAATTTTATTCTCTTTTTTGAGAGCTTTTAATTCTTTTTCCAGGCTTTCCATGCGGAGCATTAGCTCTTGTGTGGAAAGGCTATTATTTTTTGATCCCATTTTTTTTTTTATTGGGATATTTTTTAGTTTATTTTTTATATCCTTTGTAGATAAATTGTTTTTGTTATGAATGATAGAATGGGCGATTTTTTTAAAATTTAAAAAATCTCTCTTGTCATTGGGTTCGTTGCTGCCAAGCAGAACCGAACTGTGGAATTGAAATATATTTTCACTATCACTCACTGTGTTGATGGGTTTGCTGCACGTGTTGGGAGGAAAGTGTCCAGGTATGGGCTCGCAGAGTTTGTTCAGAGCGCTGGGCTCATTCGCTGGCTGGAAGATTTCCTTGAGGAGGCCTTCACTCACTGTGCTAGGGTTGCCTTCAGGTAGTTTGCTTATAAAAGTTCCGGGTTCCAGGGTAAGGGTACTCACTGTGGTGTCTGGCGCCCATGGGGGCTCGCCTGCAGGTAGAATTGTTCGGGTTTCAATGGTATCAAGGGTACGATGTTGCTCCTTTGAGAGTTGAACGAGAACTGCAAGAACTCCGTGTGTTTTCACGATAGAGAAGTTCAGAAGAATTCTAGACTTGAATAGACTTCATCAATGCTTATATATGAAATCAAGAAATGGTCTCGTGATATTCTGACTAAGTGAAGATAATTTTAGTTCCTAAAAATTTCCTAAAGGACAAAAAAAATTCCTTATTGTTTTGAATAAATCTAAGTATTTTTGTGCAAAAAATAAGTAAAAAGTTTCGTTCAAAATTTGTATAATTACCATAAAAAATCAATCTCATAATAAACATAAATGTATAGTCTTTTAGTGAAGTTCACGACTCTAGTGACATCTAGCGGTAGATCAGCAAGACATTTTTGAAAAATTCCCTTAATTTTGAGCTATAATTTTTTGAAAAAGTTTTTGCATTTTTAGACTTCTGGAGGGCCACTGATTATGTATACAAAATTTGGTTGAATTTGCTCAAACGACCTAGATTTTTAATTTTTTAACCCCCCCCCCCCCCCCCCCTTAATTTTAGGTCGATATGCACCAAAATCTAATCAGCTCTTAATCTCAATGGACCAAAACTACGTGTGATATTTGGATTCGATATTCACACTAGTTTTTGAGCTAGCTCGTCCACAAATTTGGTAACGATAGAAATTGTATATAAAAAGATAGAAATTGTATATAAAAAGATAGAAATTGTATATAAAAAAGAAAAAAAGAAAAAAGAAATTTTTTTGTAAATATATTATGTTAATATTCCTATAATCATGTAAATAATCCTGTAATTAAATTCACCCGATAATGTAAATATTTCTTGTTAGTGGAGGCCCCCACCTGCGTGGCCCAATAAACGAAAAATCAATGGACCAAAACTACGTGTGATATTTGGATTCGATATTCACACTAGTTTTTGAGCTAGCTCGTCCACAAATTTGGTAACGCATAGACTAACTAACTAACTAACTAACTAACTCACTCACTAACTAACTAACTAACTATTTAACTAACAGACATTTTGACAAAACAATTATTATCTCGACAATTTAATTCATACACTAAAAGTCCCATAAGCAACGGTGTTTTTGTCACTATGACAGCGAAAAAAGTTTACCCTAACTTTTCCAGCGACAAAACTGAACCTAGCTTTGAACTTTGAACTGAACCGCTCGAAATACCAGCATGCCGCAAACTATTAACAAAAAATGTAGAAGTTCTGAAAATCAAGTTGTTTATAAGAATTGTATTTTTAACAATTGTACTTTTCCTCTAAATTAAATAAACTAATTTATGTCTTAATTTTGTTAATTTTGTGATTTACGTATTGATTCATTAAATTGTCTTACCGAATTACACTCAAGCTTTTTTTTGGGTCGAAGTAAACTTGATATTTTATAATTCGAGTTTTGTTGCCTTTGGGCAATTTAACTCAAAAAATTACCAGAAAAAATTACGAGTCCGTAGGACGAGTAATTTTTTCACAGGTAGTTTTTTTCGTTTAATTGCCAGGGAACAAAATTCTCATTAAAATGTCAAGTTTACTTCGGCAAAAAAAAAGCTCTCTTGTATTTATAAGTGAAAAATATAATTTTTTCGATATTTACTTATTAGAGCTTTTTTGTAGAGAAATGCCATGGTTTCGCTCAATTTTTTTAATCGAAATAGTTTAAGCCGTTTTTGAGATATTTTGAAAAAAAATAAGTAAAAAAACCACTTTTTTCATGCACGATTCACTACCATACTCTGTATGGTAAAGTAAAAAGTTTAAGAAACTCTGTTCTAAATTAATAAAGCTGGTGGTAACTTGAAATTCAGCAGTTATAGTTTGATGATGCGCATACAGCCCAATAGTCAAAGTTAAAAAAATTGAGGCTACCTTGAACAGAAAAAGTGCTTATTATAAAATAATAAAGAAAAAATAATTTTCGTATATCACACTAAATGGAGTACCATTGAATAAGTCTTATAAAATTCGATTATCTTATAATTTTAATTCTGACTTATAAGCGATCGTTATTAGCCTGAAAGTCGCCTCATAAAAACATTCAATGCTTAAAAAAAAATGTAAAGTAGCTTATAATGAGAGTAATTTATCAGGAAATTATTTTAGTTGCTATATAGTTAGGATATTAGATGTACAGTGGGTGGCCGAATTATTATACTCAAATGATTTTTATCAAGTAAATTCATTTTATTCAAACTTTTCAAAAGATTTAGTAGTAATCTAGTCTAATAACCCTTTTGGACTGGCCTGGGAACTCGCCAGACCTCAACCCGATCGAAAATGTATGGACAGGCCTATAAAAAGAAATTTGCAAAGATAAAAAATTACTAACACAAGGGAATCGAATGTTTTCTACATTTGATTCAATCGCGAATCTAATGTAGGGAATTTTTGTCAAATATTGAGTGAAAATAATATCTGATGGTGATCCATCCTAATGTCTAGCGGGCTATACGCGAAATGACGTTGGATTGTATGTAGCTCAGTGGATCACATCTTTTTCTCTCTTGGTCCAGACTTAAGACTCCGCAGACTCCAATAGCGTAATCCGCAGTTGTCTCGCGATAAAATATCTTTTTCAAATAAGCGCGAGTCACGTCAGGATATTGTGTTATCTATTCCCACGCCGAGAGCGCTACAGACTCAGCATTTATCTAGTATATAAAGACGGATGTCCAGTGGGAACATTAAGGCTTTGTCTTAGGCTCGCTTTGATCATGCCATTCGACTTGAGACCTCCAATCTCCAAGTATAACCTAGTTGTATTTTAAATTCTACTTAATAAAACCAATTTATTCAAAATTCATATCGTTTTTTTTTGAAATCTCACGATACTGAAGAATAAAATTGGCGGCAGTCGGTAGGACAAACCCAAAAACCCCGGATTTCGGTGTAGGCCAAAACCTAAATTTCGGAAGCCAATTCTGGGAATCGCCCGACGTCCGTGTCGCAGTGCCAACGGACGGTCAGCTCTTAAGCTGTTTACTAACGAAAAACCTATCATCGCCTTGCCACGACAACCCGTTGACAACCGTCAGCCAACCGCCAACCACCTGAGCGATAGGAAGCCACCAGCCTTAACGAGGAGTGGACTTCGAGCTGCGGGACATCATACAAATACTGAGGAAGATACAGCCGAAACTTCCCAAGGGCGCAGTCAGCATCGTCAGCGGAGAATACAACACAAAGGTTAGAAACGAACAGACATCCTTCCGGTCAACCGTACTGTTACACGGCCCATAAATTGAACGTTAAAACTAAATAAATAAATAAAATAATAAAATAATTGTGAAAGTTAAATAATAATACAAATAAATGTTAAATAAAGAAATAAATAAAGGTTAATGCATGAAAAGTGAATAAATAATTGTTAAATAAATAAATAAATAAATAAAGGTTAATGCATGAAAAGTGAATAAATAATTGTTGAAATAAATAAAAAAAATAATATTATAAATAAAATAATACTAATATAAAATAATAGTAATTGCTTTAGAAAGATTTAACAGATTTAAATAAATAATAAATAATTATAAAAAAGAATAAACAATGGCTACATTATCCCATTCCGAACTTTTAAAATTGATTCCTAAATACAACGGTTCCCTGAATTATTGGAGGAATTTATTGAAAATACTGAAGCGATAGTAAGAAATTTTAGTGAAGTCCCTATTGATCAACAAAATTTAATTTATTACATATCAAGAATCAAATAATAGGAGAAGCTAGACATAAAATATTAGGCCATCATGTCAGAAATTGGAGATGAATTAGTAATCTTATTAAGAAACTTGATTCAAATCGCCAAAGAATGAAAAATACAATTAAAGTAGAATTATTTTCCCTAACGAATAAAAATCTAGGTATTGAGAAAAAATTATGTAGAAATAAACAAATTAATGACCCAGTATAATTCTCCGAATAAACGCTTAGAAATATTGAAACAGATATTAAAACTCGAATTAATTAAAGAATTTTCTAAAGATGCCACACAAATTTTTATAAAAACATTAAAGGAACCCACAGCAAGCCAGGTTTTAGCACAAAATCTAGGTTCAGTATACGAGGGTTTAGTTTGAGTACATTCTCAATAGAACGAATGCACTAACAGCCGAGGGCAAACCAAAAATAAATAATAATAATTATAATAATACAAATTACAGAAATTTTCAACCTAGGAATTTTCAACCTAGACAGAATTTTCAACCCAGACCCCCAATTCCAAAATTATCAAAATGGTTATCAAAACTCTAATAATTATAGAAATCACAATTAATGACGGGCCCCCACGTCCACAATATTATTTTAATCAAACCCCAATGTCCACACAGACAATTCAGAATCAATCAGGTCAGGAAAGAAGAGAAAAATCATTTTGTAGGAAGAGGCCCCCGAGAGAACGAACTCACATAACACCCCAAATTAATTATAATACTCTCGAATATAGGGACAGTATAAATGAAAAATCATCGTTACCATATTTAGAGTGGATGAATTTAAAAGTTTTAATAGATACAGGATCTACTGTAAACTTAATAAAACCAGAGATAGCTAATTCTATATACAAAGTTTGGAGAGGATAATTTTATAAAATCTAGTCATTAATGGGTCCAGGAAAATAAACAGAATACACATATGCAAAATTTTTGGAAAGGAATATAGAAAAACACTAATAATTGATTGTCATAAGTGACTTCGATATTTTGACAGAAGGGACGCAAATACAAAAAATTAGAATTTGCGTGGAATTTTAAGGATGACGAAATTGCATACACGCAGGAGCAAAGAAATATGAAGTCAGATCATCATGTTAACGAGTTGGGATAAGAAATTTCTCCCACCAAAGTGATGGAGGCGAGCGGGGACTCACTTCTAGTAGCCTAGACAAAGAGGAAATAGTAGACGATATTGCGACAGAGCCCACATGATGATTAAAAAGAAATATGAACCCTTAGATAGAGGCGAGAGATAGTTAGAAAATAAAGATAACAAACCATGGGAAAAATTAAAGAGTAAGATTAATATTGAAAATAAGGTCAATAAACCTGAGATAAATAATAGAATAATTAATAAAAAATACGTAGGTAAGGAAAAGAATGTTAGCCAGTTAACGAAAACAAAAGATCAGATGTTAAGGGATGAAAAACTAATTCATCAACCCACACACAAAAGAGTAAAAATTAAAATTAGGAAAGAAATTAAAAATACCCCAGAGAGAGTTAATTTATGTCAGTATTCACATAGGGTAAAAGATGGAAAAAATTCAGAGGGTAAAGTGTCATTGAACGATCAATCAATAAATAATTTAAAGTCGGATTTAAAATATGAAGTACACATAAACGAAATGGAAATCGATGAAATCATAAATAATGAGTTAGAATCTATTTTAGCGACAGCTGGTGATGATAATGAAGGTTTAGAGACAGTACATTCCGCGGAAGAATCCCCTGTAGCAGGAATAAAATTTCGAAAATGTAGCAATTAATATTTTCAAAAATCAAATTATATTAGATTCACATGATAATGATACAAAGGTAGAAAAATTAAAATTATTTAATAATAAAAACAGATTGATGATTACAATAAATAAACATGAAATAGATTTCGAACTGACAAAAATATTACTAGAATATATACATAGCAGTATAAAATTCTATATTTATTTTAAAGATGAAACATTATTTATTCCCTTGAATAATCTAATTCAACAAACATTTAATAGTTTAAATATTTACAAATGTAGTAAAATTTTAGAAGATATCGAGGACCAGGAACTTAGATTAAAAATATTGAAAGATATACATGAAGGAATAACTAATCATAGAGGTATAAGCGAAAATTATTTAGAAATAAAAAGAAAATATTATTGGCCCGCAATAAAGAAAGATATTCAGAAATATATAAATAATTGTGAAATTTGTTTAAAGGCAAAATACGAGAGAAACCCAATTAAAAATATAAATAAAACTGAAACCCCGAGTAAACCATTTCAAATAGTGAATATAGATGTATTTGAGATATATAAAACTAAGTTCATAACAATGGTAGACCAATTTTCGAAATTTGTAGAAGTAATACATATCAAGAATTTAACAGCAGTTGAGATTGTTAGGAAAATAGAAAAAATATTTAGTAGACTTCCGTTACCCCAAAAAGTAATTACCGATGCCGGGAATGAATTCAATAATGAATTACTTAAAAGCTTTTGTAGAACAAATAATATAGAAATCCACTATACATGCATCGAAAACCCAAAATCGAATTCCCCGATAGAGAGGGTACACTCTACTATTTTAGAACATTTACAAATAATTAACCAGAATATAGAATTTAAAAATTATAATATAAAAAGAAAAATGAATTTAATAGTGAAAGCGTATAATAATACTATTCATTCAACAATAGGAAAAAGTCCGTTTGAAGTTTTATATGGGAGAGATAATTTACAAATAAATAACGAAATAATAGATTCGGAAGTAATAAATCAGTATAGTCAGGAAAAAGACTTAATGTTTAAATTAATCAAAGCAAATATTGAAAATAAGAAAAAGCGGTCAGGAGAGGAAAACCCCACTAAATTACCTAATACATTATTTTTGAAAAAGAAAAAGAGAAAGCCAAAAGGAACACAAAATTTTTCAAAGATTAAACTTAGAGAATATAACCAAACTTTAGGAAAAATAAAAGATAGGAATAATAATAAATATCGCATTGATAGACTAAAGAGACCGCGTGTATTTCAGAAAGAAGATGAGGACAGCAATCCTCCTTGCACTGACCCAATTGATAGCGCTGCAAGGTTATGAAATCCAAGATGTAAGTCAAGGATATATAAAGCTAGAAACACAAGACGTAAAAATATTTACTAATAATTACTATATCCATTATTTTTATAATTTAACGCTAGTATTAAATAAATATAAACAATTAGCACAAGCAGTTATTAAAAGCAAACAGCTAGAACATTATGATAAACAGGTATATTTACATAGTTTAATTAATAAACAATATAGTATTTTGGAAAATAAAATAGACAACTTATTTAGTCATAAAAGAAATAAAAGAGGAATAATAAATGGATTAGGATCCATTTTTAAAACACTAACAGGAGTGATGGATGACGAGGATAGGCAACACTATGATTATATTCTATCCAAATTAACAAAAAATCAAAGGGAATTACAATCGCAGAATAATCTAATATTAAAATCAAATAAAGAGCTTATATTAGAATTAAATCGAAAAATTCACGAAATAAGTATAAATGAAAAAATATTTTTGGAAACTAGGAACGAATTTGTTAATAATAAAATATTAACAGAGATTCTCTTAACACTTGAACCATTTATTGAATTAATAGACTCAATCCAGGTAGCTCTCACTTTCTGTAATTTACACATCCTACACGGAAGTATAATTTCGTTTAGAGATTTAAAACGCCTAATTGATAATTATAAAATCAAAATAAAATTCGAAAATTTTTGGGAAGCCACACAGTTCGTGAAACCCATTTGTAAAATTGAGAATGAACTCGTAGACGTAATTTTAAAAATACCCGAATATATAAATACGAACGCATCAGTGATTCAATTCATTCCTTTACCAATATTTTATAATAAACAAAATTACATAATTAACGAAACAAAACAGGACCTATTAAAAATAAATAACGAATTAAGTACCGCCAGAAATTGTTTATTCTCTAATGAAATTTATTATTGCAAAATATCAAACTTTAAAATAAGTCCATGCATTTACAGACTTATCAAAGAAAATAAGATTGAATATTGTAGATTATATAAATTAAAATTTTACTCCTGGAATAAGTATAATTCCTGATACAAATAATATAATCATCTTTATAAGAAATAATGAAACAACCTTACTAGAATGTAAAAACTTATCAAAATATTTGTATAATGGCGTGTATCTAGTGAAAAATAATGATTGTACAATAAATAGTAACAAAATAATTACCTATGAAAAAATTCAGAAATTTAGTGATTTACCTGTGCCTAAAATAATTATAAAGCCAGAATTAATAGACAATAAAAGTGAAGTGTCAGTGATTAATTTTAATGATTTGAAAATAAAGCAAATAGACGAAGTAGACTTGAATTTATGGCCTAGCCATCAAAATCAATATATAATAGTAATAATCATAATCATAATAATATTGTTAATTATACTGTACGTATTAAATAAATATAAAATAAAATTTGTTGATATAATTAAATGTAATAAATTAAGAAATAATATGGATTGTAATGATATAAATAATGATTGTTCAAATGATTGTAATATAAATAATATGAATTCAAATGATTGTAATCCAAATAACAATGTAAACTCGATATTTTAAATTGTGAAGAAATTTCATATAAACATAATGAAATTTCTCCCCGGAGGAAGGAGGAGTCACGTCAGGATATTGTGTTATCTATTCCCACGCTGAGAGAGTTACAGACTCAGCATTTATCTAGTATATAAAGACGGATGTCCAGTGGGAACATTAAGGCTTGTCTTAGGCTCGTTTTGATCACATTCGACTTGAGACCTCCAATCTCCAAGTATAACCTGTTGTATTTTAAATTCTACTTAATAAAACCAATTTATTCAAAATTCATATCGTTTTTTTTTGAAATCTACGATACTGAAGAATAAAATTCGCGGTCAAAATAATTCTCGTTGACGTATCAATTATTCTTTGATATATTAATGAGAAAAATTATAAAATTTAACACAAGATACTTGATAGAAAATATTATTAAAGCATGGCACAATATACCTGCTCTTGAAAAAATAGCCAAAAAATGCATTGCCAGCCAGCATGCTGCAGCGCATACAAAATGAGATTGCTCGAAAGGGAGGATTCACTAAATATTGAAATTGTATTTTGAATTGTATTTGTATTATTGAATTTGTATTGTCCTAAGCTAATAAACTTATAAAGATAACAATTGAAACGATTTTATCAGTTTAATAGTAAGCTAAACCGTTAAAAATGTATGAAAGATATAATTTTTCAAATGAGTATAATAATTTGGCCACCCACTGTAAAACTGTCTTTAATTTAACAATCAATATTTTCAACACTATTCGAAAATATTCTCGAATCGAACCTATAAAATCAAATGTGTAATGTAAAACCGCATAAATTATTTATCATGTTTGATGTATGCGATCACTTAGTCACTTTTTATATTTTAAAAATGTTAATTTATGACAACAAAAAATCTAATTCTATCGTTGTATTGAGTAGGTCAGGACCGGTGACGTTAACATTACAAGCATTAAGTGAGGAAGACCGTAAACGGTGGATGGACATCATGGACGGAAAGGAACCAGTAAGTCTTGACGAGACTCACCCGCCTACCAACTCGCATGCTAATGGGGTAGGTACTAAGGAGCACCGCTTGGCTTTACGCAATCTTTCTCTCTATCTTTATTCATACAAACTCTAAATACTTATATCTAATAGAGAGTACTTTTATTTTGTTTAAGGTCCCTAATGAATATCCAATTAATAAAAAAAATTTATTAGAAATTTCTATTTATTGTATTATATGTATTATATACGTCAATTTAGATTTGTTTTTTCTGGAAATAATTCTTATTTTATTTTTAGTTTGTTTAATTTATTTAATTACATTTTAAAATTGTTTTTAATAAAAATGTATTCCCAGAGATTAAATTACTCTGATCGACAAAAATTAAACAAAAATTTCTCTCTGTAAACCTAATAATGGATTCCAGTAGAGTTTTATAGGCTGATTATCATGCATTTTCCCGATTTTTTACAACACATCAGAGTTTTGAGATATAACAGTCAAAATGACGAAAAAGGCCATTTTGACCTATTTTCTAGTCCCATTAAATATTAAACAGCAATATTTGAAATCAAAATATTTTGTTGACATAATAGAAAACAGCTTCCTCTTTGATTTTCAAATTACCACTTGTTTTCAGCTCAATTAGAACTCGAGTTATAACTAAAAGACCTTATGTTTTTATCTATGTTTTATATCTTTTATAATCACGTAGTTTTAGTTTTTTAGTTATAACTCAAGTTCTAATTGAGCTGAAAACAACTGGTAATTTGAAAATCAAAGAGGAATCTGTTTTATATTTCGTCAACAAAATACATATTTTGATTTCCAATATTGCTGTTTAATATTTAATAATATAGGTCCAAATGGCCTTTTTCGTCATTTTGACCGATAATATCTCAAAACTCTGATGTGTTGTAAAAAATCGGGAAATTACTAATCAGCGTAAAAACTCTACTGGAATCCATTTTTAGTTTTACGGGGAGGTGTGGCCTAAAGCTTATATTGAAGCTTATGGGTCCCGCGTACTAAGCGTAAGAGAAATCGAGCCGCACAACGCCACACATATATTCAATCGAGGTTTAATCTGTCCCTCGTTCGATTTTTTTTCTTTATGAAAACAAATATATTCAAAAAATTCATCTAAGTTTAAGGCTTCTAGCGCATGAGTCCGCAACCTATGACCCACGGGTCACCAAGTGAGTTTAATAATCTCACGTACCCCACTTGTGTTCTACAAATTAAAAAAAAAAGTCACCCGTATTCTTCCAGAATTTAGCAATGATTGTGTTAGAAATTATATTCATTTTGATTTACAAAACAGAATAATATACTGGAAAACAAAATAATTTTTTAAAAAGTTTTGTTATCATCTATATCAGCCAGCTTTGTTGCAACTCTTAGAATTACTTGCAAGTGGAAACCTTGTATTCAAATACTGTTCCGAACTATTATTTTTTTCGCAAATAAAAAACAAATAATTGAAAGAATTAAAGAAATGACATAGTTAGTCAGTACAGCTCAGCGTTGAATTGAAAATATGGCCAAAAATATTGACTCAACTAATAAATGATTTGTTATTTAGGGACGTAATTATGATTGCACTCGATGAAAGTACTGATATAAATAATATGCCTAGATAGGCAATTATTAAGAGATTTTCTAATTAGTATAATTATTTTTATAAAAAATTTTAATAAAAAATATTCAAAATAAATATATATATTTTTCTTTTGTTTAAAAAATATCTTCCTTATAGCACATATATCGTTGTTATTATTTTCTCAATAGAATTTATCTTAAGATTGTTTAAAAATGAAAAATACCCACTGGCCCCAAATGATTTTTCAATTATCACATTTTGGTTGATTTTGACCTTCAGTCAAAAAGGTTGCCGACGCCTGTTCTAGAGCTATACTTTGAACCAGTGTTTCTCAAACTTTCTGGTCCGCGAACACCTTTGAAACACCTTTGGACTATGACCATTTTAACTTGTATTTATGTAGTTCTTTTTAATTTATCTTAAAGCGATTCCGAATATTTTTGTTTATCTATTTTTAATAGATGTTAAATAAATAAAAAGTAATTAATAAAATTAGTAATAAAGCTGTTGAAGCTTTTATTTTTGTGATTAATTTGATTAAAATTTGAATTTTTATTTAAATTTTCTATTATTTTTTAGTTATTTATTTATTTTTGTTTTCGAAATAAACTATTTCCCTCCTCATTAAAGTAATAACTATTCAATAGAAGCTGCTAAGTCACAGGCTGGATAGAAATAAGAAAAAACGTCAAAGCGCCCTTCTATAAAGAATTTCAAATCTATTTTACCGGCGCCTCATTTTATTGATTTAATGCCGATGCTCTCGAGACATCAGAACTGCGGCACTTTTGCTCTTAAAGAGGTCTATCGATGAATCGCTTTACTTTTTATTTGATATTAGATTAGAGTTGACTGAAATTGAAAAAAAATAATCTAGATTATTTAATTATACCAAAAATTAGATATTTCTAAAAAATTTATTTTATTCATGTATTATATGTATTATAATTACTTAGCAATTTTATTTTTATTTTTTGAATTTTAAAATTCTGATTCTTATCACGTTCAACTTTAGAATTTCGACGAGATTAAGAACATGATCAGTACGTATAGTGTTATTATAATTCTCAAATGAAGACACCTCAAGAAGATCATATAGTTTCGTTCTGGTATTCACTTTTGTGTTTTGTTTGTTTTTTATCACTTTTTTTAGAAATGAAGTTACATTTTGAGTGATTTTTGAAGGCTTACAAATATCTTCTTATATATCTATCTATCTTTTAACAATTTCTTTGCTTTATTTTAACTAATTGGCTTTGATTAGTAATTAAGCACTGATTAACCACGAGATAAACTTTTTTAGCAGAATATTATATTATTTATGTTGATATGTAACAAAGTTAGGGATAACATTTTCTAATTTTTTCTCAGCCATTAAACCGAAATGAATATCAATTAATAGAAAATTTTTAAAACATTATCAATATACAAAATAAATCATTAAAAATATAAAAAAATTTCTTAAAAAAAAAAAAAAAAAAAATTAATCTCCCAAGTTTAATGCTAAATGTATTTTATTTGTGATAATTGTGAATCCCAAAAACCTGTTGCATATTGACATAATATTTTGGTGAAAATATACTTCTACTAATCTGTTAATAATTATTCGAAAGCATTTATGCAATTAATCTATTTTGTTTGCAGTGGCGAACTTTTTTATCTTCTTTTGAAAAATCTTTATAAAAATATAGATATAATTAATTGAATCCACTGTTGACTTGATATAAAATTAGTTGCACTTAGAAATAATAATATACTATTTGTCAAAAGTATATTTGATGAAAAAAACATATTCTTAAAATTATTATTCTTTTTTTAATTACATAAATACGTTTTACTCGTATTCTATAGATATTGATTGTTCTTACAGCTTTAAATTCATGTACTAAATATGCCTACAAAATCTATGTGTGTAATTTATATTAGATATTTATAAATCTTAAAATTTAATGTTTTATTCATATTTATACTTTGTAAATTATAAATTCTCTCTTTCTTATATCCTTATTTTCATAGATCCTTTATAATGGATGAATCTATTCTTAACCAATTAATATAACTATACTTTTTCCACAAAAATTTTCTTTGAAATAAAACAATCTATAATGATGCACCAAATGAATTGATGGTTTTGATAATTAAAATATTTAACTCACTGTTGATAGGCATTTAATTAATTATCATTTTCTTATTTCTTTAAAATAGACATATGCACAACCAGGTAAAGTGAATAGACCTGAAGAGACCACATTGGATGATATTGGATTAAATTTCTTTCACAAATGCATTGAACTTCTTGAAAGCAGAGGTAAATTATATTAAATTATTAATGAATTAACTGTTTATTTTAATTTTCTTGCGTTGCTTGACGTCGTATAATTTTAATTTCAGGACTTGAAGAACAAGGATTATATCGTGTTGGAGGTGTTACTAGCAAAGTGAGCAAATTGCTTGCAATGGGATTGGATCGACGGAAAACAATATCCCCAGGTGGTGTAGCTTCGGAATATACATGGGACGATCCCCACGAATGGGATAGTAAAACTATTACATCAGCATTAAAGACTTTCCTTCGAAATCTACGAGAACCTTTAATGACATTTCGTCTGCATGCCAGCTTCATCGCAGCAGTTAGTAAGTTAAAAAAATACCATTTTGTCAATGTTTCTTTGTAATTTAAAAAAAACTTAGAAAATATAAAACAATAATGGTCAAAATAAAAATCATGAGTACATTGAAGTGATAGGTTCAGAGCTAAGTGAGATGGCGCTTGTTAGCTCTGTATTATTTCCGGAACCTTTATCACTCTCGTACTTAACCAAGGGAGTAAAAATAGGTGTCAATTGCAAACACTCTACACTTAATTTTAAATGTAAGACTCTGTACCGTTGATTAGCTACGCGTTAGGCGTAATTCAGCGTAATTCACAAATAATGCTGATTACCCGCTTCCGCCTTACCGGTGCCAAAAAAGCTGTTTTTATAAATTTTTAGCCGCCTCTAATTCAGAAGTCTTATTTATGAATTCAAACTTAGAAACGAAAACATTTGGTTATAGTTGGATTATAAAAGATTAAATGTGCTTGTATAACATTCACCTTTCGCTCAATTCTTCTTTAGATGAAAGAAAATAAGACTGATCGATAGTTTAATTTACGTTTGGTATTTTTTTGAAAAATATGTAAATAAATATCTGGCAGAATATACGGTTAATATTACTTTTTTGAACCTGGAACACATCAAAATAACTCAGTCATTATGGGAAGAAAATTTGTTACCTATAATCTACCAATTTTCTTATTTTTTCTCATTCACTTTTCATTTATTTAATTATTTAATTGAATCGGTCATTTCAAAAACCACTTAAGCTAAACAATCAGAACTTTTCAGGAATCAAACTTAAGTCACCCGCTTGTGTCGTTTAAGCAATGAACGACCCACTACTTCGGGGTACTGTTTGAAAAGGAAGGAATGTACTGAGGTGCATGGTTTTTAATCAGATTATGGGTTTACCTTTAAGAAAGTGTTCGCGGCAAAAAAAGCATGTTTGGAATAATCTTGACTTATGTGGTTTTTTGAAATGACCGATTCATTTCTAAATTCTGATATTTAATATTTTATCAGAAAACATATCTATTTAATAAATATTTCATTATAGATTACATACACATTTAAGAAAAAGAATAATAACATTTTTATTCTTTTCAGAACAAGAGTCTCGAGATCGACGAGTGAATGATGTTCATATCTTAGTATATCGCCTTCCAATTCAACATCGTTCCGTTCTTGATACACTAGCCAGACATTTACATAAGTAAGAAATTATTTACATATACTTCTATCAAAAATATTAATTGAAATTGTGATTAAATATTTAAAATTTTGAACAAAACTTTTTTAATATTAATAGTTTATTTATTTATTTACTTTAAATTGAAAATATTTACTCTTAAACTATAAAAATAATACTTTAATTTTGTGTATATGTTGCAGTAAAACCCCGTTTTTAGTAAGAGCGGCTTCTTACTAGTTAAAACGCGTTTCACTGAATACCTTTGTGGCAACTAGAGTTTGCTGATGTTGGTTGAGTTTGGTTCAAAGGTCTAGGATCTTCATTTTTGATCTTCCGCCATTTTGGGTGTTTATTTTCAAAATTTTTTAAACAAAATGTCAAAAATTAGAACCAAAGTTTTAGAGGATATAATTTTTGACATTTTCGTTTAGAAATTTTTGAAAATAAACACCCAAAATGAGTCGGGACGTCAAAAATGAAGATTCTAGACCTTTGGACCAAGCTCAACCACATCAGTAAACTCTAGTTGACACAAGGGTATTCAGTGAAACGAGTTTTAACTAGTAAGAACGCGTTCTTACTGAAAAACGGGTTTTTACTGCAACATATATATCATTTTAATTAATTTTAACGATTTTTTTTTAGTGTGGCAAGCAAGTCAGATAAAAATTTAATGACTGTAAGCAACTTGGCGGTCTGTTTTGGTCCAACACTTTTGAGACCTGAGGAAGAAACTGTGGCAGCAATTATGGATATTAAATTCTGTAATATTGTTGTGGAGATTCTTGTTGAAAATCATGAAAAGGTAATGAAAGTAACAGACTGACAAATAAAAAACTGAGTGTATTAAAATGACTTTTTTTTGTTTTGTTTTTTCTAATAGATTTTTAAAAGTCCTCCGGCTTCAGATTCTACATCACCTGCTCATATCTCGATAGGTTCAATGCACAATCATAATCAATCGACATCATCGTCTCCTTCATCGTCGATGTCTTTGACACAAAGCGGACAACAACATGCCCAGCCTCAACAACCTTCTCAGATTAATAGCAATAATATTATTGTGCCACCTCCTAGACATATCAAACCTTCTGCATATTATTCATCTTATAATATGCAGTCAACGATCGCACCTCCCCCACCAGTTCAACAGGTACAATAATCTATTGAATATTACTAAAAGTCTATCACCTCCACTTTTCTTCTAAGGTTTAATCTTGACCGAGGGGTGAACCGCGACCTAATATGCTGCACACCTACTTCCACTTGTACTTCCAAATATTTCCAAGTACTTCCAAACATTTCCAAGTACTTCCAAATATTTCCAAGTACTTCCAAACATTTCCAAGTACTTCCAAACATTTCCAAGTACTTCCAAATATTTCCAAGTAATTCAAAATATTTCCAAGTACTTCAAAATATTTCCAAATATTCCCAAGTACTTTCAAATATTTCCAAGTGCTTCCAAATATTTCCAAGTACTTCCAAAATACTTCCAAAGAGGTGTACACCTACTTCCAATCGCGAATCACCCCTCGATATTGACTATGAATGTGCGTGTACATTTTTCACCCTTAACAAAACATTTTTATTAATTTCTTCATTTTCAAACGTCTTCCCAATCGATCACAAATTCAAAGGTTGAAAATTATTTTTTCTTTATCACGAGGCGCAATCACAACGAGATGAACAACTATAAATTAAATTAAATTCGAGAACAAAGAAAAAATAATTTTCAACCTTTGGATTTGTGATCGATTGGGAGGCGTTTGAATATTCGAGTATTTTATAATTAAGTCAGGCCACTACAGAGGAGCCATGAAAATCAATAAAGAAAGATTAAAGATTAAATAAAAAGGAAATTCCAAATTCATATAGACATTAGGTATTAGCTTGAGTTCGGAAATCAGGGGCTAAGAGGAAATACGATAAAAAGCATCGCACCGGACATACGAGTACGAAGATCCCGGGTTCAAACCACGGTTGATCTTTTTGTCTATAATAAAATAACTTTTCTTTGTTCTCTAATATAAATTAATTCTTTTGTTTAAATCATTTTTCGGATGAACTTCGTGTAAATATTTTACATATAAGTGTGAAGACAAAAACAATTTTTAAAATCGTTTTTTCGCCTAGTGAACAATTATCGCTATACCATCATTGGACAATGGTTTCTCAAAGTTTAGCCAAAATGAACCACTCGAGAAAGAATGAAATTCAAAAAGTCATTAAAACGCTATTAAATATCAATATGATTCCATTTAGATTAGACTGAAAATGAAGAACTTGCTAAGCTATTCTTTTAAATAAATGCCCAACGTAGATATATGTAAATACCGCCAGAGACCTCTCCACTGTAAATGCACTTAGATTAACCTTAGTTCGTTATTATCATTAGTTCGTCTGCTGAAAATTTGATTTATAAAATATGAATAAATGCTTATAATGAAACCACCAGTTGAGAATCTAGTGGTTTTATCTCTCCCTTATTTTTTAAATCGTTTCCTTAAAGTTTCAGCTTAATCTGATATAATTACTTTTCGGTATTTCACCCAAATATTTTAGCTCAAGTACTTCTCTCTGATCTATTGTAAATAGAAAAAATTTCGATAATATCGTCCATATATTATTAGTACTTATACCCATTAAGAATAAGAAAATTAATGTGTAAGAACTGCTTGGGATGCCACAATTACACAAAATTATACACTTGTTTAAAACATATTCTTAGTAATCCTATTTCAAAAATAAGTATATTTACTCTTTAGATACTGTATATTTTGATTTGATTTTGGAGCAACAAGAATAACCATTGGAAATTAACGTTCTTTTACCAATTTCGGAATTTTTATTTTATTAATTTAAAATTTATAGTTTATTTATTTATTTTTTGCACATGTGTAGAAATCTGAATTCACAATATGCAACGTCTGAAATTGGTAAAAATCTTATGACGTAATAGATGATCGACTCCTAAGATAAAATTATATTCTTTCAATTTTAAAAATATCTCATTTTAAGGTAGTTCTTTCACAAATGCAAAAATTCAAGAAGTCTTTGAAACTTGGAATATAAGTCATTAAAAGCATAATACACATACTGTTAAAATTTGAAGACGATTTACCACACCAAACATGAAATAATAGCAATTAAAAATGACATTTTTAACATAGGGTAGATAGGGAAAGGGTGGCGATATGATCATTATTTTATTTTTTTTCATTGAAGGACTTTCACCATCTTAATGAAAAACTAATATTTGTTAGAATAATATATTCGGAGTAACTTAAAAAAAAAAATTGAAATTATTTACCACGTAGTTTTGATAAAAAACAAAAAAAATAACATATTAGGGGGTGTAGGGCGATTATTTTTAGTGGAGTGGATATAAGCACAATGGCTTGGAAACGATCTGGCAAGTATGTGTGTATACATATAGAGTAGTGTGAGTGGACAGTCACGTTAAAAAAAATAACCTAAAATTTTAGTTCCGTTCATATTTATAGAGTGGTTACGAGGCTAAAACTTTTTGTGTGGATTGTTGCGAAAGAACCTCCTTAAAGCATTTATAGTAGATCCTAAGTAAAACTATTCATAGTCTTTAGTCTTTAATAAATAGTTTGTTAGAAACATGTTTATATGTTGATATTTTAAAATATATTTCTCACATTTTTCCAGGCTGTTATACATTCCTTTTACAATGGTCCAAACACGGTATTAAATTTGGGTCCAGTGATTCCAAATAGACGACCAAATCTCTCACCTAGATCTATTGCGAGTAATATCTCTACTAACTTGCAACAACATCCTAATGAGTTTCTTCAACATGCGCGATCCCATCCAATTCTTGGACAGGGAAATCTTTCATCAACTGGTGTGCCTACTAGCATGATAAGAAATACACCTCATCAAACGGGTATTCATAGCGAAGAAGCACTGATCGGTTCTCGAACGAACAAACATGCAAAACCAGTATTCATGCACGGGTCTTCGCGTAAGTGTATTAATAATATTGGTGTAAATAAACTAAGCTTAATTAATTCTCTTTTTTTCAGTTCCATATGAGTGTATTTCGGATCAATTAAATAATACTAGTAGTTCCAATGAATCTGTCTGTTCTTTGAACTCAAGTCGCGAATATTCATATCCACAGCCACAATGCCCTCAAAAGAATAAAAGAGGCAAGTAAAAATTAATTAATTAATTAACACTAGAAATATTATTTTCATTTGTTAGAATTCCAATGAAACTTTGAACAAATTTTATTAAAAAGATTATATGATGGTTTGGAAGCTAGACTACGATATTTGGTTTAAGTCTAATCTCTCAAATTTACATTTACTCTTAAGGCTTTTGAAGGAAAAAATTAAAATCAATAAATATCATTGGACATTGTGAACATTTTTCTTAAATTTTGAACTTATTCTTTAAGACTATACGAAATAAATCGAATAAAAATAAGATATCTTAAATGGAAGGGAAAATAAAAATCATTTTAACTGATTTGTTCAATATTCTGTAGGATCCTTCTAGATAAATGGAGCAAAAATAAGCTATCCAAAATGGAGGGGGGATCAAGGGCGATCCCAGGGGGGCTCATGACCCCCTCCCCCCCAAATGGTTTCCAAAACAACAAAAGGTCTTAATTTTGTAAGATACTTATATCAAACATAACGTCCCCGGTACATGACACACCCCTCAACAAAAAAAAAGTCTGGGACCGCCCCTGGGAGGGATAGGACCACATTGGATAAATGTCGAATAAACCAGCTAAAGATTTAATTATTAGTAATAGTATTATTTTTAAAAAAAAACTTTTTTGGTGTACAAAAAAAATTTGGTGTGACTTCACACTTTGTGACTAACACTGATAAAAATCACGTGGTATGTTTAAGACTCACATTTCCTGGAGTACTTTTTTTTTAATTTTACAAAAATTAAAGAATTTCAAAAATAGTTATTTTCATTTTACTTATTTGAAAACTTTTTATATTAATAAACTAATATATTTACAGGTAACTCTATTCATTACGCCAGTCAATATAAACCTGCTGAATCTTTGTAAGTATTATTTTTATTTAAAAAATAATCCGAAATTATTACGGTCTATAATAATTTGAAAAATAGTTCATTAAGCGTCCCACAGACTTCTGACAACGACGGTTGAGTCAGGGCGCTCGCTCTATGTTGTAGTCGCGATATCGCGCCAGTCTGTGTGGGGACCTTGTAGATAGATTTATTTTTACAAAAATTGTATTTTTAAAGAAGAAAATTTCATTACAAATTATCATAAATAAATGGATATTAGGTATTGAAATATTATTTATCATTCAAAATTATATTTATCATTATTATGATTTATAATAAAGAAAAGATCGCAGATGAATTACTACATCAGTTTATCTCTTTTTCTATTTGTTTTAACTAATATAAAGTGTAATTAAATAAATAGTTAATGTGTTGTTCATCATTTCTTGATTCTTCAAATTTAATTTCAATTTTCAAGTACACTACAAATGGACATTTATATCTACCTATATATTTGAAATCGTTTTTCCACTGACCCCAATGATTCAGGCTTTGCTATGCAGTCAGCTCTCCTATCAGCGGTCGTTCGAGTCCGGCTTCGCCGGGTATCAGGTGAAGATATATTCTACTATCACCGAAATTTTCTAGTTGTGCTGTATCTAGTTGTGTTGGTTCTTCTGTTTTTTGTTACAATTAAATTATTTCAGTTTCTAGTTTTATTGTTTTTTAGATATTATAATATTTTTTATTAATTTTATTATATTTTTTTTCTTTTGTTTTAGAATAATTTATTTTTTATGCTTCGCTGTTCATAAGCAAAAAATAATATTATTGAAAAAAGGATTCTATCTGCATTCAAAATAAAATAATTTTTCTTTGAATTCTATCTCAAATTTTCAATTTGTATTAATTCTTAAGTTTCAAAAAAAATCTGTTTAGGAATCTTTAAAATTGTTTTAAGGATGATGATGGTATATATTTGTGATCGTTTAATTAATTTTGTGTTGTAAAAATAGTATATTTCGTAGTCTCCTTTTCTGAATAAATCATCAATCAGTTATTTAGAAAGCACATTTCTCTTCAGATGTGTATGTTTATGTTTATGTTTATGCTCGATCAGCTAGTCTTTGTGTAGAAAGAAAACCTTCTGATTAACTTCAAAATCGTTTGAATCTTACAAACTTAACATATAAGGTTTTCTTTATACCCATATGCTACTAAAGGGGAATTCTGGAATTTGCAGCCCTCTACATCCAGTAGAGACACAAAGATCCTTATGGACATCATTTATCTACAGACAATAAATAATTAAAATTAATTTTAAAATTTTAAAATTTATATACATTTTTTCTCTTATCTCCTACCCTTAATCCATTTTAATTTAATTCTATCCTTCCGGATTTGTTTACTCTAAAGGTTTTAAAATCAGCTCATTTCAACTAGTGATATTTTCAGTTTCGGTTCGTGATAATTTTTGTAGATGGATGATGTTGAAAGTGGGTACATTGCATTGTATAGCGGTCAGTGATGTGTGCAAGGCACACTCGGGGCTCAAAAATCTTTAAAATAATAATATTGATAATCTTTAAATAATCCATTTAATTCATTTTGAAATCACATGTAACAATATAATTGAACTCTGTGAATTGAACTTTATAATGCACTTTGGATCAGGGTAAAGTAGCCCCTAGTATTGATAAAAGCAGGCACTTACCTTGGGCTAAAAAAGGTATTTCTCACTGGAGGAAAATCTAATAGAGAGTAACAGGAAAAGGGATGCTCAATGTGCCCTGACAACGTATTTAAATTGATGAATTTCTAAAAACATACAGGTTATTCTAGAGTTTTATTTCACTTTCTCATATTGAAAGTAATAATTACGAAGAAAAAATTTATAACATAAAAAAAAACAATCCCACCTATTATTTGTGATGGGATTCGGCCCATTGGGGCGGCTCCTTAACGGCCAGCCACAAATACCTATTTATTTTATAAATGATTTTATTGAAGAAATTAAAATTTCCTTTAAAATATTAGCATTGCTTTTTATTTTTATTTTATATATTATATATATGCACCTCTTTGCCTTTTATTTTGTTTTTATGAATTTTTATATTTTAGTAATTGAAAATATTTCATTATATTTATTTATCCATTTATTTTGCAATTTTTCTTCATTAATTATATTATATATATTATTTTTGTATATTTATGATTATATATTTTTTTCCTTTTTAGGCGAGTCAGAACATTGTATACTTGTAAAGGAGAAAATGATGGTGAACTTTCTTTCGAACCGAATCAAATTATTACTAATGGTAAATACTTCTTTTGTTATTTATATTAGGTATAACAAATATATAATTTGATAATGAGATAGTATATTATCGCGAACATAAATAAATAATAACCAAAGTTAACCAAAATACACTTTTGAACCTTCATTCAATTCGATCTCTGTATTTCGACAAAATGTGATTCTGATATTAAAGGACAAGGGATATATGAATTCAATTTTGGATTTTAACAACATTAAGGTAGTTCTTTCACAAATGCAAAAATTCAAGAAGTTTTTGAAATTTGGAATATAAGTCATTAAAAGCATAATACACATACTGTTAAAATTTGAAGACGATTTACCACCCCAAACATGAAATAATTGCAATTAAAAATGACATTTTTAACATAGGGTAGATAGGGAAAGGGTGGGGTTATGATCATTATTTTATTTTTTTTTTCATTGAAAGACTTTCACCATCTTGATGAAAAACTAATATTTGTTAGAATAATATATTCAGAGTAACTTAAAAAAAAAATTGAAATTATTTACCACGTAGTTTTGAAAAAAAAAACCTATTTGGGCTATTATTTTTAGTGGAGGGGATATAAACACAATGGCTTGGAAACGATCCGCAAGTATGTGTGTATCTATATAGAGATTTCGTAGTGTGAGTGGACAGTCAGGTTAAAAAAATACCCTAAAATTTTAGTTCCTTTCATATTTGTAGAGTGGTTACGAGGCTAAAACTTTTTGTGTGGATTGTCGCGAAAGAACCTCCTTAAGAATATCTAACCCTCATTTCTTAAAATATTTTTGAGATAGTCGATTGTATTTTGTCCTAAGCATTTTTTCCGTCACTAATTCTGTTAACATTTATATATAAGTAATACACAAATCTATTATCTATTCACTTAGATTTGTGTGTTATTTGTCCTTTAGACTCAAATTATTTTATTTTAAAGACACCCGCCTTAGGGTAATATCGATTTAAGATAACGTAAAATTATTCAAAATTTTGCTATACATCTCCTTGTTAAATCATAGTTGTTAAATTATCTATTTTACTCTTCAATGTTTATCTTGATAAAGTGAATATTTTTTTATTACAGTTCGAAGATCTCTTGAACCAGGTTGGCTTGAAGGTACACTCAATGGCAAAACTGGGCTTGTTCCTGAGAATTATGTTCAGTTTTTACCTTGACCCAACAGACACACAATTCTCCCCAATGAGGAAGAAGACCTCTCTATACAATAATAATAGTCATCAAGAAATTGTTAAATAACTGTTTAAGACAATTATTTAATTTTAAATAAGTTTAAATATCCAGTTCCTGGTTTATTTCAATCTTATTGATTTCTACTAATTATTTATATTTAAGTTCCTTTTAAAAATCTGTTGTTAATCTGTTCTTTGTTAATATTGTTGTTGTTTATTTTAATAGAAATATATTAATTTTTTTTATTATATCTATGTGCCATAAATTTTAATCACTAATATAAATATTTCATTCACTACAACATTATAGGAGAAAAAAATCACTATATTAAATTTGATTAAACGTTTTCTGAAGATTTAGACCAGGAACTGATAAAATAAAACAAAATTATCATATAATAAAAATTAGCAAAATGTGCATTGAAATTAAAATAAAAACATATTCTTTTATCACAAATTACACGGATATGCTATCAATTATTTATTTGAGAGTTGTGATTTTAATATTTAATTAGTATTCAAAAATGAAATATATAAATATTTAATATTAAATTATAGTTAAGAAATAATTTTTGAAAGGCAATTTGCTTAAACAAATCAGGCGATTGGGAAAAGCACAGACGGCAGCTGTCCTCAACCAACTCGCTTCCTCACTTCTATATATTATTTGCAAGATATTTATTTAATTTTTTAAGATCAACAGAATCAAAATATTATCATAGGACTATAGATGTTTTAACATTGATAAAAACGAAATAAATAAAAAAAATATGAATCTCCTAAAAATGTTGAAGTTAACTATGTATTTATAAAATTTTAAATGTTTTATATAGGTAAATGCATTTATTATTTTTTTTATATAGTTATCTTAAAACTCTTCTTAATTGATAGCAATTGGAATTAAACAAATTTCTGGTCTTGCCTTAATATATTTTATAAATTGAGATTTAAATAAAATTTGATTATATAAATAAATTACTTAATGCACCTTTTAAATTTTTACATTTTTTGTGTTTTATTTTGTGAATAAAATTAATAAATTGTATATTTATAAAATTTACTAGTCAAGGAGTGATTATAAAATTACCTATCTTTAAAAAAATTATGAATATTTATGATTTGAGATCTTTATTGTCTTTTCCTTTCTTAATCTCTAGAAATTACATAAATAATGTACATATATATATTTAAATTTATATATATATATAGGGTGAGTTTTTTATCTTGAGACAGTCTTATAACTCAAAAACAGTGCATTGTTTGGAAAAAAGTTTCAAATAAAATATTTGTTTATATCAAACTAAACTACGCTATTGTTTGTCGACGTGGAACAGGCTTTCAAGGGTATTTCAATGTCAAGTTCTGTTTTTTAAATGAACCTTATATTTTTCTATACGTCTACTTAATCTAGAAAAAAACTGAACAACTTTCATAAGAACTATTTTTTTTGTACGACATCAAATAAACAAAATACATGAATCAGTTAGATCTCAAAAAAATTCTTAATAATTATTTTTAACAATTATTTAACTTAATTATCAAAATTAATGATTAAATAAATAATTTAATAATTTTTGCGACACTGTTCTGAGACATTCCACATTAAACAGAATTTACAACACAATAAAATGAAGCTTGTGAGAGTGTATTCCTATCAGGAAAACGTTAGGCATTCATTTCAATGGCAGCCCCAAACACTTCTTCCACATTCATCGGATAAATTAAGACCATTTTAATTCTGTCTTCAAAAAAAATGCTCCATTTTCAATATCATAATAAAATTTAACTATATACTGGATTGAAATAAGAAATAAACTTTTTTAAACTCAAAAATTTTAAGTAGTTCTATTAAGTAAAATAATCTCTTAAATTCGAGTATAACGAAGTTTAAAGATCATTATAAACACTTATTTTCATTGTTGTGACTTTTCGATTTAATAATTATTTATTTAATAATTAATTATTTAATCATTGATAATTAAGTTAAATAATTGTTATAAATAATTATTAAGATTTTTTTTGAGATCTAACTGATTGATTCATGTATTTTGCTTATTTGATGTCGTATAAAAAATAGTTCTTATGAAAGTTGATCAGTTTTTGTTGTAGAATAAGTAGACGTATAGAAAAATATAGGGTTCTATTTGAAAAACAGGACTTGATCTTGAAATACCCTTGAAAGCTTGTTCTAAGTCAACAAACAATAGCGTAGTTTAGTTTCTCCCTCGATATAAACAAACTTTTATTTGAAACTTTTTTCCATATAATGCACTGTTTTTGAGTTATAAGACTGTCTCAAGATAAAAAAAACTCCCGGTATATATATACATAATTTAAATGAAAAATATTTATTTATATGTACCCGAGAGAGAGATTGAAAGAGTGGGAAATTGATAAGTGTAAAAAAAAAAAGAGTAAAAAATGAAAATTCATAAATACTCTTTTTATAAATATATATTTATAAATTTTAAAGGTATGTAACACCAATTTACTAAAATATATGAATTGGAAAATTATGCGTTTAAATATTTGTTTATAATAAATATCTCATGTCTAAGTTTTTAATTATATATATAGAGATAAATTATATGTGAAATATCAAAAAAGTATAACACCAATCATATCAAAGTGGGTTTTAACACTTTTTACACTATTTTTATATTAAAAATATAAAAATCTATTTAAATCTATTTATTAAAAATTTCTCCATTAAATTTATATTGTAATATATTAATAAAAATGAATATTATATACATATATATATAGTATTCTCATAGTATAAATCATCTATACTAGAAATTCCTTTAAACCCCGTGCGTTTTGAATTATTTGCTATTTAATAAATATAAAAAAACATATTTTCTTCAAACAATATACAACCCATTCATGATTGGAATATTAAAATATAAAAGTTATTAGTTCTTAAATGATATCGTGTACCTATATAAATAATTATTAGAATAAATTGACAGCAGTTTCATATTTTAGCATGATATTAAAAATCTTCTAAATGGATTCTATTTATTTGTAAATTTTATCAAGTGAAAATCATTCGATTCAAGTTTTATAGTTCTATTTTCCTTTTCTGAATACAAAATAAATTAAAAAAAGACTAAGCGAAAATTCTAAGATAAATCTTTTAATAGTGATTAAATAATAGAATAATAATATTCGATAAGAAGGCTGAAAATTATGGATTTCTAATGTAATATAAATTCTTTAAATTATATAGAAAGTGAATCAGCACAATACATAAATATCATTATTTAAATTATGTTTAAAAATTCTTATTAAATTTTGTTTTTATAAATATCGGAAAGAAAAATAACTTGTTAATTATCAACAAACAGTTATTTGAAATACATATAATATAAAAATAAATTAACTAACAAAAATCTAAAAAGAATTGTATTTATTTACTTGAAAAATATTTAAAAAAAAAAAAAAAAATTGGAAATATATAATATAATGACTGATTTTATTAAAACACCAAAAAAGTTATAACTTGTATAGTAATAATAATTTCACTTTATTATTTTTGTTTTGAGATAATATATAAAAAAAAAAAATTCATCAAATTTTTCTTATACAAAAAAATACACATGTATCTAAAAGATCAATCAAAAAACAAGATTCAATACAATTATATATATATACATTATTTTGTACTAAATATTTTATAACAATATAATTTTCTACTAAGATTGATTGCACTGCATATACAATTGCTTGCATATGTATATTTATATACATATATGAAAGTAAAAATATATTGCAATTGCTTATAGTCAATTATTATTCACAATTATTCTTTATACCTTCTTTTTGACTTGGTATGCCCGGCAAGCGAAACTGTGAACCCGATTATTTATTATACATACCTACTTATCTTATTTTTTATTAAAATAAAATTTGTTTAAATTTTTTTACTTTTCGTGAATTAGGTAGTACTTAACTTTTCATTTTTTTAAATATTCATGTTTATTTTATTGGACTATTCAACTACAATTTTATAAATAAAAATATATATTTATGGACTTTAAATAAATCAAAATGATTTTATAAAAATATATATCGTTGTGCTTTAGTTAATATCTAGTTATCAAATGAATAAATTTTGTATATATTATAAATATAAACTATCTAATAATGATGGATTGCTATATAATTAATACAGTAAATATCCAACACTTATTGTAAATGATTTATAATTTAATTCTTTAATGTATTCCCTTATTTTAATATTATTTTTGAATAAGTGATAATATATATATTTTTCTTTTTAATGTTGATTATTAAGTATCTTTTGTTACATTCCTCTTGTAATTATTTCTTATATACATAAAGACATTTATTGTAATTATTATTTCTACATATATATATATATAAATAAATTTAATTATCTATTATATTACCAATGCATTGTTAAAAAAATACTCCTTTTATATATCATCTTTCCTTAACTTTTCTGTTGCTTAACCTAAACGATTTAACTCTAGATAATAAGAGACTCAACGAATTCTCAGTAAATCCTTCTTTCTATACAGTGAATAGAATAAAATGATTTTTAAGTACCAAAGTAACATTTACTTCTGCTCTCATTCTATTTTAAACTAATTCAGGAATTTTAATTTCGGCATATTTACTTAAATAATAGTCATTCTCGTAAAAGAAGTAAGGTAAAATGATTTCTTTGATAACTGGGAATAAATCTGAATCGTATCGAACAGCCACAAATTTACCTACTTATCGTATGGCAGGAGTTAAAATATCATAAATCTATTCGCCTTCTGAACTAACAAATCTACTGCCACCAGAAGAGGAACGTAAGGAAGGCATTGGTTCTGGTTCACTTTCGCTTGACTGACAATTTCATTGATCTCTTTTCTAAGAATGTTTTTTCCTCTTGACTTTTTTTTATTAATCTCATTTTCTTTTCGTTATTTATTTCTCTCTTTTTTCTGTTTAGCAATATCTTCTCAACTTTTTTTATTTTTTGAAGGGCCTTTCCAAAAAAAAAAAATCGGCCCCCGAAAAAAGTCTTTTTTTTATTATAGGTCTCTTTTATAGTAAATTTAATTTTTCTTCTTTTTTTTAATTTTTAAAATTTTTATAAATTTAATTTTTTTTAAATCCCGGACTTAATTTTTTGTTCGATTTCAACCAAAATCTAATCAGCTCTTAATCTCAATTTAAAAAATCTACCTGCGAAATTTTGTTTTGATATTCACACTAGTATTTGTATTGATATTAAGCGAAAAAATTTAATAATTAGTAGAGATTGTGATGTTGGTGCAAGGTGAAACATCTTTAATAAAAATAAAAGTAAATAAATATTATATGCAATATTCATTTTCTATGAGTTAAGGTTTCTAGGTCACTTGTTTCACATTAAAATTAAAAAAAATAAAAGATCTAAATTTTTTCAATATATATATTTAGCTGTAAGCTCATCTTCAGGGAAGTAGAGAATTATAGCTGAAAAATTTACATCCTTTTATTTTTTAATTTTAATGTGAAACAAGTGACCTAGAAATCTTAACTCATAGTAAATGAATATTGCATATAATATTTATTTACTTTTATCTTTAGAAAAATTTAACTTTTTCACCCGCGAAAAATACTGAGATGAATGCAACGAGGCACCCCCCCCCAAGTTGTTTGAATCTTTGATTTTCAAAGAAAAAAAACTATTTATTTCAATATAATTTTATCGAATCTATTTCAAGAGTATTTAGAGAGACGTAATTCCGCTATTTGTTTTGATATTAAGGAGAAAAATTCAACTTTGACACCCTCAAAAAATACTGGAATTAATATAAAGGTTCCCCCCTGTGGTCTCAATCTTCCTTTTCATGGAAAAACAAAAATTGTAATTTCCAAGATATTTCTATCGAATGTATTACTACAGTATTTAGAGAGACGAAATTCGCTATTTCTTTTGAAATTAAGTAAAAAATTTAACTCTGACACCCTCGAAAATACTGAAATGAATAGAAAAGGTCCTCCTGTGGTCTCAATTTTTACTTTTCATAGAATAATAAAATTTTAATTTCAAGATATTTTTATCGAATCTATTACAAATGTCTTTAGACCTTTAGAGAAACGATATTCCTCAATTGTTTTGATATTAAGCGAAAAAATTTTACTTTTGCACCATCGAAAAATACTGAAATGAATACAACGGGTCCTCCCCGTTGTTTTAATCTTTAATTTTTAAAGAAAAATTAACTATTTTTATTTTTTTATTTATTTGGTTTCAAATTTTACATACATGCTCAATGATGCTTAGGTACTTTCTTTTAAAACATTGAAAGGTAATTTTTTCATTACATTTATTTATTCTATACATAGTTATGGTTAATTTCAACTATGTGTATTTTCCTCTTTCTCATCTTCATTGGTCGATGTAGCTTTTGATCCCCTGGCCCTTTTTTCTTTTTCCAATATCGTCTTCATTCTTCAGCCGTCTTAATATAACATTTTTCATCCTTCCGATCTTTAACGATTCTAGCATGTTCTTCCACAGCTTATCTGTTCTGCTCTCTTCTCCTTTCTGTTCTGTTGTTTCTTCCTCTCTAATTCTTTTGTTATAAATATTTCCGCATCTGGCCATTGTCCAGATACACCTCTTTCCAAAAAATCTTGAATGAATGCAAAGGGTCCTCACTGTTGTCTCAATCCTTGATTTTTTTAGAAAAATAAACTATGAATTCCCAAAATATTTTTATCAATTCTAATATAAAAATTATTACAGAGAGAATAAATACGCTATTTATTTTGATATTAAGCGAAAAAATTAAACTTTTTAACCCTCGAAAAAATCTCGAATCTATGGAAAGGGTTCCCCTGTGGTCTCAATCCTTGATTTTTTAGAAAAATAAACTATGAATTTCCAAAATATTTGTATCAATTCTAATATAAGATTATTTAGAGACAATAACGTAGTACGAAGTTACAGAGGCGTCAAAATGGCCTGAGTAGATCAGTGGTGCCCAACCTTTTTGTCGGCGGGCCGGATTCAACATGACATAGGATCTCGCGGGCCGGATTCTTTATAATTGTATATTTTAGCGGCACCTTTAATTAAAAAAACGCAACATTTTCAATCAATTCATGAATATTTTTGTGCTGAATCATTTTTTTCAAAATATTTGTAAATTTAATTTAAATATTACCTTTTTAAATTAATGGTGCGGCTAAAATAACAATCCTTTTTATTAGGATATTATTAAGATATCTAGTTGTTTTTTAATCAACTTGTTATTAGAATACATTTAAAAGATTGTCAGTGACACTAAAAATATTTATGTACTTAAAAAAATGTAGAAATTTTTGATTTTAATTATCAATATGATTTATAATTTTTTTAGATATTTTACAAAAAATACATATTTAGTGTCAACTCGCTCGCGGGCCGTAGGTTGGGTACCGCTGGCCTAGATACTAGTCAGGTATTCAGCGCCTGTCAACGCAACCCTCAATGCAGTGCGTTCTATATGAATACATACCCTTCACTTTACAGGCGCGGCGCTGAATTATTTTAATCAAAGGCTTGCTTGCTTGCTTAAGGTAGTTCTTTCACAAATGCAAAAATTCAAGAAGTCTTCGAAACTTGGAATATAAGTCATTAAAAGCACAATAAACACCCTGTTAAAATTTGAAGACGATTTACCACACAAAACATGAAATAATTGCAATTAAAAATCAAGTTTTTTACATATGGTAGATTGGGAAAGAGTGGGAAAATGATCATTATTTTTTTTTATTTTTTTTTTCATTGAAGAACTTTCACCATCTTGATGAAAAACTAATATTTGTTAGAATAATATATTCGGAGTAACTTAAAAAAAATTGAAATTATTTACCTCGTAGTTTTGATAAAAAATAAAAAAAAACATATTTGAGCGATTATTTTTAGTGGGTGGGATATAATATGAATGGTTTGGAAATGATCCATTCATAAAGAGAATATAGTAGTGTAAAAAGTACAGTCACATTAAAAAAATATAACCTAAAATTTTAGCGCCGTTCAAATTTATAGACAGGTTACGAGGCTAAAACATTTTATGTGGATTCTCGTGAAAGAACCTCCTCATAACACACCTACATGTCTTTCTGTATCTTTTAACCAGCCGTGAAACCACACAATGGAATACAAAGTTTTTCAAGATTCCGTATGGCCACCAGCTAGAGTCGCCTTAATAATAAATTTATATATATTAAACTCTTCCTCTTATCTTTTAACCTTATCTATTAGAGTTCGGCCCCCTTAATACTCTCCCATGATCTTTGACTGTCCCATGTCAATTCTGGGCTTATGCCGCATAAGTATTTCCAAATAACGAAACCATAGAGAGATCATATTTGTAAAACTCAGGATATTATTATCCTTGTCCAAACACGTTTTATAGAACTCTTCCAATCCAACTTGATGGGATTTTTTCTTTAACTGTGTATCACAACACATTTCACAATGTTCTACAGAGTGGGGCATAAAGATCTACCTCATTTTGTACAGGCATAAAAAATGAAAAAATTTAACTTGAAAAAAACTGAATATTTTTTTGAAAAGAACATAAAATAATTTTTTTTTAATGTGTTTTAAACATTATCAGACAAAAAATGGGGGGGGGGGGGCAAAAATGAAAATTCTAGCCCTTTCGACAAATTCAACCAAATTTCGTATTCATATTCTGTGGACCCCAAAAAGGCTAGAAATGAAAAAACTAACCACCCAAAATGGTGGAAGGTCAAAAATTAAAATTCTAGCCCTTTTGACCAAACTAACCAAATTTTGTATACAAAGTTTGGTCAGAAAGAGCTAGAATTTTCATTTTTTACCCTCCCGCCATTTTGGGTGGTTAGTTTTGCATTTTTAGGATTTTGGGGGTCCACAGAATATGTATACACACAATTTGGTTGAGTTTGGTCTTAAGGGCTAGAATTTTCATTTATGATTATTATAATGTTTAAAACACATTTAAAAAAAATATGTTTGTGGCGACATGCCAATGACCTTCGGACAACAACAATTGATGCATTCAATAGGGCTATTGTTCCCTCACAACTGAAGACACCAAACAAGAGCTATCTGCCCAGGACCCTAACAAGGCCTTTCACAAACGGGCTCTGAAAGGATACTGTTTCTTTTCTCAAATGCAATTCACAGGAAGCGCATTTGTCTTCATGTATCGCCTCAACGGGACTCTATTCACGCCGAAGGGGTTCCCATTCAAATAGGCCCATCGGACAACAAACCCGGAACAATAGAAGGCCATTGACCTCCCCACAACTCAAGTAAGCTCCCTGAAAAAACAATACGCCTCCAACCCTCGCCATTGGCTAAGCACAGTAGCAAAGTAGCCAATAGGGAATCAGACGTCTCTTTTACCCCCAGACACAGCAACCAATGAAATTCACCACGGCTGGAGGACCGCACCCTGATGCCCGTGGATTCGATATAAAATGCCAGACAGGAATCTCCAGAAGCAGTCAGAGAGTCAGAGAGTCAAGCACAGTCAAGCAGTCAGAGAGTCAAGCACAGTCAAGCAGTCAAAGAGTCAAGCAGACAGTCACACAGTGATAGTGATAGAGACATGGTGGAAGCTACGGACAGTCGTTAGTATCGATTCAAAACTTGTATATATATTTTTGAATAAACATAATTAAAGGAAAGCTTTGCCTTGATAATTATTTCACCCCGAAATATGCATCCAGCTCACGAAACCTTCTTATATTTTATGGGTTTTTTTTTCAAAAATATATTCAGATTTTTTCTAGTTAAATTTTTTCATTTTTTATACCTCTTCAAAATGTGGTAGATCTTTATGCCCCACCCTGTATTTGTAATCTTCCTGGTAATAAATTCACATCTACCGCGAATGATGTTTCAAATTCTCAAAAAAGCACATGATGTTTTTTAAAATTCTGAGGCAAAAAGTTACCGAGTATTGCTCGGTACTCCGGGCACTAAACTATTAATTCTATTTTTATCGATTCTAAAACAAGAGTATTTAGAGAGACCAAATACGGTATTTGCTTTGATATAAAGCAAAAAAATTAACTTTGACGCCCTCGAAAAAATCTGGAATGAATACAAAGGGTCCCCCCTGTGATCTAAATCTTTGATTTTCATCGAAAAATTAAATATTAATTCCATCCATTTGATGTCATATTTCTTTATCAGAAAACATATAAAAAGTTAAATGTTATAGACAATCTGAACATGATTTGATAGTTGATATCTTTAATTTAAAGAAATTTAAATTTTCAAAATAAAAATAGTATTCGTATCTATATTTATATTTATTTTCACAACCTAACCTAGAAAATTCTCCTCATAAGTTACTTTCTACAATACATTAACAAACATCAATACAAATTTAATATTAAAACTTGAGCAATATGCGAGGTAGGTTTCACAAAAAAAGAAATAAAACAAAATTGAGTTTTGAATTCGATATATTTCGGGGGTAGACCATCATCAGGAGTCAGAGAAAACGTTATTTCTTTGTGGTGAACTTACCTCGCATCTTGCTCAAGTTTTATTATTATATTAAAATGTCTCACCTAGAACCAACACCTAAAAGTTATCAATACAAATTAACTACAACAATTTAACAAATAATAAACAAGTACAAAAAAAAAAGAAAAAAAATAGAAATGTATGCTCATTAATAAGTTGCATGACCATAGATTTCCATCAATAGACAAAAAGTAATTTAAAAATTCCGCGCAAAAAACCGATACCAAGAGCAAACGACGCATTAGCCATCCCGGCATTTGCCATAAGTTGTTAAGGAAACCTGGTCAAAACCTTAACAAGTTGTAAGATCCAAAATTAGTAAGCATACTTTAATCTAAATTAATGAGGAAAGCAATGTTTGTGCGATTGTTTTGCAAGACTTGAGTATAATGGAGGATACATATCTAATGAAGAATTCTACGTTAACTTTGATTCGAGCTAATAGTTATTAGCCTTATGTTTTTTAGTATATTTCAATCATTGAAAGATAAATAGCTTTTAAAAAATTATTTGAAAATAAAAACTATAATTAATTTAATTAAGTAATGGAGAGGGATTCAGCCAATGGGTAGCCTCTGCTGAATAAAAACTCCCAATTATAGAAAACGTTTCGGCTTTAATTAAATAATGCCATCATCAGTTCCTAAGAGCTGAAAAAGCGATAGAGCACACATGTAAAATTACAATAAAATTTTTTACAAAAAATCCAAACTTGTTAATTACAAAATTATATCTTACAGTATTAGCGACACAATTAATTTTATAAATAAATTGTCCGCAGGCAGAGTTGTGTGGATTTTATCATAATATACAAAATTATATGAATTACAAAATGGTACATAAATCTTGGTGTGCTCACTTGATATGCGCAACGTCTCAAGTACAAATATAGCAAATTTCAATTTCATTCAATTAATAATAATAATAATTATGAGGACATTGATCTAATTAGGATCACTGACCCCTCACAAACATCTCTCAATTAAAAGATTTATCAAAATAATTAACAAACATTAAGAATAACAAAAATTCGAATTTAAATTGACAATATATAAAAATTTTTCATTAAATTGAAGGGTTGGTTTTGTCACAAATATAATAAAACAATAATTTTAATAACTATTAGAATTATTTAATTGATAACTATACAGTTTCGGTCACCACTGGTCGACCATCCTCAGTAGTTCTAAAAATTGAAATGAAACATTTATTTACATTTTTTCTTTTTATAGAGAATTATATAATACAATTTTTTTTTTTATTTTTACAATAATTTGAAATCATACATACATCTCGTTCAAGAACCGGAATTTGTCATTTCACATGAAACATTCATTCTTAAATCTTCAATATAGATACATCACACAATTCATTACAATCACACACATACATATATATAGCAACAATTTATAAAAACGTTTATCACTGAACTAGAAACTATTTTGAATTAATGATTATATTAAATATTATTTTCAATTTTATTTTTTCTAATTATCTCATTGCATCGTCAATTATTATACAATTAAAAAACCCATTATAAATAATCCATTCTAGAAACACATTATAAGTTAAATTCATTCTTTATTTTTAATTTTTTATTAATGAAATATCAAAATACACATCTCCCTATTAGAACAGTTAAATAACACGTTTGAACACGGGTTTGAACAGTTGAGTAGTGAATGTAACTCCTTAAATAAAAATATAAACAGATGGCCCCAAGCATGTATGTATGATTTCAAATTATTGTAAAAAAAAAAAAAAAAAAATATTGTATTATTATATTATATTATATTTTATATTCAGAAGGTTGCGTGTTCAAATCACGTCGGGGTCACCAATATGTAGCTTCCTTGCTCACTTCGAAGAAATAAAACGATTATTTTCTTGTCTAACAAAAATAAGTTTTTATTTATCTCTTCGTTTTTTTACAACAAACTTCTTTTATTATTTATTTTTCTTAACAATCGTCTCTGTTTACAAATATTTTGTTTTTATATATATCATGTTGCCATCTTGCGGCGACTTAGCTACAACAATTCTCTATAAAAAGAAAAATGTAAATAAATGTTTCATTTCAATTTTTAGAACTACTGAGGATGGTCGACCAGTGGTGACCGAAACTGTATAGTTATCAATTAAATAATTCTAATAGTTATTAAAATTATTGTTTTATTATATTTGTGACAAAACCAACCCTTCAATTTAATGAAAAATTTAAATCAAGTCACTTAAGTTCTGGAAGAAATTTAATAAATAACAAATTGGGTTTTCAACATCTTTCCTTGAAAAAAATATGGAACATTTAACAATATATGATGAGATAAGAACAATTTCTCATAGATCCATCACCTTGGTCAACAAGATAGATAATACACATAAGAAGATAGCAAATTTCTCAAATAGAATTTATTATTTGAATAAATGTAAGGAATATAATTATTTTCCAAATCATGTAAACCATCTGTTCAAGAATTTAGATACTCTAGCTATAATGAATTCCAAATTAACACACAAAATAGATATGCATGTTAATAAATTCAAGAGCGACATCATAAATATAGAGATCAAAAATGCTTACCAAATGATCAACCAATTTAAACAAAATCTGAATAAAGATTATGAAATTTTGAAACATGAATTACCTATACCGTTATTCCATCAAGCAATTGCTATAATAAACCAGAAAAATAGATACTATTATATTAATGCCAAAAATAAGATAAACAAAAAGCTAGACAAGTCAATCCAGATCAATGAAGAGATTAATGTGGAGGATGATTATTTGATCAACTTATCAGATATTGAGATTCCAGAAGAAATAAAATTAATATTAAGATTGGGTCCAAAATTTTCACTTAATTTAAATAAAAACAAAGAAAAAGACATTATCAATCTAATATCAGAAATTGAATGTCAATTAAAATATAGTAACAAGCCTAGTAAAGAAAAAAGATAATTAGAAATAAACTAAATAATATTATACAGAATTATTTATATAAAATTAAAAATAAAAAAAATATTAAAAATGATTATCTTATAAAAGCTGCAATGAAGACATTTGAATTCAAGAAAATAAACAAAAGAAAAATTATATTTTTACAAAGTGATAAGTCGAACATTAGTATCGTCATGAATAAATCAGAATATGATGAGAAAATGAATAATATTTTATCGGATGAAAATACATATAAAGTAGTGAAAAAAGATCCAACTTCAAAAGTTGAGAAATGTATAAATAAATTTGCAGTAGAGGCTCACAAAAGTGATAATATTGGAAAAGATGAATTAAAAAAGATTAAAATTTCGCCCTTTCATTCATCGCTAGGTAGTTGTTATGGTTTAGTGAAAGTTCACAAACCTGAGAGACCCTTAAGATTAATAGTCTCCAATCTTAATGGCCCACAAAATAATTTGGAAAGATACATTGCTAATATCTTAAAAAATATAATCTCAAGTGAGGTCAGAGTAAAAAACTCATACATGGTTGTAGATATAATACAAGAAATAACGATACAGCATGATGAGACTTTGATTTCATTTGATGTACGAAACCTATTTCCAAGTATTCCGATTGATCTTGTTTATAGGATCATGAAAGAAAGATGGAGTGAAATTGAGAAATATACATATCTGACGGAAAAGCAGTTCATTGAAGCTATAGGTCTGTGTCTCGACAATTGTTTTTTCAGACATGATAATAACATTTACAAACAATTAAAAGGAGTTCCAATAGGAGGATGTCTCAGTCCCATTATTGCGGACTTAGTGATGGATAAAATATATGTTGATGTAATAAAACCAATGAAGTTGAAACTATTTATACAATATGTTGATGATAGCCTGGCTATTGTTAAGAAGAACAGCGTAGACCTTTGTATAGAGGCGCTTAATAGTTTCAATGATAATTTAGACTTCACATATGAAAAAGAAATAAACAATAACATCAGTTTTTTGGATATTAAAATTGTCAGAGTTGAGGAACGTTTGAAGACAGACCTGTATGTGAAAGATTCAAAATCAAATAGAATGTTGAACTTTAAATCAATACAGCCACTTCAGCATAAGATTAGTTTAATATATGGAGAAATAGGTAGATTGGATAGAATATGTGATGAGAGCTACAGAGACATAAGATTGATTGATTTGCAAAAGAAATGTGAAAGCAATGGATATTCGAAACAATTTTTCAATAAAGTTCTAACTAAATATAGAAAAAATAAATTAGTAACGGAAGTGATTAAAAAAGAAGATAAAATTATTAAAGGCTCCATCCCATATATTCATGATTTATCTGCGAAAATCTTGAGAATTCTGAATAATAATGACATAAAATTAGTACACAGTGTTGGCAGGCCACTCATGAACATATTCAATAATAAGACTCATCTTGAAAAACTTGATAAAATGGGGGTTGTTTATGAGATGGTTTGTGATTCATGTAAAAAAGATAAAAAAACACACAAATATATAGGTGAGACTTCAAGACATTTGAGACAAAGAATTAAAGAACATATTTCATCGATTAATGGAAATAAATTGGTCTCCGCGTTATCCATTCATGCTATTGACAACGAGCATAGTTTCGATTTTGAAGGAGTAAAGATACTCGATTATGAGAAAAATTGGACCAAGAGAAAAATAAAAGAATCTCTTTATATATTGAAGGATATCGATAATTGTGTAAATTTCAAAATGGATTCGGAAAACATATCAGAATGTTATAGTCTCATTGTGTCATTGTTGTGAGAATATTGATTTGATTAAACATGTGTGATTTTATAAGAAAAATGTAATAGGGAGATGTGTATTTTGATATTTCATTAATAAAAAATTAAAAATAAAGAATGAATTTAACTTATAATGTGTTTCTAGAATGGATTATTTATAATGGGTTTTTTAATTGTATAATAATTGACGATGCAATGAGATAATTAGAAAAAAATAAAATTGAAAATAATATTTAATATAATCATTAATTCAAAATAGTTTCTAGTTCAGTGATAAACGTTTTTATAAATTGTTGCTATATATATATGTATGTGTGTGATTGTAATGAATTGTGTGATGTATCTATATTGAAGATTTAAGAATGAATGTTTCATGTGAAATGACAAATTCCGGTTCTTGAACGAGATGTATGTATGATTTCAAATTATTGTAAAAATAAAAAAAAAAAAATTTTGTATTATATAATTTTCTATAAAAAGAAAAAATGTAAATAAATGTTTCATTTCAATTTTTAGAACTACTGAGGATGGTCGACCAGTGGTGACCGAAACTGTATAGTTATCAATTAAATAATTCTAATAGTTATTAAAATTATTGTTTTATTATATTTGTGACAAAACCAACCCTTCAATTTAATGAAAAATTTAAATCAAGTCACTTAAGTTCTGGAAGAAATTTAATAAATATATAAAAATAAAAAATAAATTTTTTTCTTCTCTACCTTTTTACAATTCTTCCCCCCCCCCTTTCTCCAATGTTTATGTATACCTGGCCATCAGTATTTGTCAATATTGACAAGTAAGCATTGCTAAGCCCAATGCAATCAGTTTGAAAATTAAGAGCCCTTTGCCCATATGTCTTAATAAAGCATTTTTCGGCTAGCAGACGCTTATAATTGTTCCCCAATCTCATCAAGATGACAGCATCATCAAACTCAAATCCATGTGAGGTATCGATATGGTGTGCACTCAGGGCTGTCGAAGCTTTTTTATTTATTACACTTAATTCATGCTCTCTTTTCCGCAAAGAAAAATGCGAGATGTTTGACCCACATAAACACTTGTAGGTTTCGGGCAATCGCGGCACTTAATTAAGTATATCACATTATGTTGTTCGTGGGGTGGAACTACATCCTTGTTATTAAATAAAAAGGACATATTACCAGTTGATGCCAAGGCCGTGCGTACATTATAGTTCTTAAATATTTTTTGAATTTTTTCGGACAACCCTGGCATATAGGTGAGAGAGAAAAATGGTCCATCCCTGAGAGGGGTACAGATGGGGTAGGAGCAATAAGCTGCTTCTCCCTTCTTCGACGAAAATTTTTAATTACAGAATTAATGACCCGCAATGGATAAGAGTTCGAGGAAGCCACCATCCTAAAATCATCAACATTCCTCGCAACGTAGACGTCATCACAAAGCGAATAAATCCTTCTCAAAAAATAATATAAGGTGTTCATTTTATATACAAAGGGAGACTGCGAGAAGTAATTGATGAAACGTCCACTGTCAGATGGCTTCACATACAGGTCAAATGATAGAGAACCACTGGGATTTTTGATTATCAAAAGATCAAGGAACGATATTTGGCCATTAATTTCTATTTCATACGTAAAACTCAAATCTGGATGGAAAGCATTGAATTTCTCCAATATCATATCCATTTGATTATGAGGGACAATCGCAATCGAATCATCTACATATTGTAAATAGATCAATAAATTGAGAGGTTTCACGGTGGTATAATAAAATTTTCTGATCACGATTTCGGCTGCTATAGGGCTGAGAGATCCACCCATAGGCAAACCTTTCAACTGCAAATAAATCCTCCCCCCAAATGAAAAATAATTAGAATACAGACAAAAACCCAGGGCCTCCTTAAACCTTTCAAGGCTAAATGTGGTATGCACACTTATGTCATTCCAATACTCATCCACGCAGGACATGAAAAGGTCAAGAGGAATCGAAGTGAATAAGCTTTGGACATCAAAAGATATCAAAACATGATCACTCGGAATAACAATATCCCTTAATTTATCCTTAGCCATTCTAGCATTTAATACTTTGAATTCATCAACGATGGTAATATTTTTAAGGATGTCAGCCAGGTATCTAGATAATTTGGAACTGCAATAATTAATAGTGGAGACAACAGGACGGTATGGATGGTCAGGAGCAATCCCTTTGTGGGTTTTTATTAATCCATATATTCTAGCCATGTTCGAATTTTTGGGCCTAAGTGTATTATAAAGTCGTTCCTCAATCAATTTCTCATCATAGCATTTTTTAAGGAATAGATTAATTCCCTTGTCAAGTTTTTTAATTGGGTTTAGAGAGATCACCTTATATGTGTCACCATCCGACAACAGCGTCAGCATGTTTCGATTATATGAGCCAGTAGTTGTAATTACAGACACCTTCGACTTATCCGACTGTACAAAAGTGATATCTGGATTCAATTTTTTATATTTCACGGTTTTATACAAATTAGAAACTAAATCTCTAGAGTGAGCATTACAAGGCGAATTTTTAAAACAATAAGTATAATTCGTCATAACATTGGCAACATTGGATCTTATTAAGCCTTTTTGCGAATCATTAAATTGATTATTAGTGATAATGTATTCACAGTCAGTTATGCATTTAATCATATTTTTATGTAACAATACCCTATCATGCACAGGTGGTATAAATTTAGGGTCAAAATTTAGAGTACTAATTACATAATCAGGTATTACTTTATCAGTCAGATTAATTACTCTAGCCTCAATTGGTTGTGATTTTTTAACGAGTTGATCCAATTTCTTTAAAATATTAGAGTGGAATTTATGATATAAGTTATTATTTTTCCTAGTAAACCATGTTTTATAGAGATGATATTCACTATTATCCAATATACCACTAATCACAATAGAAAAACGAGTGATCTGTCCATCCAAGGTGTCGAGACTAGAATAGGCATGCTTAATTTCCAAATTAAGCAAAGATCGTTTAAACCTACTCAGCACATTGAGAAAGGCATCTGAATGTGATCTTATGGAAAGGTCAATGACATTCTTCAAATTAAAATTGATGAAGTTAGGTGTCAAGTCAAGTGCCTTACATTTATTTAAAAAATAGAGTCTATTATTAAACTTTTGCATTTTTGTAATGCAAGATGTTACTTGCTTGATGAGTCCTTGAAGACGAGCGCCATATTTGTGTATAAGGTGTCCGAGCATGATGATATTCCTCAATGGTTATAATGTTGATACAATTTTGATGGCTGTATATGTATATAATTAAGTAATGGAGAGGGATTCAGCCAATGGGTAGCCTCTGCTGAATAAAAACTCCCAATTATAGAAAACGTTTCGGCTTTAATTAAATAATGCCATCATCAGTTCCTAAGAGCTGAAAAAGCGATAGAGCACACATGTAAAATTACAATAAAATTTTTTACAAAAAATCCAAACTTGTTAATTACAAAATTATATCTTACAGTATTAGCGACACAATTAATTTTATAAATAAATTGTCCGCAGGCAGAGTTGTTATGGATTTTATCATAATATACAAAATTATATGAATTACAAAATGGTACATAAATCTTGGTGTGCTCTCACTTGATATGCGCAACGTCTCAAGTACAAATATAGCAAATTTCAATTTCATTCAATTAATAATAATAATAATTATGAGGACATTGATCTAATTAGGAGAATTTATGATATAATATATTATTTTTCCTAGTAAACCATGTTTTATAGAGATGATATTCACTATTATCCAATATACCACTAATCACAATAGAAAAACGAGCGATGTTTGTTAATTATTTTGAGAAATCTTTTAATTGAGATATGTTTGTGAGGGGTCAGTGATCCTAATTAGATCAATGTCCTCATAATTATTATTATTATTAATTGAATGAAATTGAAATTTGCTATATTTGTACTTGAGACGTTGCGCATATCAAGTGAGAGCACACCAAGATTTATGTACCATTTTGTAATTCAAATAATTTTGTATATTATGATAAAATCCACAACAACTCTGCCTGCGGACAATTTATTTATAAAATTAATTGTGTCGCTAATACTGTAAGATATAATTTTGTAATTAACAAGTTTGGATTTTTTGTAAAAAATTTTATTGTAATTTTACATGTGGGCTCTATCGCTTTTTCAGCTCTTAGGAACTGATGATGGCATTATTTAATTAAAGCCGAAACGTTTTCTATAATTGGGAGTTTTTTATTCAGCAGAGGCTACCCATTGGCTGAATCCCTCTCCATTACTTAATTATATACATATACAGCCATCAAAATTGTATCAACTATAATTAATTGTTTAGAAAAAATTAAAACAAAAACATTTAAACAAATTTCGATTTCTTTCTCATCGAGTTCTCTGATAAGAAGATATTATTACATACTTCCATGTACCTACTTATTCTTACTAGAAAACTATTAAGAATTGTTTATGATCTTTATATATAATTCATATGTAGGTATATATATATATCAATTCTGATAACTTATCTTCATAAAATTTATTAGCGCATGCTTCTTAAATAATTTTAATTACGAGCCACGTTCTTAATGTATTTTAGCAATCACTACTGTGTCTATTTATCTCAAACTAATCTTTTAAGCTGTTTACGTATTACCTCCTCTGGAAAGTTAATTGGCGAGAATTAACAAATTAAATAAAGAAGTAACATATAAGAAACGAATCTCAAGTGTTTGATTTAATTGAAAACTATTATTTTATGAGGGGAAACAGAAATAAAGTATTTATTTGTTCAAACATTTCTTTCCTCTTTTTTTTAATGCTAGTTCTCTTACCATCCCCGAGTTTTTAACTTTCACATATATATTAAATATCATGTAATGATATATGATATAATGTGAAGTATTGCGATCTCCTGCCGGGATCCTGAGATCCCGACACTTTGAGAGCTTCTCCCAAGGTGAAATTGGTTAATTTCACTTTGTGACTTCTAGGTCCAAGGAATCGATTCGATGCCTTTAATAGCTTAAAACCTCATTTAGAACATAAAACCAAATATTGTGGTCTCTAGAGGCCAAAAAGGGACCAAAAATGCATTAGTCCTTGTGTATGGTACGTATGTACATTTCTAGTCTTCTGGGGGCCTACAAACGATGTATATAAATTTTGGTTGAATTTGGTTCAAAGCGCTATCATTTTTATTTTTTGACCCCCACCCCCACCCTTCTATTGGGTGTTAGGTGTTTGTTTTTTTGAATTTCTTTATACAAAAGTTGTCAGAAATCACATCCTCTACAACTTTGCTTCTAATAGAATTTGTTGTAGAGTTAATAGCTTAGAAGCTATTTCATATTAGTTCCCCCGCCCTAAATCCCCTTTTGTGGTCAAAATATCAAAATTTTCTACAGTCATCATTTTAAGTTAGAAGGATCTGATCCAAATAAAAAATTTCATAAAAATACCTTCAGCAGTTTTTATGCCAATTGCAAATAGAATTTGTGCGGACGCTAGAAAACAGATAGACATATGCACAGACATAAATTTTGTTGACGGTGTTTTCTTTCATAACTTTGCTTGAAACGGGTGTATCCAAAGTTTGGAGGGATTTTGAGCAATGTGCAGACAAAACCTTAATTTTATATAATATAGAAATATATGGGGCTTTCCATGCCAAATCGACCACTTTTGAACCCGACTCCTTTGGATTTGGCTGAAATTTTATTATGTTATACTACACCACTAAAAAAGCTTCTGTAAACGTTTTCAAATTTGTTTATCGAACCTGAAAAAAGTTATGAATTTTGTTTCAAATGCACATAACTTTTTCAAAAATTGACTGGACTATTTTTTTTTTCAAATTTAAAGGAAGTTAAAAAACTTCGGGATCCTTCGAGTTATAAGAAAATATGAATAAAAAAACTGCAACGGATCGTTGCTAAACTTTATCCAATGTACTATCTTATTCTAGGGTAAAGTACTTTAAAATATAATTTTACCAAAAAACTTTATATCAGCTTTTTTGTGGTCCTCAAGATACTTAATTACAATATTAAATTTCATCAAAATTGGTTTAGTCATTTTCAAAATATTTAGAAAAAACTAAAAAAGTACGGAAATAAAGTACTAATGTTTGTGGGCTGATATGTACAAAAAACTAATCAGCTTTTGTTAAAGTAATGGTAGGTTTTAAATTTTATTTCAATCGGTTGTACGGTGTGGAAAAGATCGTGGACGAAAAAATGATAACATACATCCATCCGCACGCACATCCTGAAAAAATCGCACTTTTTGGTCTTTCCAAACAAGACCCCATGTATTTTTTGGCAAAACCGTCACGTGTTAAAATTCAACCTAAATTAATAGTCCAATTTGTGACTTTAATTAAGACCATCGGTTCCCTAGTCTTAGCTGAGAACCCTTTGAAGTCGCGCTTGCCACGAGACCGATTACAATACTTTACCCATGCTTCGCATTGGATAAAATAAAATAATTAACTTAGTTCTATATATTCACCATGTATTGTCCAGGCAATGGGAAAAAGAGTACTTCGAGAATATTCTTAATCATAATAACAATGGCTTGTTGTTCAGTTAAAGGGAAAAAAATATTTGAAAAACATATTATTTCTGAAAAAAGAGATCGATCGATCTTGCATAAAATTTTTCAATAAATCTAATTTTGTTAAACAAATATATCTTCTTCTTTGTATACTAAATGGTAATCAAAATGAAGAGTATTGAATTTTCTAAATTTATTCATTAAAGATAAAGTGAAGTCATACTTTTTAGTTTAGTCTTGCATACTTGGTCTGGTTCATTCGGCCTTTGTCTTGCTATATTTTTTTTATTAGCCCTCCGAGGAGCGGGCCGCCTCTTACAAAGATAAGATATTTATGTACATATTTACAAGTAAATTCACACTCTCATCATCAGTAAATTCAGAGCGGGTGGGAGAGAGAGCCAGGATAAATTCTCACATTTCACTTTTTTTTTAGTATTTACAAGTGTTGTATTAGTATTGGTCTTGCTTCTCTGGAAGAGCAAGACCAATTCTGCTCATCACTCTGGAATGTACACGTCTTTATCCACATTTTATCCCCCACACTCTTCCTAATTTATATAAACGACCTTATCCATCAAACGTCAAACCCCACTCATTGTTACGCCGACGAAAGCACTCTGCACGGCAAACCCTCCCTCCCGAATAATCGAATCAATGTTGCCTCCTCAATCACTCTCGACCTAGACAAACTGAATAAATGGGGCTCTCAAAATTTAGTTAACTGTAATGCAAACAAGACTCAATGTTGTCTAATTTCTAGGCGGGAAAATAAAAATTTCCCTGATATTCACTTCGATTCGAATACCCTTAAAATGAGTGACAGTCTATCAATGTTGGGCGTCTCTGACGCATCTGACCTGTCTTGGAATGAACACATCTCCTCTGTGGCGAAATCTACAGCAAGGAAGATTGGCTACTTATTCAGGTCCAAGCGATTTTTCAAGCCCCCACATCTTCTCACCATCTACAAGGACCAAATCCGCTCCTGTCTCGAATACGGCTCTCATCTATGGAGAGGAGCCTCTAAATATTCCCTTGCTACCCTGGATGCAATTCAGAAACGAGCCGTCAGGCTAATTGACGATTCTACCCTCACCGACTCCCTCGACTCGCTAGCTCATCGAAGAAATGTCTCTGCCCTTTCCCTTTTCAATAGATACTATCACGGCAGGTGCTCTGATGAGATAAAATCAATAATTCCCCCCAAAGCATGCTTTGCGCGTAGCACGCGTTTTGCCGACTCCCAGCACTCTTTCGCGGTCAAATTAGAAAAGTGCCGGACCACTTCATTCGCCAATACGTATATCCCCATGACTTCAAGGAACTGGAGCCTCCATCTTTCCCAGCACTTATAATCTTCAAACCTTCAAAACCCGAGTGCATAAACACCTACGTCTACACCCTCTCACTTAATCAACTTTCCCTTCTCTTCGGTAATGCAAGAGTCTTTCGAGATCCATAGGGGCTGCATTTTTACTGGTGCACCCTTCTTGCATTCTGAATTGCATAAAAAAAAAAATACTGTCCCATCAAAATGGAAAGTACAAAAATACTGTTAAAACTATTTATTCTCAATTAGAAGTTCAACGAACTTCAGAATAAACGGGATTGCTCACACCCAGGAAAAAGATAGATAATATTTAATGTAAAATAATCAATAAATTTTAGGGGAAATATCTTGATCATTACATAATGAGTTAAATGAATTAAATAATTTAACCTTGAATTATAAAAAATCTTTATTATATAACCGATTATCTCCATGTTTTGCTGTGGCATATAAAGCTGTATGTGTGTATATACACATATAAATAGAGGAAGGTCATGAGCTGCTTCTTCTTTTAGTGTCCATCTCACAAGCAGCTTAGATCGCAATACGCAGTAAAATGAAAGCTATACAATTGAATCCAAAAAATTTAGAATTGACTTTACAAGAATTACCCATACCAAAACCAAAAGATGATGAAATTCTAGTTAAAATATTATATTCAGGAATTTGTGGAACTGATCTTCATATCATTGAGGTAGTTTTAAATTTCATGATTTAAAATGAAAAAAAAGTTGTTTTTTATATTTTATTATTTTTTTTTATTATTTTTTTATAGGGTCATTTTCCTTTCTCAGACAAGACAGTAACTCTTGGACATGAATTTTGTGGTGTAGTTGTTGAAGTAGGTAAAAATGTTGACACAATCAAAAAGGGAGACACAGTCGGCGTGGACCCAAACAGGTAATTTATTAATAATTTTAATTAATTATTTGTACCATTTAAAAGAATTTGGGAGAGTCGGGTTGGCCAAGCTGGCTAAGGCGTTGGCTCCGCTTCGGCATCGTTGATGACGATGTTCAAGCGGGAGGCCTGGGTTCGAGTCTGGCTACCATATTAAATTTCTTCCGGCTAAAACTCGGCTCCCTCACTAACACTACTAACACTTTACTGATGTGCTGTCTAAATGAGCATTGTTGCTGATGACAATAAAAAAAAAAAAATTTGAAATTATACTAATTTGTAACTTTTAAGGAGTTCGGTGTTGGTTCTAGGTGAAACATTTTAATATAATAATAAAACTTGAGTAAGATACGAGGTAGGATGGGCTAACCCCCGAAATATATCGAATTCAAAACTCAATTTTGTTTTATTTCTTTTTTTGTGAAACCTACCTCGTATCTTACTCAAGTTTTATTATTATATATACTAATTTGCTTTATAAGATCTTGTAAAAAAATAATTAAAATCTTTTAAATGTAGCCAAAGCTCAAGTTATACTATAATATCATGAACTGAGAGCACTTTGACTTGATAGGACTTATAATGCGCATTCTCTAGCTACACTGGATTCAGAAGCGAGCATTTAAACTAATAGGAGACCTAGCCCTGATTAACTCACTCGGCTCCCTGGCTCACCGAAGAACCGTTTCTGCACTTTCCCTGTACTACAGAACCTATCATGGTGTCTGTTCAGTCGAGCTGAAATCAATTATACTCCCTAAAGCCCTCTTTGCGAGAAACACGCGGTTTTCGAACGCTCAGCACCCCTTCACTGTCTCAAGCTTGAGTTGTTTACCAAAAAAGAATTTAGTCTTTGGGATTTTAAGTCGATTCTTCCACGTTTTCAGTAGAGGTTGCCATTAATAGCCAAAACATCAAAAATTGAATGCAATAAGGTTATTCCGCTAGTATTAGATAAGAATCGATCGTTATTTTTGATTTTAAGCCGATTCCTCCATGTCTTCAGCAATGGTTACCAATAATAACCGAAATGTCAAAAATCCAATGTAGAATTGTTATTTCTCAAGGACCCCGGCTAATAGAGCCGGGCCACTCACTAAGAAATGTATAATAAATTAAATTTAATTAAAGAAATAAAAAAATGAAATGAATCTACCTCCCCGCGGTTTGACATGGGCAATGCTTCTGCAAGTTAAAATCCTGCAGAGGTAGCAAAATGATTCATATTAGATAGAAAACTTTTAACTAAACAACGAATTGGGGTAGTGATGAGCCGTGGGCTCCTTATGCTATCACATTAGAGTAAACAATAGAGTGAGTGAGTGTTATTTCTCAAGTATTAGATCAGAATCAACTGCTAGTTTTGATTTTAAGTCGATTCCTCTATGTCTTCAGCAATGTTTACCAATAAAACCGAAACGTTAAAAATCCAATGTAGAATTGTTATTTCTCAAGTATTAGATCAGAATCAATCACTATTTTTGATTTTAACTCGATTCCGAAACCGAAACGTCAAAAATCGTAGTCTTTACCTGAGGACCCTTTGAAGTCGCGCTTGCCGCGAGACCGATTACATTAGGGGGGGAGTGAAATTCTAGGTTCTTGAACCAAACTCAACCAAATTTTGTATACATAATCAGTGGGCCCCCAGTAGTCTAAAAATACAAAAACTAACCCTCTATATGATATAAATAATTTTATTGAATCAAAGAGAGGAGCCAGGGTATATGGTAAAGTCGAGTAGATGCCCATATCAGAACGTGCCAATTTTTTTACCTTTATTAATATGAACATAGGCATAGATGTAGGTCACCTGTAGCTATGTATTTTTTAATTATATATAGGGCTGCGCCGCCCCTGGGGGGTTTATTGAAATGCCCCCCCCCCCCCCCAACACACACAAGCATTTAAATTAAAATTGTATTTAAAGAATCACATTCAACAAAGTCGAGGATAGATAAATACAAGTCTTCAAGGCAATATTTACGTCTGTAGTTTTAAGTTTACATTATTTAAACTCTCCTAATGCCAGTTGTAGTTTATATTAATTATTTGAGCTCTGTGTTATAATCAAAAGAAACGTGTCTGTTGCTATATTTCTTATTGACTGGTGGAAGTGCCTTCAGGAATTAATTTGAACTACATATAATGGGGTCAGTCGCCTACACCAAGAATCATGGATGGATTTATGAAAGCAAGCCGAGACGACGTGATCCGGGGCCGGGGATTCCCAGATTGCTAACTAAGCCATTCACAGTAACAGGAGAAGAAAAATCGATTTCTAAATTGAGATTGTCAAAAAAACACAGGACTAAAAAACAACCACTTAACTATGAGCCAGGAAAGGTTATCTTTAGATACAAAATATCTATAGAGGAGGCCATATTAAAGCAGATAAGATATACACTAAACTATCAAGGATTTCACAAACCGAGAATCGAGAAGAATCGAAATAATATAATTCTGTTTATATTAATCAACATTTTCGACTCTTCTCGCTTTTCTTTTGCAAAATACAACATACCTACATATTATATGTATTATTATTTTAAAATATTTTAAATGGCAGCTATTTTGTAAACATGTTGAAGAAAAAATTTAAATAATTTAATTCGCGTTTTCGTTTTCCTCAATAATTATCAAGCGGAAGCGAACCGTCTTTTCTCTATTTACAGAAATATCGGAAAAAAGAGGTGGTTAATAGGTTTAGCACACTGGCTCTGCAGAGGGTCGGCGCGGTCCTACCTATATAGAAATCAACTGGTGTGGGCACCACACGACTTTCACATTAGTTTATTCCTTATTTGAAATCATCATACCAATTTTCTTCTTTCAAATTACTTCAATTTGAGTTTCCTCCGAGTCGTTTTGAAAAGAACGCGAAAAAAGCCAAAAGAGGCTTAGACTAAATAGGTACTCCCAATTCTATAATTTCAATCGAAAGCATATGGAACTTCTTTTATGTGGTCGGCAAAGAAATTCAGATATTATTTAAATTCACTGAGTTCATTTACTTAATGAGATTTTTAAAGAAAAAAATTCCTTAAATTGTATTATTATATATTTGTTTGATTTTAAAGTTTATAATGGGAAAATAAGGACAAGTGTTACTTTTTTATTTATTGAAAACCCTGAAGAAGTCGGCAAAGTCGACGAAACGTTGGCTGATAAATAAAAGTCACGCATAAAACTTGTCCTTATTTTCCCATTATAAACTTTCAAATCAAACAATAATAATACAGCTTAAGGAATTTTTCTTTTTCTTAAAAATTTCAATAAGTAAATGAGCTCAGTGAATTTAAATAATATCTGAAATACAAATTATAGACGGATATGATAATAATAATTATTATATATGTAAAATAGTACAAGAACATTATATTGCCAATAGATGTGTTATAAAATTAAATTAAAACGCATGTTTTTCATTTCACATGTCCCTCTATATTTTTTATTGATTTCACATTTTTAGTTGAAATTATTTTCATAAAACTTGGCAAACATTAAATTATTATTATTATTGTTTGATAGGGCCTCCACCACTCCCCTCTTATTAAGATCCCATGATATGGTAACTAGTAATTCTTGACACACATAATAATGCGTAAAAGCCAAGTTTTATGAAAATAATTTCTTCTTTTATTAATCGAACTTGTCCTTTTTTTACACAAGTGTTTTTGTTGAGACTTCACTTCTTTTTGTAAGTTGGATTTATCCTATAAATTTAACCCCTTCATTTCGATCCCTGAAGAAGGAAAAGTTTCGATTTTTCAATTTCGTCCTTTATTAATGTGTCAAGCTTTACCAGTATGCCAAATTTTAGCATTCTAGGCTCATTGAATTTTTAGTATATGTTAATTAAGCCTATAACTTTCAACACTTCATTTCGGGCCTTGAAGAAGAAAAAGTTTCGATTTTTCAATTTCCTCCTTTATTAATGTGTCAAGCTATACCAGTATGCCAAATTTCAGAATTCTAGGCTCATTGAATTTTTAGTATATGTTAATTAAGCCTATAACTTTCAACACTTCATTTCGGGCCATGAAAAAGGAAAAGTTTCGATTTTTCAATTTCCTCCTTTATTAATGTGTCAAGCTATACCAGTATGCCAAATTTCAGAATTCTAGGCTCATTGAATTTTTAGTATATGTTAATTAAGTCTATAACTTTCACCCCTTCATTTTAGGTCCTGAAGAAGGGAAAGTTTCGATTTTTGGATTTTTCCAATTAATTGTACCCCAAACTCTACCTGCCTGCCAAATTTCAGCGGTTAGCGGAAGTACTCTAGAATGTTGATGAGTGAGTGAGTCAGTCAGTCAGTCAGTGAGTGAGTGACGAAAAAGCCTATCTTTGGCTTCTTGTAACTTGGATGGTATAAACAGTAGAAATGTGAAATTTTGTGATTTAGTTAAGCTTATGGACCAGTATTCTGGAAAAAAATTTCAGCCATGTAGAGGTTTCCATTGCGAAGTTACAGAGGCGTCAAAATGGCCTGAGTTGTTTCCTGTAAAGGGTAGTCTGGCAGTGCACACATCCCCGCTCGAATCGAACTTGGCTGGGGCACTGCCGTGGCCCCAGAAAGGTTGCCTACCGCTGGGGTCGGCGCTCGAATTACGAATGAGATTAAAGAAGGATGATAAATGAGGAATGATAATTTATTTTTTAAAAGGGTCATGGATATAATAATCCCTGGTAATCCATAATCTATTGACATGTAAGAAGAACAAATAAAAAAATTATCCATAATAACTCGAATTTAGTAAATCGTATGTTTCCTACATTTGATTCAATCGCAAATCAAATGTTGGTAATTTTTGTCAAATATTGAGTGAAAATAATATCTGAACTTATATATTTCTAACTTGAAATAATAATGTTAAATAAATTTATAATTTTTCTCATTAATATATCAATTTATATATAATATATTTTCACTCAATATTTGAAAAAAATCACCTACATTTGATTCGCGATTGAATCAAATGTAGGAAACATACGATTAATCAATGGCAAGCATCTAACATACATGCTAATAGATCTAGCGCGCTGGACTGGGAGATTGAATATATTACATCTTAGATTTCAAATTCATTTGGTGATCCATCCGAGTGTAATGCGGGCTATGCGCAAAATGACGTTGGATTGTAGCTAAATGGATCATATATTTTTCATTCTCTCTTGGTTCAGACTTAAGACTCCGCAGACTCCAATAGCTTCAACCGCAGTAGTCTCGTGATATATATCTTTTTCAAAACATTTTCTCGTTAATGTGTCAATTATTCTTTGATATATTAATGAGAAAAATTATAAATTTATTTATCAAATTTAGTAGTTAACTGCCCTTTATGATTTTCTTTTCAATAAATCAATTGTATTAAATATATGATTAAGTTATAAGCAATTTTGATAATGAATTAATTAGAAATCTCTCTTGAAATTTTCACAGTTTTATAAAAAATATATAAATAAATAAAGACTTCTTAAATATAAGAAATCGTTGAAGCTATATTTGATGTTATATATTTCTTTTAATTTGTACATGAAATTAAAAACAATGTCCCAAAAGAGAATGCTTGTGCGACTTAATTAAAAATAAGCTGACGTGTTTTGATGTGGCCATCCACTTGACTTTACCATACAACCTGGCCCCTCACTTATATTTATTATATAATAAAATTATTTATAATCATGTAGGGGGGGGGGGTTAATTTTTGCATTTTTAGATTACTGCGTGCCCACTGATTATGTATACAAAATTTGGTTGAGTTTGGTACAAGAGCCTATATTTTCATTTTTTGACCTTACACCCCCCTCCCCCCACCAATTTTGGGCGGTTAGTTTTTGCATTTTTAGACTTCTGGGGTCCCACTGATTATGTATACAAAATTTGGTTGAGTTTGCTCAAATAGCCTAGATTTTTAATTTTTAACCCCCCTCCACCCCCCTTAATTTTGGGTCGATTTCCACCAAAATCTAATCAGCTCTTAATCCAAATGGACCAAAACTACGTGTGAAATTTGGTTTCGATATTCACACTAGTTTTTGAGCTATCTCGTCCACAATATTTGGTAACGCACAGACTAACGGACAGACAATCAAACTAACTAACTAACAGACATTTTGACAAAACAATTATTATCTCGAAAAATATGATTTTTTTCGATGTTTACTTATTAGAGCTTTTTTGTAGACCGAAATGCCATGGTTTTGCTTAATTTTTTTAATCAAATTAGTTTCACCCTTTTTTGAGATATTTCGAAAAAAAAAGGAAAAAAAAACATTTTTTTCATGCACGATTACAATACTTGACCATAACCTGTATGGCAAAGTAAAAATTAAAAAAATTATTAATAATAATAATAAATAATAGAAATATACATATATATCTTATATATGTGCCCATAATTATGAAAGTGGACTAAGTCAAAAAATTAAAAAATTTGTTTTTTCATATATTTTATGTTCCGTCCATTTAAAAAGTACCATAATAAGATGTCGGGTTTGAAAAATCGAATAAAATTGAACTGTTAAGTGGATTTCTAGTTGTCTCATTATACAGAATTAGAATCTTGTTTATTTTATAAAAGTTTAAATATCTCGAAACTAACAATCAATGACTTAGACCACTTTCATAATTATGGGCACATATATCTTTGATAATACTAATCATGAAGTAATGTAACCTATGAATATTAAAAATATAATTTTTATCTAATCAATATTTAATGAAAAATGTATGTTATATTTCTTAATGCTGGTTAATCCCTTAATAATTTCATCATGGATATATGATAAAAAGTTTTTATTTTACTTTATCTCCTAGTTAATTCTATTTCACTCAATTTTTTTTATATAAATATGTACTATCAATTTCAAAAGATTTTTTTATTTATTTATTTATTTATCTTAACCAATTATTTCATAATTGACAAAAGATTTGTTATTCACATACTTAAGGCACACTTTAGGAAAATATTTAACAAATATAATTCCTCACTTAACAATATATATACAATAATAAGATTATTATTATCCAAATGGAATAATTAATATAATTTGTTAACTAAATAGTTCATATGTTTTTCTTCTTTTTAGTCGACGAACATTATCATCAACGTTGAGCATTTGTATCATTTCTTGATTTTCATGATTGTGTAGACATTGGTGGTGTCTAACGGCATATTTGTGGATTTCTTCTGTGACTGCATCGGGGTGTAGATCTCGGTGCAGGTCCCTATTTCTGATGTACCAAGGGGCATTTACAATACTTCTTAGGACTTTATTTTGAAATTTTTGTATAATTTCTATATTGGACTTTTTTTTTGTACAGCCCCATAATTGAATCACTTATGTCCATACGGGTTTCAAAATTTGCCTATAAATTAAAATTTTATTTCTCACAGACAGCTCTAAATTGCGTCCAAGTAGCCAGTAAAGTTTTCGAAATTTGATGTTAAGTTCTTGTTTTTTTATCTTTACGTGTTCTTTCCACTTTAGTTTTGCATCTAGAGTCATGCCTAGATACTTAGCTGTATTGGCTAACTCAAGCTTGGGTTGTTTGCCATAAAAGAATTTAGTCTTTTTGATTTTAAGTCGATTCTTCCACGTTTTTCAGTAGAGATTGCCATTAATAGTCAAAACATCAAAAATGGAATGCAATAAGGTTATTCCTCTAGTATTAGATGAGAATCGATCGTTATTTTTGATTTTATGTCGATTCCTCCATGTCTTCAGCAATGGTTACCAATAATAATCGAAACGTCAAAAACCTAATATATCTAGAATTGTTATTCCTCAAGTATTAGATGAGAATCGATAGCTATTTTTTGATTTTAAGTCGATTCCTCCATGTCTTCAGCAATAATAACCGAAATGTCAAAAATCCAATGTAGAATGGTTATTCCTCGACTATTAAATGAGAATTATTTTTAATTAATCTCAACATTAACTACAAATTGCAAGTGATATCTGATTAATAATAAAGGAACAAACATATTAATTATTTCGATGGAATTTGGATAAAGCTTAGCAACGATCCTTTGCAGTTTATTTGTATTTGTTAAACAAATTAAAACTAGAAGAAATTTTCTCTAGATAAGCTTAAAATATCAATTAATTATTAAATTGACGCCAATAGTAAATATAAATATTTTCAAAATAATTTTAAAATAGAAGTTTTGAAATTTGCTTAATAAAAAATGAATTAAAATAAAAAATTGAGGAAAATTAAATTTATCTAAAATTAATTTTGGCCTATAATACTATAGTCCATTTAATCAGTTCCTATGTATCATAACTATAAACAGGCCAGATCTAGAGATTTTTTAAAAGTACAATTGCAGTTTTCTTATAAACTGCCCCCTTGCCCCCTTGCCCCCCTCTAACTACCCCCATGACTATATTAATAATTTTGTTTTGTTTTTCAGTGGATGCAGTACCTGTGATGATTGCTTCAGTGGCAATTATCATTATTGTAAAAGGGGAGGGATAGATAATACGCTAGGAATATTTCAAAACGGTGGATGGGCTGAATATGCAGTCGTTCCTGTTAGCCAAGCACTTGTTGTTTCTGATAAAATTTTAAAACAAGAAGGTAAATACTATTTAATAATTTATAGTATATATTTCCTCATTTATTCTAAAATAATAAATAAAATATTGTAGAAAAAAGTGAATTTTTTTGTCAAGATCCTGAACGTTGGGGAGAAACTCGAAAGCGGGGAATGATAAATTTAAATTTATATAATAGCCCAGGCAAATTAGACCGAAAAAAGGCCGCGGTGTCCAATAAATATGCAGAAGCTGGAAATAATTTTTATAGACGTTAGGCATCCTAAATAAGAGTTATATGAGTGAGCTTCGGTTTCTGGCTGGTGCTAAATTTTTGAGGGCCTAAAAACCACAAAAATTTTGGACTTTTTCAGATTACGGTTTACCCTTGTCCAATTAAAATGAAACTTTGCCAATCTCACTTTTTAGTCAATTGGCAACTATTATGGGGGTCAGCACCAAAATTCGAAGAGTGTGACCACCTAATAAGCATAATTCACTTTTCCGCCAAATTGGTAAAAATTGCCTATCTTTGACGATCGATTGTAGCTAAACATCTGAACCGATTTTAAATTTTATGCTCTTCCATTTTGTTAAGACTAAAATTTTCTGTAGGCGCATGGTTTTCGAGTTAAAAACGACAATCTGAAAAAAAGTCCAAAATTTTCGTGATTTTTATTTAGGCCCTACAAAATTTAGCACCAGCCAGAAACCATCACAAACTCATATAACTATTATTTTGGATGCCTAACGTCGATTAAAATTATTTCCATCTTGTATATTTATTGGCCAGCAGAAATCGAATTTGCCTGGCCTATAATGAACAGTTCAAAATGCATTTCTTGAAACACCTGTTTGCTTTTCTCCATATAATAAGCTCGCTCTAGAAAATGTCTTATTCCTCTTCTAAACATCTTCTATAGTAATGACGTGTTATTGGAGAAAACACTTTTTCTCATAGCAATATATAAAATTAATACAAAAATGATGCTTTCTGCATTTTTCGTCCGCGTAACTCAAAAGCCTAATGATCCAATGATTTCTTCTGGTTGAAAAATACAAACAATTTAAAACCAGAACAAAATTTCTACGATATTTTTTCTTTGTTATGATATTCATTTCACTAAGCTGAAAAATTTTCTCATTCTGGTTCATTAAATTTATTATTTACATATTGTTCCCTAATTATAAAAATATATTTGTAGATAAATTATATATAAATAACGAACTGTTAGGTGCGTACCGGAGGTTTGTTCTCGCAGCTCAGCATTCCGGCAAATTGTCTTGAAGGGTAACCTCTGACATCCTCAAAAGTTTGACTTTAAAAATAAACTAAAAAAATAAAACTACTTCAAATGTGTTCTAAAAATAATAAAATAATTTATTTATCCAAGTATTATCAATGGCGTGACATCAGAGATTTGTTTAGACACTTTTCTCTTATTTGAAATGTTCATAGTGAAATAAATGATTTATTTTTTATGCTTCCCTGAGCAAAAATATTAATTTAGTTTTTAAAGGTGTATTCCCACTTTAGTAAAAAATATTGTTAATTTTTTTTTTTGTTTTTTGGCAAATTCGCTATGTATCGTTTATAAATTGAAGAAAAAGTATCAAATCCGATCTATGAAGTCACGCTTGATTCTCTTGTAAAAATAAATTGTTTTATTCTTTTTAGTTCATTCTAAAGTCATTATTTTTTGTATTTTTAATTTATTAAATCCTAGGTAATCTATTCACTTTCAAGTTAAAGTTGAAACATAAAGTAATATTTAAATCAACGTTAGCCAAAATTTCTAAACTTATATGGATCGATTCTGAAATGGAATGTAAGTGCTCTACCGGTGTAAATCATAGTCAAAACATGTAAATGTGATTAGTTTACATTGCTTTTCAGAATCTGCCCATAAATAATATACTCTTTATGCATTTAAATTAATATGCATAAACAAACACAATAGTTTGTCCATTGTTTGACTACACCATTGACAATCAGGTGAACAGCAAAGTTAGTAAGGGGTGGGCAAACAACTAAATGTAATATTTACCATATAATTATTTATTAATTCATTAATGTTTTCAGCTGTTTTAATGGAACCAATCTCTTGTATTTCTCATGGATGGGATAGGATCTCGCCAGTTGTAATGGGTACCAAAATAATTATACAAGGAGCAGGAATCATTGGAAATCTTTGGGCTTGTATACTTCATCATCAAGGCCATCGCAAAGTTACAATTGTTGAACCACAAGATATACGTCGAAATCTCTTTAAAAAACTAGGTAATTTTTAAAAAACTTCTCTCGTTTTTTGAAAATAATAAATCTGTCCCAGCAGTACCTATCGAATCATCCACATTTGATGTCGAATAATGAAATGATTTAGTTTGGTGTCAAGCGTTTTGGTTTTTATTCTTTAATCCAGTGGGTGATGCAGTGGAAATGTGAATCAATGCCTTTAAATTATTATCACGCGTTTGGGGAAGGGGCCATATTATTAAATAAGCTGGACAAGTGCTAGTCGGGCTCGCATACCGAGGGTTGTTGATGATTACCAGATTCATAAAGAGAAATCAATGAGGTTCTCATATGTTTTATGCAAATAAATTTTTTTCTTCATTAATCAGCTACTCTCGACAAACAAAATCCTTTCGATTAACTGATTGTTATTTAATTCTCGTTTAAAAAGTTTTGAGTTTTTATTGTTAAGTGTTACTCTCGGTAAAATACCATATTAAAAAATGAAAAATTTAAAAGCCTAAGACTTAATATTTTTTGCATAATCTTAAAAATGTCTTTACGATATCTTGTAGAATAATCTTAAAGACAGATCACCAAGAGGTTTAGATTACATTTTCAGAAGTATGTGGCAATATAATAAGATCTCAAAACCAAAAATGATCTTGATATGCCTGCCCTATCTGGGTATTTAAATAAATATTTTATTTAGAAATATATTTCCTTAGCATTATAAAGATCCGAGTGAAGAATATAAAAAAAGACAATCGATGGTGAAACCTTCGTGCCTCGGACGGTCAAAAGTTGCTCGAAATTATTCTTGTAAATAACGTACAGTGTGCGTTCGGCCAATGCTCGAACTTGGCCTACGCACTCTTTGCTTGTTAATATATGTAATTTGTGCGATACACACTTCTTCAAGAGAGAAAATTTTAAATTTTACCTTATCAGTTTTTCGATTTTGATAGAATAATAAACGAAAATTATATTTTTATATAAATAAGTAGTTTTTATAATAATTTCATTAAAATATAAAAATCTTTTTTGCACACTTCTTCATGGTAGATAATTTTGCAAATGATCACCACTTATGAGAATTTTTTGATTTTTTTGGAAAAATAAAATAAATTTAAAAAGCATTGGTATAAAAGAAAAATGAAGTTAATCAATTCATTAATACATTTCATTAGTCATTTGAATGACTTTCACAAACAAATTACTTAAAGTAAATCTATCCAATGAATACTAAAACTATCTAAATGTTTATTCAATAAAAAAAATCCTTGAATATTACTACAAATTTTCTATTATTAGAATACCTACACTTGAATTTTAAACTTAAAGAAATCCAGGTTGTTTACGAAGAGTATAGAATGGTTTTTGGAGTTTTACTAAAAAATTACTGGTAATATTTTTGTAAAGTTTTTACATAATTGTACCTATATTGTGAATGTTTATCCATATTATACAAATTATTTGGTGAACAATAGAAGATATTACATATTTGCTTTTTTTATTGCTAGTTACAGTTAACTCTCGATTATCCGAGGTCTTCCATTCCTTTTTACTTTACCAATCCTGAGTATAAATTTACCAGTCCGTCTCCAAAAAAAAATTTCCCACATGTAGATTCTTTATATTGAGATTAAAAGCTGATTAGATTTTGGTTGAAATCAAACAAAAATTAAGGGGGGAGGTTCTTAAAAAAATTAAAATTATAAAACTTTAAAACTAAAAAACAAAGAAAATGGAATTTACTATAAAACGGTCCTATAATAAAAAAGAGAGCCATTATTTTTTCGGGGACCAAAATTGGGGGGCTCAAAAATATAACTTTTAAATAAGCCCTAGACCACGGTTGGGGAACCTTTTTTGTTTTAAAGGCCACATTGACAATGACCGTTTCCCAAGAAGGCCCCATATGATAGTTTTCAATAGTTAGTTTTGTAGTTATTAGTTACTATAAGTTACATTAAAAATGAAAATGTATAACACTTTTACTTATTAAAAATATAACTATCGACCAAATACTAAATATGATTCTAATTAAACAATTTTTCCTATTTTATTTATAAGATCTCATATTTTTCTGTAATATATAACTTCAAAATTATATATCTCGTATACCTACTTCTTACAAAATTTAGCATTTTTCACCTCAGGCCCAGAAGGCCGACTTATGGATATGAGGGCTGCAGGTTCCCCACGCCCGCCCTAGGTCCTTTGATCAATTTGTACGAAATTTCGAATATTCACCCTATACGACCTTGTGAAAATTACTCACTATGTGAAATTGACAGTGACCCAAAAAAAGGGGGGGGGGGGTTCAAAATAATTTAAAATAATAAAATTTCTAAACAAAAATCGAAAAAAGCTGATATTTATAATAAAAAAGTCTCATTTAAAAGGAGCTATTATTAATTGCTAATAAGCTCAAAATGAGAGGGCAAAAATTAAGGGGAGGGTGTCTTAAAAAATTAAAATTATAAAATTTTCTCAAAACCAAGAAAAATTGTATTTACTATAAAAGCTACAATTAGGGGGAGGGGGGGGTTCAAAAATAAATTAAAATAACATTTCAAAACAAAAATTGAAAAAAACAGATATTTACAATGGAAGAGTCCTATATTTATAAGGACATTTGATTATTTATGGAGCCCATAGTTAAGAGGGAGGTTCTCTCGTAAATGATTATAAATTATTTTATTAAATATTAAATATTTATAAGAGAGTGGGCAGGTATGGTAAATTATGTGAATGGCCACATCAGTTTATTTTTTCCAAATGAGAATTAGCTAATTTTTTTGTTATGGTTAAAATATATTCATATTTCAGATCTTGGATACGAATGTGTTACACCTGATGAATTGAAATCAAAGCTTAATCAAAAAGATTGGGGCGTTGATCTTGTAATCGACTGCAGTGGCTATGGACCAGCTATTGAAGATGCAATTCACTACTTATCACCAGGAGGAAGATTATGCATATTTGGTGTAGCATCTCCAGAAACACTTATCAAGTAATTTTATATTATTATTATCTACTATATGTACATTCATATTTCGAAAAAGGGAATAAATATATCTTTACATATAAATCTCAATGTTTTAAGGAAGTTTATGATTTTATGTTGGGCCACACTCATTGCAGTGCTGGGCAGCTTGCGGCCCGCGGGCCACGGGTTGGACAACCCTGCTTTAGAGACTCAAAATTCGCCAAAGCTTCAGCTGTAAAGATAGATATTTCTTTGGGGAATTTTAATTTTTTTGTTATCTTTCCATTACAACATTCAATAAGGAAAACACATCCCACAAATAATGCCTCATTACTTTTAGAAGCATCTCTGTAAATGATTGTATGGTTAGGGAAATCACTGGATATGAAATTTTTAAAAATATGATTAATAATGGGGTACCTTTTTTGTGGATGAACATATGGAAATTGATGCGATGAAAATATGTTCGAAAGTCACCAGAAAAATACTATATATATATTTGTCTAGATTAATTTGTAACAACGCTTAGAGAAATTTCTCTAAAAAAATTACCGTCTTGCTTAGAATCGAACCGACGAACTCTTGAACTAAGGGCATTAGCTCTACCCATTACACCATTGAAACATTAATAATTATATGTTGATTTCTGTTACTAAAACTATATATTTTTGATTTAGACTGTGTCGAGATAATATTGTATTCATTTGAACTCGAATGAAAATGAAAAAACACCAATAGATTTTAAATTAAGAAACATTAAATATATATTAATTAACGAGGCAAATTTGAAATATAATTGTCAGCTCGGATTTTAAACTGATGGCTCCAATCGATTTTCATTAACCAGGCAAATTTGAAATATAATTGTAATTTTGAAATGAAAGACTCCAATTCATTTTAAATTAAGAAACATTAAATATATTTTTTGTAATTAATTAAATTAATTGAACCGCGTAAATTTGAATAATTTCCATCATTCAGCCTGCGAAATTTTTGCAGTTCATAAATCATTTCATTATTTTTATTTTGAAAAGGAAAAATGAAATTTAAATTTAAATATATTCATAATTATTACCCCCCCCCCCCCCCCGCCACTCAAAAATTAAAGAGGCGAAACTTTTAAGAGACGTTGTATTTTCGGTAGTTTACGGGTATACATTTGGAGTGTGGTTTTTTAAGAGGAATAAAATTTTTGGACCGAGACGCTGCCCGCCAGGGCATCAGCCCGGAGGGCCGAGCTTCGAGGGCGTGCCGATTGAGACTTATAAATATGATAGGTATGTCTCGTTCGTTAATGATTCTAACCTCGATAAAAGCATGTTTCTATTGGTGTAATGGTTGACTTGGTAATCGTTAGTAGTGAGATCTAAAGTGCTGCAAATCATTATCAATTTATGCCGGATAAGTTTGGCGAAGATAAAATTCATTATAAGAAAAATATTCAAGCTTGTTATAATCACGGTTGTTTTTTATTATGTAATACTAAAGTGAAAATATAATAATATTTTATTTTATAGAGTATCACCATTTACTATCTACAAAAAAGAATTGCAAATAATTGGAGTGCTAATTAATCCATTTTCTTGTAAAAAATCTCTAGAATTTATCGAAGGAATGGGCAAAAGGTAAATGACTTTTTTTTAGTATTGTTTGTTCATTTTATTTATTTATTTATTTTATTTTTAGATATCTAATTTATGAAAATTTGGGAGTAAAAACATTCAGCTTAAATCAATACAAAGAAGCAATTAATGATCTGAAAAAGGGTCTCATTTCAAAAGCCGTCTTCAAAATAGAATAAAGTTTCACCATAAACAAGAAAATAAATATACTTACTCTATTTTATACATAAAAAAAATGTTTCTGAAAATAAAAGTAAAATAAAATATTGATGTAAAAAAAAAGTTCCTTGAATGAAAATAATATAAGTCTAATCACACTTTGAAGATAGTTTTTAAGGAATTTGGTGTTGGTACTTGATGAAACATTTTTTATCCAATAATTCTTTGAAGAAGCCACTATTCCTTCGGGAATCGACCCAGAGCGCCAGATTTACTTATCGGGCCAGAGGATCAACCTTATTCCTTCATTATATATTTTAAAGTAATGAAATTCTAATCTAATACAGATTCACAAAAAAATTTACTAACAAGTGGCTCCTTGAAAGTTCTTACGTAAATAATGAGCTTGTCCCAATGATTGAACCTTAGAAAATCGAATATGGCACAAGGCCTCGATTCATGATGAATAAATGGCTCCCCAAACATGCAATCAAACATATGAAATTTTTTATTGGATATTTTTAAAAATTGTTAATTTTGGTTTCGAAAAAAATATCTAAGATAACCAATTGTCGAATTAATAATAGGTGTAAATTTACATAATATTGGCGGTATTGTTTGTTAGATATAAAATTGTTTATTGGAGTAAATTAACAAAGCGTTACTGTAATGATTAATATTTTTATGTGTATAAAAAATATTTCATTTTTGGAATTTCTTTTATTCTTAAAAAGAAAAATCGCTTCAATTAATGAATTCACAAACTTGTTAAATAAATATTTATTTGTACAAACGTTAACAATTAAATAATCTATCCGCTAATAGTCATAGGATTGGCTAAGTGATTAATTTATTCAGTCTATCCTGTATAGTAGTCATTGACATAATGGAAGACTCTGCGTCGCCTGCGAGTGGCAAGTATGCATTCGAAAGGTATTGCGGGTTGCATCTTTAGGCTCTAAATATTTATTAAAAAATATTGATCATTAGTTAAATTTTTAAAAATAAAATAATTTTAATCTTTGTATTTAAGAATTAAATTTAAGCTTTACTAGGAATGAACGAGAGGCTTCATCTGCTTTCCGTGTGGCCCTATTATTCAATTCAGTTCATTTTTTTTTCTTGATTAATTTTATCTTCTAAGTCAAACGTGGCCAATACCGTCTTCACCATAAGGGCACACGAGGCCCGTGCCCAGGGGCCCCATTCTCAGGGGGCCCCGAAGGACAGACAATTTCTCTCACACATTTATTCTCAAAAAACATTTTTGTCGTGCACATTACACTTGACACATTAAATACACATTAAAAAAAACGTTCGGCAGCATACCAAGAAATTGATAGTCGATTTAGTTTTCTTTGTCAGTTAACAAAAATCGAATCTGGTGAGTTGACCAAAAAATGCAAAGAATTTGCAGAATTTTATCATGAAGATATTAATGCAGATGAGCAATGTTTTCATTTAAGCCAATATTTAAAAAACATAGCAAAGCAATCAGCGGATTTAAATATCTCAACCTTAAATAACCTAATAAAATCAGATAAATTGGAAGAAACTTTTCCAAACGTAGAAATTGCTAGAAGAATATTCCTTTTCCTAATGGTTACCAATTGTAGTGGAGAGCAGTCATTTTCGCAGCTTAAGAGAATAAAAAATGAATTGCGAACAACAATGTTACAAGAACGACTGAGTAATTTGTCAATTATGTGCATAGAAAGTGATATCCTTCAAAAAATTGACTTTAAGGATATAATAGAAGATTTTGTTCAACAGAAATCCCGAAAGAAACCGTTATCGTAATCGTAACCAAAAAACCAGCAGCATTCTAATATCACTGATGACATATTATATCATACTATATTTGATTACCTATAATAAATGGTCATACTTAGTAAAAAAATGTTATTATAATTCGCTTTTTTTACTTTCCAAAAGGACCCCAGCCTAGTTTAAGACGGCCTTGAACGTGGCCCCCGTTTCTTAGCTTTGAGATTTAGAATTATCTTAAGATGATGAGGTCGAAGAATTAGCCTGCCTGTTAGATTCTTTAAATGTAAAAAATTAATTTAGTTTAGGTAGTTTGCTGATAATTTCTTTTTGAGTTGCAAGGTTTTTATTTTTTTTAACTAAAGCTTGGATCTCATAAAATTTTATTGCATAATATTTTCCATATCCACTTACGCCACTTTCAAAATAAACTTTTTCATCATTTCATTAACCAGGAAATTTTTATGTTACAAAATCTTATGATTTTAAATATATTAGTAACAAGTTGTTTCAGAATGAAAATATCATGTAACAATGTAACAATTAAGGTAGCTCACTCGATTTCTTTTGAAAATGGACATACGCCACTTTCAAAATAAAAGGCCATATGTCGTCCAAATAAAATATTAATTTTTTTTATATAATGATATTGATTCAAGAAGAAGTTGCACCAAGAAGGTACAACCTCTGTAGTCCGTGGTGGGCCCTTATAAAGTGAAGATAAGGGGAGATTTAGGGATTGAGTAGCAGTCGAAGGTATCTGTGGATGCTGGTCTTGAAAGATTGAAGGTTATAAGTTGCTGGAAAGACGGTCGGGGAAGAGAGTTCCAGTCTCTAGATGCCATAGGGATAAATGAATTGGCGAATGCGTTTGTTCGATTAGTATCTAGTTTAAGCGCGTAGGGGTGTTGAATTTTAGAAAATAGTGTATTTCGCGCAAATGAAGCCTTTGGTGGGATTATCGATTTTATTTCGTCAGAACAAAAGCCATGGTAATATCTATAAAAAAGGGAAAGGGCGGAGACAGATCTACGATGGGCTAGGGAGTCGAGAGTGTCAGTTAATGTAGGATCGCCTATCAGTCTGATAGCTCGCCTCTGAATTGCATCTAACGTATTAAGAGAATACTTGGAGGCTCCTCTCCACAAATGCGAGCAATATTCAAGACAGGGGCGAATTTGAGCCTTGTATAATATAAGGAGTTGAGTGGAGGTGAAAAATCGTTTGGTTCGGAAAAGAAAGTCAAGCTTACATGCTGCAGCTTTTGCTACTGAGATAATATGGTCATTCCAAGAGAGGTCAGAACCTAAGGTGACACCTAACAATGATATTTTATTACGGAATTCCAATGAGCTCGAATCAAATGAAATGTCCGGAAGGTTCCTATCTGCGCGCCTAGAAATTAGGCAGCATTGTGTTTTGCTAGCATTAAAAGTTTACCAACTTGCAGAGGCTCGGAGGAGGCCAAATGCAGGTAATTTGGCAAGAAGATTTTTGTGCCAGACTTGATCGAAGGCCTTTGAAATGTCTAAGCCTATTACGAAAGTCTCTTTACCAGTCTCTAGTGCTTTATTCCAAATATGAGTTATATATGCTAAAATATCACCGGTGGACCGAAATTGTCTAAAGCCGTATTGACTATCATGGATTAGTTTATTAGATTCTAAATGGTGAAGAACTTGCTCATTAATTATTTTTTCCATGATTTTAGAAAGAACCGAAGTTATGGCGATCGGACGATAATTGGCTACATTTGAAGAATCTCCCTTTTTTTAATTGGTTGAATTCTTGCTGTTTTCCAGCTCCCCGGAAATGAGCCAGTGCTATATGAAAGTTTGAAATTTTTTGAGAGAATAGGAGCAAGTTCAGGCGCGCAATTTTTGATTATACTGGTGGGAATGTTGTCTGGGCCAGCGGCTGAATAAACATTTAGGTTTTTTATTACTTTTAATATTTTTGGTATTCTGAATTTAATATCCGACATAATATTGGTGCTAGGTGTATAGGGCGGGGAGTCAAGTGCCCTTGTCGTCTAGGGTGGCATTGGTCGCGAAGAATGAAGCGAATGCTTCAGCTTTAGAGAGGGCGTCAGCCACTGAATTGAGCCGCTGGCAAGATTAAGGGGGGGAAACGAAGATTTGGAGGAGTTGGTAGTTAATTTCCTCGTGAGATGCCAGAATCGATTTTTATTAGCGGGGCATGCTGATAATCGGTCAGCCCATTTTTCGTCTAGAGACTTCTTGGTTTCATTAATAATTTTGTTACACTGGTTACGAGATTTTGAAAAAGCAATTCGTTTGATGTCCGTTTGGCAGAAAAGCCATTCATTGAATGCTTTATTTTTTTCACGAACAGCTTCGGCGCATCGCTTGTTAAACCAGGGTTTTGAATAATTTTTCCCATTTACATAGGGAACACACTGTTCAATGCCCATCTGAATTACTTCTTCAAATACAGAAGCACATTCAGAAGCATTTTTATTTTTTAATGCGTCATTCCACGGGAATTGTCCAAAGAAGCTACGCATCTCATCGAAGTTGGCTCTATTAAATAGCCATATTTTTTTATTTATTTGTTGGCTCTTAGGCTTAGACAAGTTGAAAGGAAGATTAATTTTTATCAGGGAGTGGTCGGATTTATTCAGAGGGGCGGATATAGAGAATGTGAATGTCGATGGGTCAGTTGTCAGGAATAGACCAAGAAGATACGCTGTGTGTTTGGGATTGTCAGGTATTCTAGTAGGACAGTTGATGATTTGGGTGAGATTGCAGGCTATAGAAAAATTATAGGCTTCGTGACCAGCACGCGTGTTGGAGCTGGAATGGGTCAACCAATCTTTATTATGGATATTGAAATCTCCGAGATAAGAAATTTCTGAATTGGGAAATTGTGATTGAATTTGGTCGCAACATTTACCGAGATAGTTGAAAAATTCTGAAAATTTCGAGTCATTAGGGGACCTATATATTACTACAGAGGAACCTGGAAGATGATTTTGAGGAAATTTTAAGCCGGCATTCGCCTTAAGCTATTGAGAAAACCCAGGGTAAAACCTTAACAAGGATGGAAATATTAAAATCATCTCATTATAAATTGATAATACCAAACAGAGCGAAATCTACATTATGATTCTGAAAAATAAAAATCAATATTCGTCATTACCTCATTAGGCTTTTGAATTCATCTTGCTCAGTATTTGAATTGAAGGAAATGGGGATTAATGTAATTATTTATGCAAACTAACATGTCTTAATTGTTTCTTTTATTTGGATAATACAACTGTTTTTCAGTTTTTCTCTTATTACAAATATTTTGTCTTTCTTCATCAATTTTTAAATTTTGTGAAAATATTCGTAAATTTTTCAAATGAATATTGATTCAAAGAATTGACATAATTCCTTCTCAAACTTCTTCTATTATTATTAGTTTTAAAATAAGTTTTTCAAATAGTTACATTTCGCCTTGTTTCACAATAGATTAATATCTATGTATTTTGGTCAATGTTTTACTCTTTAATTTAATCATTAATTTCTCCTTTTTGTATTTTTATTGTAGTATTTTCTTCAATATATAAATCTTCTGGTGAAACTTCTTCAGTGATTTCTTTTCTAAATGAAGACCTGAAATAGAATCGCTTCTCATTTCGAAAATACAAACAGCATGTAAATGTTTACATATGGCTGTTTTTACTTTGTAGACTAGTAAGGAAGTTTTTTGTTTATTCGTCCTTATTTTGAGTTATCTACATTAAATTATTTTCTCCCTTTGATAAAAATTTTTGAAAATGTGTTATACCAAAGTGATATGGCACTTTTATCCCTTATATTATATTTATTTTGGTTATATGGCCTCGTAGGAGCGGGGTGCCTCTTACAAAAATAAGACATATTTACAAGATCAATATTTATTTCAACTTCACACTTTCAGCTTTACAAATGAATTAAAATTCAGAGTTGGTGGCTGAGAGAGCCAAGATTAATCCTGACTCACATGTCACCATTTTTTTTGTTTTTAGTTTTACAATAAAATAATTATACGCCAACCGCTCTATATGTTCTTCTGATGAAAATGTAAAAATTAGCGAGAGTTTCCTTTCAGAATCATGTGTTTGTGGCGGCACAACTGAACATTGATCGGTCGGGCTCACCCCCGAAATATATCGAATTCAAAACTCAATTTTGTTTTATTTCTTTTTTTGTGGAACCTACCTCGCATATTGCTCAAGTTTTATTATTATATTAAAATTTTCACCTAGAATCAACACCTAAGGAGATAAAAGTTATCGATTTGAGATCAAATAACTTTTTTGTAGAATTGAGAAATTTTGGAAGTAACTAAAATTATTTAATGAGAAATACATAAGTGATGCCCTCGTAATAATGGACTTTAGATTTTTCTATGGGGAACAATGAGTTTTATAGGGAGTATTTATCTAACTTTCGACTTAAATTTCATCATTACTACATAACACTTATAGGTAAACAAATTCATATAAGGACTTTTATTAAAGTAAATTTAATTTCCATCAGAAAAGTTAATATGAGAGAAATGTCTAAAACAATATTTTACGAGTTATGTAAATGTAAATATTTTTCAATATAAAAATTCAAGCCCAATGAATTTTTTTGCATCAAAAAACATGAAATTTGGTTGATGAGACGGATTTAAATAAAAAATTTCACATTTAATCTAAGGGGCAATGGCTTTAGAGCAATATTTATCCAACTTTCATCTTAAATTTCACCATAAGTGCCTAACTCTTTGAGTTACAAAATATAATGTAGAGTGAATGGATAATATGAATCAATCAAATAATGTGTCGCTGATCTCGAGACAACCTCTCGAAAATAATTATAAATGAGAAAGAAATCGATTTTATTTTATCGATTTAATCCACCTGGAGGTTCACAGTATCTAGTCTAATATAAGAAAATAGCATTTTGGTTAAGAATTTATTAGTTTAAAGAAATTTGATTAAAATATTCAATTTCTTCTTCCGGAGCGAATCGATAGAAATGGCAAAAGGTTTTATTTTTTCTCATTAGATATTTATTTAAATCTATTGAAATTTCATATCTGTGTGTTATCTCCTTTTATCTTTTATATCAAATCGTTTTTATTAGGATATTTGCATTTCAAAGGGTAGTTTATTTGGAGCCTAATTTGTAAAAACACTAATAACTAATTTTAAATAATTTTTAAAAATATAAAATTAATATATATTAAAAAACAATTAATTACTAGTAATTTAATTTAATTTTGAACGAAATCGGATCAGGACTTTTGAGAAAATCGTCAAAAACCCCGAAAACCGTCTATGAAAGGCTGTTTTAGAAACATTTTAAAATTCACCTCCATGTCACAAGTCAATATTTCGTTTCATATGACTTTTTCAACTTTTTTAAAAGCATCTCGTTCTTTCAAAAAGCATCGTTTTTGAGACGGCTCAGAAGGTTTTTGATCATTTTCTCAAAAGTACTGAACCGATTTTGTTCAAAATTGAAGTAAATGATTAATAATTAATTGTTTTATAATATCTATTAATTTCATATTTAAAAAAATTCAACGGAGTTACTAGCGTTTTTACAAATTGGACTTCAAATAAACTACCCTTTAAAATTCAAATTTCCTAATAATAATTATTTCATATAAAAGATAAATGAAAATAACACAGAAATATGATATTTAAAAAGATTTGAATAAATATCTAAGGAGAAAAAAATCAAACAATTTGCCATTTCTATTTGATTCACTCACGGAGAGAAGAAATTGAATTTTTTCATACAATTTCTTTTAAACCACGAAATTCTTAACCAAAATGCTATTTTCTTATATTATATTTTCTTATACTGTGAATCTCCAGGTAGATTAAATCGATAAAATAAGATCGATTTCTTTTTCATTTATAATTTTTTTGAGAGGTTGTGTCGAGATCAGAGACACTTTATTTGTTATTGATTCATAAAGTCCATTCACTCTATAATTTTGGAAACTCTCTTTTAACTCGTAAGCTATGTATTTTAGACATTTCCCTTATATTTAACTTTTCTGTTGGAAATTAAATTATGTTTAATAAAGGTCATATTATAAATTTGTGTAACTCAAAGGGCTAGGCATTCAATGGTGAAATTTATGTGGAAAGTTGAATAAATATTACTCTAACGCCTTAGGAATTCTAGGCATTCAATGGTGAAATTTATGTGGAAAGTTGAATAAATATTACTCTAACCCGTTAGGAATTCTACCTATAAAAAATTATAATGAAGAAACATTTTGATAATTTAATTTACTAAAAGAAAGTTCATTGTGTATAATTTACTACAGATGACTTTTTAAATATCTTGAGTAGAGAGTATTAAACATTCAAAATTAAATAATTTTTTCTGAGAAAAGTAAACATTTTTTTACAAAAATATAAGCGTTTTGAGGAAAAAATTTAACTCTTTTGTCATTTCTAGTCGATTCACTAGCCCAGTGAAGAAACTAAATGTTTTCATAATATTTAATTTATGTACCAAAAACTAATCAGCGCTTCATTTTGTTAAAATACTGGTAGGTTTTCAATTTCAATTCAATCGGTGCAACGGTGTGGAAAAATTCGTGGACGAAAAAAACGATAACACACATACATACATCCATCCCCACGCACTTCCAAAAAAATGGCACTTTTTGGCCTCTCGACGAGATTCCAGATAATTTTTGGCAAAACCGTCACGTGCAAAAATTCAATCTCATTGAATACTTCAATTTGTGACCTTAATTGAGTCCATGGGTTCCGTAGTCTTTACCTGAGGACCCTTTGAAGTCGCGCTTGCCGCGCGACCGATTGCAATACTTTCTCCCATGCTTCGCATTGGATAAAGTAAAAAATGATTGATTGTTAAAAATAAATACAAATCTTTTATAAAACAATGTTTAAACGTTTAATCAAATTCAAAAATTTATGGAGAATTTTTCCCTTTCTCAATGGGAAATTTTCAACTAAGGCTAGCTAATATAATAATAATAAATAAATATGTGTTTATTAATTGAAATTTTATTATTTCATCAGTCCATTTTATAGTTATATATTTTTACTTTTCAATCAAATATAAAAATATAATCATGAAAAATATTACAGTCATGCAAAAAATAGAAAACAACAGGGTTTGCTACTCGGGGATAGAGCGGAACCCTTATTCTGCTTCTATGTTTATTTTTTATATACAAGAGTTCAGAAAATCCACTCTCACACAAGTAACTCGTAACAAATGGCATCAAAAATAGCAGAGCTTGCCGGAAGATCAAAGGGTACTCGGTTTTACATCCGATCCAGAAGTTAATTAAAGATTTCTCTTTAAAATAATCTTTCATGGAAAACTATCTTCTGTATAAGATCGATAAAACATTCTTTTAGTTCCAATTCATTTGGTGAGGTTCCCGAAAAAGAATTTCTGATCAAGTCCACTTTTGAAAAATCTTCAGAGAAATACTTCTTAAAGCATTTTTGAAGGCCTTCCAAGTGAACAATGATATCTGCAACCAAATCTGGTTTTTTTTGGAGATATTTCATTTTCTTCAAAAAATGATGATAGAGTGGGAAATGCAAATAAATTCTCCTCCTGTATTTGTGAACAAAACAGGAGCAACTTTCTCTTGAAGGAGTTTATTTTTTCACTGGCTGTGAAGGCTGTTGTGTTTGGTCCCTGAAGTCCCAAGTTCAGTGTGTTGAGTTTGTCAAAAATGTCGGCTAGATAAGCCAATCTTGAGAGCCATTCTTCATCAGCAAACAATTTTTTCATGTCATGATTTTTTTCACTTAAAAACATAAACTCACTCACGCGTACCACCTGAAACGTTCCCGTGTACCACCAGTGGTACGCGTACCACCGGTTGGGAACCTCTGTCCTAGACCATTTGATTGATTTGTACTTGATTTCTCTTATGCATCCTATATGAGCTTATGAAAATGTCTCATTATGTGAATTTGATAATGGCACAGAAGAGGAGGCTTTCAAAAATAGGAGATAGAAGGGCCAGGTGTATGGTATAGTCATGTGGATGGCCACATCATCTTATTTTTGAATTTATTTATGGTCGCTGTCCAATATAATTTCTCCATTGTCATTGTCGTATTATGTTTTTCGACTCCAAAAAAATAGTTACGTGACTCAAAATGGGGTAGTCGCTACCATTGGCGTAGTTATGGAGTTTTCCTAGGGGAGGAAGCAAGATATTTAAATAGTCATCGGAGCTAATTATACATAATGAACTTCCATTTAGTAAATTAAATTATCAAGATGTTTCTTCATTAGAATTTTTTTATATGTACAATATCTAGGGGGAAGCAAGCTGATTAGCACCACAAGGTTCAAATTTCGGTAATCCGATTAGAGATCAGAAGTTAGGCAGATATGCTCAGTCCGTCTTTCCAATTTCAAATGACTTCCTCCCGCTGATTCGCGAAAGGATGTGTGATATGGTGACTCCTCGAATACCACGATATACCAAATTGGGGGGACATCGAATATGTTAGACGAGGTCACTTTTAATCTCATCCAAATACAACTTATAGGGCAATGGGGGTCTCCCTTAATTTTTACACTTTCAGTAGAAGATATAGAGCTGGTAACGTATATCGTAATTAATTTATTGTAAAAACTAAAAAAATAAAAAAGGTGAAATGTGATTATATTTCAATATATTCCATTATATTATAATGTATTTGATTATGTTCCATTTTATTATATCATATTAAATTATATTCCATTATATTCGATTATATTTTATTATCTTCCATTATATTTCATTATATTCGATTATATAACATTATTTTTCATTATATTTCATTATATTCCATTTTATTACATCATATTAAATTATTTAAATTGAATTGGCTAAGGGGCCAGTAAGGGGAAAATAAAAAGTTGTAATAAAAGTCAACTTCTATTTGTTACTTTATTTTGGGCAGACGCAATCGATATTTTAACACGTTTCGAGCGCTATACCGCTGCTCTTCATCAGTGCACGTCAACTGGAAAAGATCATTGCATGTTTTAATTTTTTGTTTTAACATTTATAATAAATTTTTAAAGGGTGGAAATGAGGATTATATACTACTCAACCAAGTCACAAAAACACGTAAAATCTATTTCCAGCAGACGTTTTACATTAAGAATCATTACACTGGTAAAACAAGTTATTCCAACAGAACAATCTCAAATACTGTCTTTCGACCTGCCTTCATTATACATACACAGAAGCAAAGTTCCCACTCCACTCAAGATCAACGCACTCCAGGCTATTTATAAATACACATATCACACAAAAGATCGATAATTGATACAAAATTTAAATAATTAAAGTTAGTCAATTGATATAAAAAATCCATATTTACAATTAAAAGTCAGTCATTTGGTATAAAATTCATATACATAACCAAAAGCCAGCCAAACGATATAAAACCTATATACATAATTAAAGTTAGTCAATAAAATAAACAATAAATAAATAAAATAAATAAATAAATAAAATCCACGCATACAATTAAAAGCAAGGTCATTTGATATAAAATTTATATAAATAATTAAAAGTTTGTCAATATTTACATATTTCTAGACTAAAGCTGGTTGATTTTGTCAAGTAGACAAGTGTAGAGAGTGGATATTTTTAATACATCAAGCTTGTAATTTATGGCGTTGTTGATGTCCATTTGTATATAAATACCCTCCTTGTATTTTCTTTTCCATGTGACTCTCTCACTGTCCACTATTTTTGCATCTTCGAAATTCATCAAATGCCCATTGTCAACTGCAGAATGACTGCAAATTTCCTTAACAACCGATGAAGTGTGTTCTTTTAAACGAACACATAAAGGGCGGCAACTTTCTCCATAGTACACTCTTGTTTTATCTTCCAAGTCCCTGCAAGATGAGCATTGAATCCTATAAATGATATTGGATCTATCCTCTTCACGTTCTCTATCCTTGTTATTGTATATGCTCAACAATGGTTTTTTTGGTCTCATTGCAATGTCAATATTATATTTTTTAAACATTGCTTGAATCTTTTGAGCTAATCCTTCTATATATATAATTGACCCTCTCTTTGTTTGTGGCACAAGATCTGGGTTTTGTTTGTTATAATTATTGTTCTTGTTCTTATATTTTCTGATAATGGTTGTGATTAATTTTTTTGGATATCCATTCTTATTAGATCTTTCTATCAGGCTATCTAAATTTTTTTGATGAAATTGTTTATCGGACAATTCTATTATTCTGTGTATCTCATTTTTTATGATACACAATTTTTGCTGCAATGGATGTTTAGACCTAAAATTAATCATCCTCGCTGATTTTGTTGGCTTATTATATATATCTGTTTTCAGAGTACCATTGTTGTCTCTTGTGATTTTGAGGTCTAAGAAATTTATTGTATTATTATTTTCATTCTCTATACTAAACTTGATATTGTTATGGTACATATTGATTGAGCTTAATATGTTGTCAGCTATATCTTTATTGCATATGAGAAAAGAGTCATCTACGTATTGTAGATACATCTTAGCATTATGTTTGCTTAAGATTTTTTCATAAATATCATCCATCAATATATCAGCTATAGTAGGGCTCAAGTTTAATCCCATAGGGAGACCTTGTTTTTGTTTATATATAATGTTGTTATAGGTAAAATAATTGTTATATAGACAAATATTAAGACACGTAGAGAATTCATCATATTCCAAATTAGTAAAAGCTTCAATCAGTTGCCATTTATTTAATATTATATTTATAACAAGATCTAGAGGTATCGAGGGGAAGAGGTTGTTAACATCTAATGAGTACATATTTTCATCGTTATTAACCTTAATGGTCTTAATAAGTTCAACGAATTGATAAGAATTCTTTATTCTATTTTTATAATTAATTAGATTTTTTAAAATATCATTTAAGTACTTCCCAAGATTGTTGACCGGGCTGTCCATATTTGATACTATTGGTCTTAAATTTTTTTCTACTTTATGTAATTTTATAAGCCCATACATTTTAGGAATTTTGGAATTATTTGATTTCAGAAAGTTATACTCATTATTCGTTATATTATTTTTTGTTTTTATTTTTTTAAGTGTATCATTTAAAGTTTTTTCTACTTTTTTTAAAGGGTTTTTATTTACCATTTCATAAGTTAATTGATCTTGCAAAATATTTTGCATTTTTTCATTGTATTCATCTTTATTCATGACCACCGTACAGTTGGACTTATCTGACTCAAGAATCACTATTTTGTCTTTGTTGTTTTTAATAAATTTTTTGGTTGTTTTTATGGCATTCCCAATATAGTCATGTCTGTTAGTTTTCGAAGAGTAAAAATTAAAACATGCAATGATCTTTTCCAGTTGACGTGCACTGATGAAGAGCAGCGGTATAGCGCTCGAAACGTGTTAAAATATCGATTGCGTCTGCCCAAAATAAAGTAACAAATAGAAGTTGACTTTTATTTCAACTTTTTATTTTCCCTTACTGGCCCCTTAGCCAATTCAATTTAAATAAAATAGGGCCACCAAACACGGTTCTTTTTAAAATATTAAATTATATTCAATTATATTTCATTATATTCCATTGTATTCCATATATATTCCAACATATTACATTATATTCCAACATATTACATTATATTCGATTATATTCCATTTTTTAAATCATATCAAATTATATTCGATTTTATTCGATTATATTACATTATATTCCATTATGTTCCATTTTATTTCATTATATTCCATTTTATTACATCATGTGAAATAATTTTAAACTATATTCCATTAAATTCAATTTTATTACATCATATTAAATTATATTTCATTATATTTCATTATATTCCATTATATTCCAACATATTACATTATATTCCATTTTATTCAATTATATTACATTATATTTCATTATATTTCATTTTATTCGATTATATTACATTATATTTCATTATATTCCATTATATTGCATTTTATTTCATTATATTCCATTTTATTACATCATATTAAATTATATTCCATTATATTTCATTATATTCCAACATATTACATTATATTCCATTTTATTCAATTATATTACATTATATTTCATTATATTTCATTTTATTCGATTATATTACATTTTATTTCATTATATTTCATTATATTGCATTATATTCAATTATATTCCACTATATTCCCTTATATTCCATTATATTAAATTATATTCCATTTTATTACATCATATTAAATGATATTCTATTATATTCCAACATATTACATTATATTGCATTATATTCCATTTTATTAAATCATATCAAATTATATTCCATTTTATTCCATTATATTTCATTTTATTCGATTATAATACATTTTATTTCATTATATTTCATTGTATTTTTTTTTTTTTTTTTTTTTTTTTAATGATAATGATGAGAGAAGGAGTTACACCAAAAAGGTGCAACCCCTAAAGGCCTCGGTAGGCCCCTCCATCGTGAAAAGAAGAAGAAAGAATTTTATGGGTTGGGCGGAGGTCGAAGGTACCTGTGGATACGGGTCTTAAATAGCTTAAGGTTATAAGTCGCGGGAAAGATGGTGGCAGGGAGCGAGTTCCAGTCTCTGGAGGTCATAGGAATAAAAGAGTTGGCGAAAGCGCTTGTTCGACTTTTATCCAATTTGACAGCGAAGGGGTGCTGAGCGTTAGAAAACCGCGTGTTTCTCGTAAAGAGGGCATTAGGGGGATAAGAGATTTCAGCTCGACTGAACAGACACCGTGATAGTATCTGTAGTACAGGGAAAGGGCAGAAACGGTTCTTCGGTGAGCCAGGGAGTCGAGTGAGTTGGTTAGAGCCGGGTCTCCTATTAGTTTAATTGCTCGCTTCTGAATTGCATCCAGTGTTGCAAGAGAATGCTTGGATGCACCCCTCCACAGATGAGAGCCATATTCGAGACAGGGACGAATTTGAGCCTTATACAGCATAAGAAGTTGACTGGGAGTATAACAGCGTCTAGACCTAAATAGGAGACCAAGCTTGCGCGCTGCAGCTTTAGCAGTGGTTGAGATATGGTCATTCCATGAAAGGTCAGACCCTAGAGTTACGCCTAGCATTGAAATTTTATCCCTGAATTCTAGTGAGTTTGAGTCGAATGATATGTTTGGGAGGTTTCTGTCGACGCGCCTAGAAATAAGGCAACACTGAGTTTTCCCTGCATTGAAGTTAACTAAGTTTTGGGATCCCCAGTTTTTAAGTTTGCACAAGTCTAAATTAATTGAAGAGGCAATGTCTGCACGGTTTTTATGCGATGCAGGGGCGTTATGTAGGGTGCTGTCATCTGCGTAACAATGTACCGGATTGGAGGCAAGTTTAGAAGGTCGTTGATATAGATAAGAAAAAGCGTAGGGGAGATAACCGATCCCTGAGGAACTCCAGCGTTGGTGTGGAAGGGGAAGATGATATTCCATCGATGACAACCTTAATACTACGGTCTGAAAGAAAACTTTCGAGCAACTTACAGAGTTTCGGTGCAAGGCCGACGGAGGTCAATTTGGCAAGAAGATTTTTGTGCCAGACCATATCGAAGGCTTTTGAAATGTCTAAAGCTACCGCGAGGGTTTCATTCCCGGCCTCCAGGGTTTTGTTCCAGATATGAGTTACATATGCTAGGATGTCACCAGTCGACCGGAATTTCCTGAAGCCGTATTGCCTATCGTGGATAAATTTATTTGACTCTAAGTGTCGTAGAACTTGCTCGTTGATGGCCTTTTTCCATGATATTGGTATTGCATTATATTCAATTATATTCCACTATATTCCGTTATATTCCATTATATTAAATTATATTCCATTTTATTACATCACATTAAATGATATTCTATTACATCCCATTATTTTTCATATATTCAATTATATTCCATTTTATTCCTTTATATTCCATTATATTTATTATATTAGATTATATTTCATTATATTCAGATTTTATTTCATCAAATTATATATTCCATTTTATTAAATGACATTAAATTATATTCCATTATTACTTTACCATACAGGGTATGGTCAAGTATTGTAATCGTGCATGAAAAAGTGTTTTTTTTCTTCTTTTTTTCGAAATATTATCAAAAAACGGCTGAAACTATTTTGATTACAAAAAATTGAGAGAAACCATCGGCATTTCGCTCTACAAAAAAGCTCTAATAAGTGAACATCGAAAAATTATATTTTTCGAGATAATAATTGTTTTGTCAAAATGTCTGTTAGTCTGTCTGTTAGTCTGTTTGTTAGTGTGTGCGTTACCAAATATTTGTTGACGAGCTAGCTCAAAAACTAGTGTGAATATCGAAACCAAATTTCACAGGAAGTTTTGGTCCATTGAGATTAAGAGCTGAGTAGATTTTGGTGCATATTGACCCAAAATTAAGGGAGCGGAGGAGGGGGGTTAAAAATTTAAAAATCTAGGCCATTTGAGGAAACTCAACCAAATTTTGTATCCATGATTAGTGGGACCCCAGAAGTCTAAAAAAGCACAAACTAACCGCCCAACATAGGGGGGAGGGGGGAGCAAAAAATGAAAATCTTGGCCATTGACCAAACTCAATCAAATTTTGTATACATAATTAGTGGACCCTCAGAAGTCTAAAAATGCAAAAACTAACCGCCCAAAAATGGGGTGGGGGGTGTAGGAGTCAAAAAATGAAAATCTTGGCCATTTACCAAACTCAGTCTTCTCTTATGCATCCTATATAGAGCTTATGAAAATGTCTCATTATGTGAATTTGATAATGGCACAGAAGAGGAGGGTTTCAAAAAATAGGAGAGAGAAGGCCAGGTGTATGGTATAGTCATGTGGTGGCACATCATCTTATTTTTTGAATTTATTTATGGTCGCTGTCCAATATAATTTCTCCATTGTCATTGTCGTATTATGTTTTCTCGACTCCAAAAAATAGTTACGTGACTCAAAATGGGGTAGTCGCTACCATTGGCGTAGTTATGGAGTTTTCCTAGGGGAGGAAGCAAGATATTTAAATAGTCATCGGAGCTAATTATACATAATGAACTTCCATTTAGTAAATTAAATTATCAAGATGTTTACTTCATTAGAATTTTTTTATATGTAAAATATCTAGGGGGGAAGCAAGCTGATTAGCACCACAAGGTTCAAATTTCGGTAATCCGATTAGAGATCAAGTTAGGCAGATATGCTCCAGTCCGTCTTTCCATTTGGTCAATTGCAAATGACTTCCTCCCGCTGATTCGCGAAAGGATGTGTGATATGGTGACTCCTCGAATACCACGATATACCAAATTGGGGGGACATCGAATATGTTAGACGAGGTCACTTTTAATCTCATCCAAATACAACATATAGGGCAATGGAGGGTCTCCCTTAATTTTTACACTTTCAGTAGAAGAAATAGAGCTTGGTAACATATGTCGTCATTCATTTGTGTAAAACTAAAAAATAAAAAGGTGAAATGTGATTATATTTCAATATATTCCATTATATTATAATGTATTTGATTATGTTCCATTTTATTATATCATATTAAATTATATTCCATTATATTCGATTATATTTTATTATCTTCCATTATATTTCATTATATTCGATTATATAACATTATTTTTCATTATATTTCATTATATTCCATTTTATTACATCATATTAAATTATTTAAATTGAATTGGCTAAGGGGCCAGTAAGGGGAAAATAAAAAGTTGTAATAAAGTCAACTTCTATTTGTTACTTTATTTTGGGCAGACGCAAATAGAGCTGGTAACGTATACGTAATTAATTTAGTAAAAACTAAAAAAAATAAAAAAGTGAAATGTGATTATATTTCAATATATTCCATTATATTATAATGTATTTGATTATGTTCCATTTTATTACATCATATTAAATTATATTCCATTATATTCGATTATATTTAATTATCTTCCATTATATTTCATTATATTCCATTATATAACATTATTTTTCATTATATTTCATTATATTCCATTTTATTACATCATATTAAATTATATTCAATTATATTTCATTATATTCCATTGTATTCCATTATATTCCAACATATTACATTATATTCCATTATATTCCATATTTTTTTAAATCATATCAAATTATATTCCATTTTATTCGATTATATTACATTATATTCCATTATATTCCATTTTATTTCATTATATTCCATTTTATTACATCATGTGAAATAATTTTAAACTATATTCCATTAAATTCAATTTTATTACATCATATTAAATTATATTTCATTATATTTCATTATATTTCATTATATTCCAACATATTACATTATATTCCATTTTATTCAATTATATTACATTATATTTCATTATATTCCATTATATTTCATTTATTCGATTATATTACATTTTATTTCATTTTCATTATATTGCATTATATTCAATCATATTCCACTATATTCCTTATATTCCATTATATTACATTATATTCCATTATATTACATCATATTAAATGATATTCTATTATATTCCAACATATTACATTATATTCCATTATATTCCATTTTATTAAATCATATCAAATTATATTCCATTTTATTCCATTATATTTCATTTTATTCGATTATAATACATTTTATTTCATTATATTTCATTGTATTGCATTATATTCAATTATATTCCACTATATTCCCTTATATTCCATTATATTAAATTATATTCCATTTTATTACATCATATTAAATGATATTCTATTATATTCCATTATTTTTCATTATATTCAAATTACATTCCATTTTATTCCTTTATATTCCATTATATTTATTATATTAGATTATATTTCATTATATTCGATTTTATTTCATCAAATTTATATTCCATTTTATTAAATGACATTAAATTATATTCCATTATTACTTTACCATACAGGGTATGGTCAAGAATTGTAATCGTGCATAAAAAAGTGTTTTTTTTCCTTCTTTTTTCGAAATATCTCAAAAACGGCTGAAACTATTTTGATTACAAAAATTGAGAGAAACCATCGAGTTTCGCTCTACAAAAAAGCTCTAATAAGTGAACATCGAAAAAATTATATTTTCGAGATAATAATTGTTTTGTCAAAATGTCTGTTAGTCTGTCTGTTAGTCTGTTTGTTAGTCTGTGCTTTACCAAATTTTTGTTGACGAGCTAGCTCAAAAACTAGTGTGAATATCGAAACCAAATTTCACAGGTAGTTTTGGTCCATTGAGATTAAGAGCTGAGTAGATTTTGGTGCATATTGACCCAAAATTAAGGGGTTGGAGGGGTGGGGGGGGGTTAAAAATTAAAAATCTAGGCCGTTTGAGGAAACTCAACCAAATTTTGTATGCATAATTAGTGGGACCCCAGAAGTCTAAAAAAGCACAAACTAACTGCCCAACATAGGGGGGAGGGGGGAGCAAAAAATGAAAATCTTGGCCATTGACCAAACTCAATCAAATTTTGTATACATAATCAGTGGACCCTCAGAAGTCTAAAAATGCAAAAACTAACCGCCCAAAATGGGGTGGGGGGTGTAGGGTCAAAAAATGAAAATCTTGGCCATTTACCAAACTCAACTAAATTTTGTATACATAATCAGTGGAACACCAGAAGTATAAAAATGCAAACCCCCCCCCCCATACATGAATATAAATAATTTTATGGGCCAAGTTGTATGGTAAAGTCAAGTGGATGGCCACATCAGAACACCTCAGCTTATATTCCATTATATTCGATTCGTGAGGAATAAATGGCTCCCCAAACATGCAATCAAACATTGGAAATGGGGGGACAGGGGGTGAAGGGATAATTTATCAGTAAAAAGTCTTCCCCCTCGAATACAAATTTGGCTTTTTAGCGATTTTTTAGATAATTTACCAGTTTAGAGATACTAGGGGTGGGAAGTTTTCAAATGGACACACTGTATATAAATAATTAAAGAAATATTAATAAAATTATATTCTAGGTCACAAAATACCACCTGAAGCAAAATAATTAACATTTTGATGTATAGATAATTATTAAATTAATCGGTTGGTATTTTGAGACGAATCTTTTAGAAATTATTTTCTCAATTATTCGGGATTCAAATTGAATTTGGTTTATTGGAAATGTGCTAAAAATTATAGTGTTTGATTATGTTAATTAAATTTCAATCTAATCCTTTTTAAATGTTTGCGAAAGGCTGAAAAGTGGATTTTGAATGTTGTTTTAGAAATTTGAAATACTTGTATATATATATATATGTATATATGTATATAGAATTTCTCTACTTAAGACGAAAGTCTAGGGAGATAGGGAGAGGGACTCTGAGCTAGAAAAACAACGGGGTTTGCTACTCGGGGATAGAGCGGAACCCTTATTCTGCTTCTATGTTTATTTTTTATATACAAGAGTTCAGAAAATCCACTCTCACAGAAGTAACTCGTAACAAATGGCATCAAAAATAGCAGAGCTTGCCGGAAGATCAAAGGGTACTCGGTTTTACATCCGATCCAGAACTTAATTAAAGATTTCTCTTTAAAATAATCTTTCATGGAAAACTATCTTCTGTATAAGATCGATAAAACATTCTTTTAGTTCCAATTCATTTGGTGAGGTTCCCGAAAAAGAATTTCTGATCAAGTCCACTTTTGAAAAATCTTCAGAGAAATACTTCTTAAAGCATTTTTGAAGGCCTTCCAAGTGAACAATGATATCTGCAACCAAATCTGGGATTGGAGATATTTCATTTTCTTCAAAAATGATGATATAGTGGGAAATGCAAATAAATTCTCATCCTGTATTTGAGAACAAAACAGGAGCAATTTTCTCTTGAAAGAGTTTATTTTTTCACTGGCTGTGAAGGCTGTTGTGTTTGGTCCCTGAAGTCCCAAGTTCAGTGTGTTGAGTTTGTCAAAAATGTCGGCTAGATAAGCCAATCTTGAGAGCCATTCTTCATCAGCAAACAATTTTTTCATGTCATATTTTTTCACTTAAAAACATAAACTCACTCACGCGTACCACCTGAAACGTTCCCGTGTACCACCAGTGTTACGCGTACCACCGGTTGGGAACCTCTGTCCTAGACCATTTGATTGATTTGTACTTGATTTCTCTTATGCATCCTATATGAGCTTATGAAAATGTCTCATTATGTGAATTTGATAATGGCACAGAAGAGGAGGGTTTCAAAATAGGAGGAGAAGTGCCAGGTGTATGGTATAGTCATGTGGATGGCCACATCATCTTATTTTTTGAATTTATTTATGGTCGCTGTCCAATATAATTTCTCCATTGTCATTGTCAAATTATGTTTTTCGACTCCAAAAAATAGTTACGTGACTCAAAATGGGGTAGTCGCCACCATTGGCGTAGTTATGGAGTTTTTCCTAGGGGGAGGAAGCAAGATATTTAAATAGTCATCGTAACTAATTATACATAATGAACTTCCATTTAGTAAATTAAATTATCAAGATGTTTCTTCATTAGAATTTTCTATATGTACAATATCTAGGGGGGATGCAAGCTGATTAGCACCACAAGGTTCAAATTTCGGTAATCCGATTAGAGATCAGAAGTTAGGCAGATATGCTCAGTCCGTCTTTCCATTTGGTCAATTGCAAATGACTTCCTCCTGCTGATTCGCGAAAGGATGTGTGATGATGGTGACTCCTCGAATACCACGATATGCCAAATTGGGAGGACATCGAATATGTTAGACGAGGTCACTTTTAATCTCATCCAAATACAACATATAGGACAATGGGGGTCTCTCCTTAATTTTTACACTTTCAGTAGAAGATATAGAGCTGGTAACGTATATCGTAATTAATTTATTGTAAAAACTAAAAAAATAAAAAAGTGAAATGTGATTATATTTCAATATATTCCATTATATTATAATGTATTTGATTATGTTCCATTTTATTACATCATATTTCTGTGTAACATACTGAATTAATAATTAGTGACCAATTTGACAGTCATACACACAAAAGGAGACCAGTACTTCGAATTGTACATAAAATAAATACAAAAGTGAGAGCCTATATAACTCGAAACTCTCCATAAATATAATCTATTATATTCGATTATATTTAATTATCTCCATTATATTTCATTATATTCCATTATATAACATTATTTTTCATTATATTTCATTATATTCCATTTTATTACATCATATTAAATTATATTCAATTATATTTCATTATATTCCATTGTATTCCATTATATTCCAACATATTACATTATATTCCAACATATTTCATTATATTCCATTATATTCCATTTTTTAAATCATATCAAATTATATTCCATTTTATTCGATTATATTACATTATATTCCATTATATTCCATTTTATTTCATTATATTCCATTTTATTACATCATGTGAAATAATTTTAAACTATATTCCATTAAATTCAATTTTATTACATCATATTAAATTATATTTCATTATATTTCATTATATTCCATTATATTCCAACATATTACATTATATTCCATTTTATTCAATTATATTACATTATATTTCATTATATTTCATTTTATTCGATTATATTACATTATATTTCATTATATTCCATTATATTCCATTTTATTTCATTATATTCCATTTTATTACATCATATTAAATTATATTCCATTATATTTCATTATATTCCAACATATTACATTATATTCCATTTTATTCAATTATATTACATTATATTTCATTATATTCCATTATATTTCATTTATTTCATTTATTCGATTATATTACATTTTATTTCATTATATTTCATTATATTGCATTATATTCAATTATATTCCACTATATTCCCTTATATTCCATTATATTAAATTATATTCCATTTTATTACATCATATTAAATGATATTCTATTATATTCCATTATATTTCATTATATTCCATTATATTCATTATATTCCATATCATTATATTCCATTTATATTCCATTATATTTATTATATTAGATTATATTTCATTATATTCGATTTTATTTCATCAAATTTATATTCCATTTTATTAAATGACATTAAATTATATTCCATTATTACTTTACCATACAGGGTATGGTCAAGTATTGTAATCGTGCATAAAAAAGTGTTTTTTTCTTCTTTTTTTTTCGAAATATCTCAAAAACGGCTGAAACTATTTTGATTACAAAAATTGAGAGAAACCATCGCGTTTCGCTCTACAAAAAAGCTCTAATAAGTGAACATCGAAAAAATTATATTTTCGAGATAATAATTGTTTTGTCAAAATTTGTTATCTGTCTGTTAGTCTGTTTGTTAGTCTGTGCGTTACCAAATTTTTGTTGACGAGCTAGCTCAAAAACTAGTGTGAATTTCGAAACCAAATTTCACAGGTAGTTTTGGTCCATTGAGATTAAGAGCTGAGTAGATTTTGGTGCATAGTGACCCAAAATTAAGGGGGTGGAGGGGGGGGTTAAAAATTAAAAATCTAGGCCGTTTGAGGAAACTCAACCAAATTTTGTATTCATAATTAGTGGAACCCCAGAAGTCTAAAAAAGCACAAACTAACCGCCCAACATAGGGGGTGGGGGGAGCAAAAAATGAAAATCTTGGCCATTGACCAAACTCAATCAAAATTTTGTATACATAATCAGTGGACCCTTAGTTTGTATGGTGTGTCTGTGATTATATTTCAATGCTATTCCATTATATTATAATGTATTTGATTATGTTCCATTTTATTACATCATATTAAATTATATTCCATTATATTCGATTATATTCATTATATTCCATTATATTTCATTATATTCCATTATATTACATTATATTTCATTATATTTCATTATATTCCATTTTATTACATCATATTAAATTATATTCAATTATCATTTCATTATATTCCATTATATTCCATTATATTCCAACTATATTACATTATATTCCATTATATTCCATATATTCTATTACAATCATATCATATATTATATTCCATTTTATTCGATTATATTACATTATATTCCATTATATTCCATTTTATTTCATTATATTCCATTTTATTACATCATGTTAAATAATATTACATTATATTCCATTATATTCAATTTTATTACATCATATTAAATTATATTCCATTATATTTCATTATATTCCATTATATTCCATTATATTACATTATATTCCATTTTATTCAATTATATTACATTATATTTCATTATATTCTATTATATTACATTATATTCCATTATATTCCATTATATTTCATTATATTTCATTATATTCCATATATATTTCATTATATTCCATTATTATTATTCAATTATATTACATTATATTTCATTATATTCCATTATATTTCATTTTTGTTCGATTATATTACATTTTATTTCATTATATTTCATTATATTGCATTATATTCAATTATATTCCACTATATTCACCTTACATTCCATTAACATTAAATTATATTCACACTTTTGTTGCATCTGTATTAAATGATATTCTAGCCCATATTCCATTATATTCCATTTTATTAAATCATATTAAATTATATTCCATTTTATTCCATTATATTTCATTGTATTGCATTATATTCAATTATATTCCACTACATTCCTTATATTCCATTATATTAAATTATATTCCATTTTATTACATCATATTAAATGATATTCTATTATATTCCATTATTTTTCATTATATTCAATTATATTCCATTTTATTAAATGACATTAAATTATATTCCATTATTACTTTACCATACAGGGTATGGTCAAGTATTGTAATCGTGCATGAAAAAGTGTTTTTTTTCCTTCTTTTTTTCGAAATATCTCAAAAACGGCTGAAACTATTTTGATTAAAAAAATTGAGCGAAACCATGGCATTTCGCTCTACAAAAAAACTCTAATAAGTGAACATCGAAAAAATTATATTTTTCGAGATAATAATTGTTTTGTCAAAATGTCTGTTAGTCTGTCGGTTAGTCCGTCTGGTAAGTCTGTGCGTTACCAAATTTTTGTTGACGAGCTAGCTCAAAAACTAGTGTGAATATCGAAACCAAATTTCACACGTAGTTTTGGTCCATTGAGATTAAGAGCTGATTAGATTTTGGTGCATATTGATCCAAAATTAAGAGGGGTGGAGGGGCGAGGGGGGGGGTGTTAAAAATTAAAAATCTAGGCCGTTTGAGGAAACTCAACCAAATTTTGTATGCACTAATTAGTGGGACCCCAGAAGTCTAAAAAAGCACAAACTAACCGCCCAACATAGGGGAGAGGGGGAGCAAAAATGAAAATCTTGGCCATTGACCAAACTCAATCAAATTTGTATATATAATCAGTGGACCCTCAGAAGTCTAAAAATGCAAAAACTAACCGCCCAAAATGGGGTGGGGGGTGTAGAGGTCAAAAATGAAAATCTTGGCCATTTACCAAACTCAACTAAATTTTGTATACATAATCAGTGGAACACCAGAAGTATAAAAATGCAACCCCCCCCCCCATACATGATTATAAATAATTTTATGGGCCAAGTTGTATGGTAAAGTCAAGTGGATGGCCACATCAGAACACCTCAGCTTATATTCCATTATATTCGATTCGTGAGGAATAAATGGCTCCCCAAACATGCAATCAAACATTGGAAATGGGGGGACAGGGGGTGAAGGGTAATTTATCCGTAAAAATTCTTCCCCCTCGAATACAAATTTGACTTTTTAGCTTGATTTTTTAGATAATTTGCCAGTTTAGACATACTAGGGGTGGGAAGTTTTCAAATGGACACACTGTATATAAATAATTAAAGAAATATTAATAAAATTATATTCTAGGTGACAACATACCACCTGAAGCAAAATAATTAACTTTTTGATGTATAGATAATTATTAAATTAATCGGTTGGTATTTTGAGACGAATCTTTTAGAAATTATTTTCTCAATTATTCGGGATTCAAATTGAATTTGGTTTTATTGGAAATGTGCTAAAAATTATAGTGTTTGATTATGTTAATTAAATTTCAATCTAATCCTTATTAAATGTTTGCGAAAGGCTGAAAAGTCGATTTTGAATGGGGTTTTTAGAAAATTTGAAATACTTGTATATATATATATGTATATATGTATATAAATTTCTCTACTTAAGACGAAAGTCTAGGGAGATAGGGAGAGGACTCTGAGCTAGAAAACAACGGGGTTTGCTACTCGGGGATAGAGCGGAA
>JALMQS010000099.1:47703266-47718532 GCA_024734495.1 Forficula auricularia
AAAAAATCAGTGTTTGGCTCAATAAAATTAATCTTGTAATTGAACCTCTAAAATCCAAAGCAATTATTTTCTCCAGAAGATACAAAGTGAACAATGTGAATATGTTAGCAATAAATAATATGAATGTACAAAATGTTGAAAAAGTTAAATTCCTAGGCCTTATATTTGATAAAAAATTGTCTTGGAAATATCATATAGACTATATTACTAAAAAATGTGAAATCCGTCTGAACATAATAAGATATATTACAAAAACGTGGTGGGGAGCTCATCCATCCTGTTGTCTTATGATATACCGATCATTAATAAGATCTATTTTTGATTATGGTGGAACAGTATACGGCAATGCAGCCAGGGCAGAATGAACTTTTTTTATTAAAGGCTATTCACACAGAGTCGATTTTCAAAAGTGATCGATGAGCACTTATGATAAAAAAATCGAGTTTAGTTAGTTAATTAGAGTTGGTTATAAATTGATAATTCATCACGATTTCAAATTGTCTCTACTGAAAATCGACTGTGTGTGTCTAGCCTAAATGTTTAATTTAAAACAATAATAGAAAATTAACAATGTTCAATATAGATGGTAATTAATTTAGAATTCCGCGGAGTAAACTCGCGAGCAAATCCACTCAACGGAATTTTTAACAAATTATAAGTAAATTTGTTTTTCTAGTATATTTATACAAATATAGAAAATTATCAAATTAATTAAATTAATCTTAAGGTAGTCTCGCTAAGTATTCTCTAAATTTCGCTTTATAAAAACATCTTTGAATTTCTTAAGATTAATTTAATTAATTAGATGGTAATTAATTATTTAATAAATAAACAAAATATTGTATTTATATTCCATGACAATGGAGAAAACTAACCTTTATACATCGGATATTTGTGTTCTGTGATTGCTATTTCAGCCATAATGGATATATTTTTTCCTAGTTCAAACAAATATTTAAGAGTATACAATATTGAATGGAATAGTCTTTTTTAATATTTAATAAGACTATATTCTTGAATATTAGTCTACTCGAAATAAAATAACATGTATCTTAGAAAAAGTTTCTTTCTTTGTTGGAAAGCAATGTACAGTGTTGCCAACGATTGCAATTATAAATCCCCTAGTTCGGTCTTCCAAATAAGCTAAAATCCTCCAGATTGCCGATCCTATTGCCATCTAGCGGAGTAATTTCTCTTTATGATTTAAATTTACTTATCAAAATTGTTTTTTTGCTTAATAAACATTTTTAGTTTTAATAATAATAATAATACTCGAAGAAGAATAAAAATAATATGATATTAAAATAAAATATATTAATAAATTAGAAAAATGCAATACAACAGACAAGAAAAGAAGCTACGACAGAGGGCCAAGTGGCAACAGTAATTTTGTTAATGTTGACAATGTATTGATCATAGAGGAATTTTGTTTAAAAAAATGAATTTAACTTGATTTGTAAAAAAAAGCCAGATATTCCGCCAGAAATGTTTGAAAAAGCCAGATTTCCCGCTAGCCGCCAGATGAGATTTCTTCAAGTTAGGAGTAAAAATTAGCCAGATCTAGCGAGAAATCCGCTGAATTGGCAACACTGGTCAGGGCAGTCATTGTAAAACTTCCCTCCCAATTTTGAATCTATCCAATATTAAATACTCAATCGCCTCGCAATTGAACAATTTTGTATTCCAAAAATTCTCAAGGTACTCAGGAGGGGCGCTTTTGAGTCTGTATAAGCAAAAAATCTATAAATTGGTGAAATAAATCCAGGAAATTTTATATTTCAAATTAATGTGTTCTAAAGTAATATTCCTAAGATATCAGAATGGTAAAAAAGTTCCAAGATTTATGTCTTGACTTTTCCTCATAAAATTGTTTGTCTGTAGGCAAAAAAATAAAATAATACTCAAACACTTTTTTCACATAAACTCACAGATTGGTTATTATTTGGTAAAAAAAATCAATTAGAAATAAAGTCGTAATGAAAATATTTTTATTGTTCTGATTTTGTCATGGAAATTGCTGGACTTCTATAAATCTAAGAGTTTTAGCAAAGAAGTGGTCCAAGTAAACGTTCAAGTCAACAAAATTTCCTAGAGAATGAGACAGGAATCAAGTTTCTACGATAAGTGGTTTTCATTTTATAAAGGAAAAAATTGAATTTTTTCAAAACTTCAACCCCATTGCGGCACGGGTTACCATTATTCAATCAAGATGAAATTATGTTTGAAGTGTAGCAAATTTAATCTAGTTTAAAAATGTAAAGAGTGGTCTTTGTCGAAAACGTGCTTTTTCATGGTCAAAATGGAAAAAAATCGAAAAAAGTGCGAGTTTTTGGGATTTGCGGAATTTTCAACTAGGGCTTGAGCCCGAACGGTTGTTCGGAGAAAAAAAACCTAAATGATGAAATTTGAAGGAAATTTTATGAAATTTCACTTTGAATAGGAAGATTATTAACGAAAAGTTGATAGTTTTCGAGTTTTAAGCAAAAAAAACACCGCCAAAATATGAGATTTTTTTACCTTTTTTTTTGGCATTTTTGACAAACCTCAGATTCGGATTCAGCACACCCAAAAACTCAAAGGGTCGCGAAAAAATTACAGCTACCCCAAAACGTTCCGGGTAAAAACACAATTTAAGTGGACTATTTGTTTTAATAAAAAAAAAATCTCACTAAATATTTTGTTCTGTGGAAATTTTACATTTCTAACTAAAATGTCTATTTTTATTTCAAAGGTAATATTTTTGTTTGTTTATTTATTATTTTGTTAAAGTATTTATTCGCTATTAAAGCCTATTAGCAGGCACAAAATAAAGTTTTGCAGTTGAAATTTTTTTGGCATTTTTATTAGTGTTTTTAGTAAACTGAAGGTTTTCTACATTTTATTCGATCGCGACTCTAATGTAGGGAATTTTTGTCAAATATTGAGTGAAAATAATATTTGAACTTATATATTTCTAACTTGAAATAATGATATTAAATAAATTTTAATTTTCTCATTAATATATCAAAGAATAATTGATACGTCAACAAGAATTATTTTGACCGCGCTGATTTGAAAAAAAGATATTTTTATCTCGCGAGACTACTGCGGATTACGCTATTGGAGTCTGCGGAGTATTAAGTCTGGACCAAGAGAGAAAAAGATGTAATCCACTTAGCTACAATCCAACGTCATTTCGCGTTTAGCCCGCTAGACATTCGGACGGATCACCGAGTGAATTGGAAATCTCAGATGTTATATACTCGATCTCCCAGTCCAGAGCGCTAGATCTATTAGCATGTATGTTAGATGCCTGCCATTAATCAGCGCGGTCAAAATAATTCTTGTTGACGTATCAATTATTCTTTGATATATTAATGAGAAAATTAAAATTTATTTAATATCATTATTTCAAGTTAGAAATATATAAGTTCAAATATTATTTTCACTCAATATTTGACAAAAATTCCCTACATTAGAGTCGCTATCGAATAAAATGTAGAAAACCTTCAGTTGAAATATATGTGTTGATAAGATAAATTCATCATCGGGATATGGAGTTTGAAGGCAACATATCTTACGAATTTTCGCTCCACCCGCTCAAGCTTTTGGATATGAATTTTGCAATGGGGTGACCACACCGGACTTGCATACTCCAATCCACTTCTTACTATCGAACAATATAAATTCTTCAATGTAAATATGTTTGAGAAATGTTTTGTATTACGAATGATGAAGCCAAGGAGCTTCGATATTTTTGTGATATGATCAACAAAGGTAATGAAATGTTACTCCAAGGTCCCTAAAAGTGGATACTTCCTTTACTTCAGAACCGTCACTGTCAACATAATTATAATTAATTTTCCTAGTGCCCCTGAAGTAAGACATTGAAAAACATTTAGTGAAGTTGACCTTTAGGCCATTATTATCACACCATTTGACGCTTCGATTATTATTGGTAACCATTGCCATGGAGGAATCGACTTAAAATCAAAAATAACGATCGATCCTTATCTAATACTAGAGGAATAACCTTATTGAATTCCATTTTTGATGTTTTGACTATTAATGGCAACCTCTACTGAAAACGTGGAAGAATCGACTTAAAATCAAAAAGACTAAATTCTTTTATGGCAAACAACTCAAGCTTGATTTCTTTTTCTGTGCGCAAAGAAAAGCGAATTGAATATTTAATTTTTGAGTGGTGAGGGACGGGAGTGGGAGGAATAATTATCAATATATTTAATTTTTCTTAAATTAAAATCAATTGGAGTCTTTCATTTCAAAATTCAAGTTCAAATTAGAATTATATTTCAAATTTGCCGCGAATATATCCACGGCATCAGCGCTTCCTGTCAGCAGCATTACGTGCTGCAAATTAATCTAGGCTATTATATATATATATATATATATATTGTTGCATGCCCACTTTTTTCATTTTTTTTATTAATTAATTAATTATCAAAATCATTCATTTAATTAATTATTTATAAAAGTAAATAGCGGTATTCTTGGCTAAGTGATAATTAAATATTCAAATTTGAATATAATTCAAATCATGGGATATAGGTGACACTGATTGATCAGTCTTTGATTTGTGCTGCCATCTGAACGACTGGAGAATTTAATGGTGAGCCGGAAATAGGTCAAGTGGAAGGAAGGCACTTGTATATAGGCCAGGGTCACGAACAGCGATCTTACGAGAACCACCCGTTGTACTTTTAATAATCGCTATCAATCTCGATTTTTACTGAAGTTTTCATAGTGCAACAATTATAAAAGTGTTTATAAAGCCCCAGATGAAGTGTTCAGTGACTGACTTGCGAAAAACATACGCAAATACCAGAATTAAGGAAACGACGCCAAGCGCGGATTGAAACAACACGTGTTCAAGGACAATCAAACTAACCGGCACATTTACACCTCTGTATTTCGATAAGTACTAAATGAAACACTATACAATAACTAAAATACACTAACTATTTAGTTTTTTTTAATATGTGTGAGTGTTAGTTCATAGTTCTTATATGATAAGAATTACTGAACGGCTGTCCCGTGGTCCCAAGTGGCGATAAACACTATTTAATTCTAAGCTCTTTTAATATTCTGTATTAATTTTAACTGTAATTATAAAATAATTAATAGAAATTAAAGTAAAATAATAGAAACGTTAAGTTCAGATAATGATTATAAAATTAATTGAAATTTAAGTTAATAGAAATACGTTAAAATGCAATATTAAAATAATTAAACGGATCATATGTTTAGGATAATAATTAACAATTATTTAAATTATAAATTTAACAAAATTAACAAGAAAATAGTAAATGATTTAAAAATTAAATAAGTTTATGAGTAATAGGGCATTTCCTAGAAATCTTCAATGAAGGCTATTAAGTAAATTAATTAATTGATTACTAATAATAAAATTAAAAAATATCAATGTGTGGACCAACGGTCGTCGGGAATTATATACGGATTTGAACCGTGTCACCTGTGATTTATCTGTAAGTTTGTTTTATCTGTGAAGAAGCGGGGATCTCTGTTGCCACGTAGTAAAAGGAGAAGTTAAAAATTTAAAAAGTATTGAAAGGAGGAGAGTTAATTGTCGTGGTCCAGGAGATAGGATAAAAAAATACAGAGTATCTCAAGGGGGCAGAAGCAGATAACAATCAGATTGGATAGTCTAGGGACGCCGTCTTTTTCCAAGAAAAGCCAGACGCCGTTCGCTTCAGCACGCTTTGTTTTGTTTTGGTGTGGTTCGAAGAATTTGAAAAGATAATAGAATTGAATATAAATCGTAGTAAATAAATTAAGAAATAAAGCGTATTTAAAAAGTAAACAAAGCGAGTTAGGATTTTTTTTTTTTTTTTTTTATTCAATATTATGTCATTTTACAATCAGTTCGATACAATTTGAACTATAAGTAAATTTGATAAAAGATACATTCATTCTCTCACGCATTCATTACACGTTCATGTCTCGTCCACTCACTCATACACACGATACATGAAATAGGAGAAATGCATCCAGAAATGACTGGCTTCTAGTGAAATTTAGTTTTCCCAGTTGATTTGTACGTGTAGCGGTACTTCTGTGTCCAGGACATGGTTCTTCTTTAGTCTTCTTATCGATTGGCTATTATCGAGTAAGGATACTGGTCTGAAGTGTTGAGAGTGATTGTCCAGCTTATGAATGTGTTTCTTGGTAAGCAATATGGATGCAACTTTCCTAAACAGAGGGAACCGTGAAGATCAATATGCAGTGATTCGTTGGTCTCATCGACTACCACGGAGCATCAGTTAGCTGCATCGAAGAGATGTCTCTGGACTTGGAGTCGCTTGTATCTATAGCTTATATTGGATTCACTTGCTGTTCCCCAGAGTTGACATGCATAAGACCAGATTGGTTTTAAAATCGCTTTATAAATAAGTATTTTGTTTTTTAACGCCAGTTGGCGATTTTCTTCCTACTAAGCCAGTACATTCTTTTGTATTTACAGTTTATTTGGTTGCGTTTCGGAGTACTTCATGTGGCGCTTTCCATGTGAGTCTCGATGTCTTCAAGATTAAGCCAAGATACTCTCTCACAGAGTCTATCTATTCCCAGGGCCTATGATTTTCAGAGTTTAAATAAACAGGGTGGACATGTAATTTTTTTGTTTGTAAATGTGATATGAGTTGATTTTTGTTCGTTTATATGGATTCTCCATTTTTTTAACCAGTGTTGTAAGGTGTCTAGTTGTTCTTGGAGACGATTGGAAACTGCGTCTGGGTCGTCATTTATGACAAGTAAAGCAGTATCATCCGCATAGGTAGCAACGAAAGTGTCCTCCAGGATTGGAATATCAGCTGTATATATAGTATAAAGTAAGGGCCCCAAAATGCTTCCTTGAGGAACTCCTGCTCGAATTTGATGGAATTTCGAAAAGTCATCTTCAATCTTTACTTGGAAGTAGCGATCTTCAAGATATGATTTTAATATCCAGTAGTAATGATCAGGGAATAGTTTTTTTATTTTATAGAGAAGTCCAGGATGCCACACTTTATCGAATGCCTGTCTGACATCCAGGAACACTCCAGAACATATTTTTTTCTTCCAAGGTTGTTTCGATGATATTTACGATTCTGTGGATCTGCTCGGATGTTGAATGGTGATGTCGAAATCCGAATTGATGATGAGGTATTATTTCATCCATTTCGATTTCAGCCTTTAATCGTAGTTGAAGAAGTTTCTCAAAAATCTTAGAAGTTTGTGGTAGCAGACTGATTGGGCGGTATGAAGAAACTTCAGATTCCTTTTTACCCGGCTTAAGAATCATGATTATGTAAGCAAACTTCCACTGGGTTGGAAAATATCGTGTTTTTAAAATGGCATTAAATATTTCGGAGAGTAGAGTTAGTCCCTTTTTCGGAATTTTTTTTAAAATTTCAATCGTAATTAGGTCGTATCCAGGAGATTTTCTTCTATTTGGTTCATGTTTTAAGAAATTTTCTATTTCTTTTGTTGTAAAGGGTCGAATGGGTGGGGATAATTGTAAAGGAGAATTCAAAAATTCTTCTATTTGGTGATTTTCAGAACTCAGACATGTTTGGGGAAAGGGATTAAAAGTGTTTTCTAAGTAATGGGAAAAGGTTTCGGCTTTTTCCGGATTTGTTCTTGCCCAGGAGTTTGTGTTTGTTTTTAATGGAGATATGAAGGATTTAGGTCTTTTTAGGTATTTAGTTGCTTTCCATAAGGAATGTTCATTGTTACCTTGTGGGGATAATTTCGAGAGATAGTCTTGAAGTGTATCATTTTTATTTTTAAAAATAAGATTTTTTAGCTCCTTCGTGGCTCTATTAAAGGCTGACTTGTCTGCTGGGTAATGTGTTGTTTGCCATATTTTTCGAAGTCGCCGTTTTTCTTTCAATTTTTCTCTTATCTCAGTTGTAAAATTAATTTGTCCTTCTTTGATTTCTATTTCGGGTGTTGATTCCCATGCAGATTTTTGTATGGTGTTATTAAAATGCTCAATTGCCATTTCAATATCCTCTTCTGTTTTGAGAGGAATTTTTAAATTTATATTATTTTCTATTAGGTTTTGAAACGATGACCAATTTGTTTTTTTATTGCATAAAGTAGGGTTCGTTTTATTTTTTATCAGTGTAGAGCTGATTGTGGCTATAATGGGTGTATGGTCTGAACTGAGATCTATATGTTCTTCTATAGTTGTGTAGGAGTTTGCTATCCCATTTGAAATAAAGAAATCTAATAAATCAGGTAGTCTATTAGGATCAGAGGGCCAATATGTTGGTTTTCTTGTGGAAAGTGTGTTGTATCCTTTTGAAGATATTAATTTATATAGGTTCCTTCCTTTTGGATTTATAAGTCTGGACCCCCAATATATATGTTTTGAATTGAAATCTCCACCTGCTATAAATTTCGGACCGAGTGTATCAAAAAATGTAGAAAATTCTTCTTTTGTAATTGAATATCTAGGAGGGCAGTAGACGGCACTTACTGTGATTTGTGTATTATTTTTGTCTGTGACTTTAATTGAAGTCGCTTGTAGATGACTTTTTTCGTATTTCTCGATCTCGTAGTGTTGAAGTGATTTTTTGATGAGTATGGCCGTTCCTCCATGAGCTGTACCATCGCGATGTATAGTGGAGTAGCATTTATAGCCTGCTATTGAGAAATAATTTTTATCAGTGAAATGAGTTTCAGTAACTAGCAAAATGTCTATTTTTTCTTTATGGATGAACAATTAGATTTCATGTCGGCGTTGAATTAAGCCATTAGCATTCCAAAGAGTTATTCTGTAAGAATTAGCCATTTTTGGTTGTAGAATTGATGACTTTTGTTAAAAGATTCAGAATCATAGAGTTTTGGTTTATTAATTGATTAAACATAGTTTTAAATTCATTCATAATTGATGTGAGTTGAATATATATATCATTTGGTTGGGGATTTGAGTTGTCGTTTCTAACTATTGTAGCGTAAGTTGTTTGTTGTCTCTGTTGAGAGTTTTGCACTTGTTGGATAGGGGAAGGAGGAATGGGGAGAGGAGGGATGGGGGAAGGAGGGATCGGATGTTGAGGAGAAATGATTACCGGTTGTTTATTGCTGGTATATTCAATCAATTTATTATATTGTTTACCTCTTAGTTTTTGAATTTCCTTGTAGGTAGCACATCCTCTATAATTTGCGGGGTGATTTAAGCTGCAATTTACACATACGGCTGGAGTATCTTTTGGTTTTGTACAAAGGGCTGAGTCATGGGACCCTGTACATTTCACGCATCTGAAGGGTTTACAACAATAGGTCTTAGTATGAAAGAACGATTGACATCTAGTACATTGAGGAATATCCCTGTTCTTATTGGGTGGCTCTACTATAATTTTGCAATTTTGCAAGTATGATATTTTATAAATTAGTTTATTATCTTCATTTGGTTCTAGATCTACAAAAAATAACGGCATAGGTTCTTTTGTGATTTTATGCCTTATGTTTATCATGTTTCTCACTTCAAATCCTTTTTCGAGAAGTTCACTTTTAACATCCTCAATATCAATAGAGTGGTGTAGATGTCTAATTACGACTCTAAATGCTCTTTCCTGTTTTAGTTGATAGGTGTGGTGTATGACATTTTTTCTTTCAGAAATTTCGCCAATTTTCTATATGCGTCGATTGAAGAGATATTGATTTTTATGGTTGAATTTGCCAGGGCTTTACATATATAGTCGTTTTTGTTGACTATGCTTGAAATGCATTTTGCCATTTCAGCATAATTTGTGACATTGTATATAAAAATTGGTGGTGGCTTTGGGATTCTCGGAGGTATATTTATAGCTTCTTCTTGTGAATCCATATTTTTATCTGTTAAACTTCTTGCATCATTATTTATATCTGCAAGTAATTCAAAGCGGTTTTGTTGTGGAACAGGCTCGAGATTATTTTGTTGAATATCAAGAGTTTTTGGCGTACCTGAGAGTTTTCTTTTTTTGGACATCTGCCATGTCTGCCATGAAGTTTCACTATTTGTGAGGTTGTTGGTGTCGGGGTTCGTTGTTTGAAGCGTGGACATCATTACGGGCATGGGGCAAAGCCCCTGGTTGATATGGGACTGTTCACTGGTTAGGGATAATTATTTAAAACAAAGAAAAACAGTGAGGAAAATGAAGAAAGAAAAAATAAAAATAAAAATAAAATAAAAATATTCCAATGCACTTTGCAATGTATATATAATATTAATATGAGATAATAGGATTATAAGAGGTCTGCTCAGTTTGGCAGCTCGATCGAGAGTGAAGAAAATTAATAAAATAAATTTCTGTCTCTAAAAAAAAAAAAAGATAAACGCTTTTGCTCTCGTCAATGTCAGTCTTGAAATTAACGATTTCATAATTTTTTATATAGGTGAAGGAAAATTTGCGATACATTTACATTTTCTTATGGCGTATTTGACTTAATGTATTCGCATCTCCCTCACGACCATGCGAAATTTCTTATAATAATTGTCAAGTGCGAATGTTCAGAACGCCTGATTGCGACGGGAGCGCATGTCACACTAAAAAACAACAACATTTTTTGATCTCTTGAAATGAGTAGATATGTAAATTCCAAATTTGTTCACGAAATGTATAGGTAAATAAAACGGATCGAATCCTATTAGAAATTCGAATAGAAAAATTTTTAAGAGAAAAAATAAAACCGACTTCAAAAAAATTAAATGCAACAAATAAAATACACTAAAAGGTATAAAATAATTATTATCTTATTTAGTTACAACTAAACGACGAAATATTAACATGAAATTACTTTTTGAAGTCGGTGCCAAACAAACTATACCTATAAGCGAGCGTACCCGCCAAACGTACTAAGTAAGATCCGTCGAGTGCGATTCATAAAAGGTATATGTTTGGCACCGACTTAAAAAGTAATTTCATGTTAATATTTCGTCGTTTAGTTGTAACTAAATAAGATAATAATTATTTTATACCTTTTCGTGTATTTTATTTGTTGCATTTAATTTTTTGAAGTCGGTTTTATTTTTTCTTAAAAATTTTATTTTCTCTTTTTAGTGATGTTATTAATAGTGATCCTATCATCAGAACTTGACCAAATTAATATTGCTACCATCCTAAGATACCCCTTTCCAATAAAAAAGAATCATCGAAATCGGTTCATAAACAAAGAAGTTAGTCCTGAACAAACCTAACAAAAAAGGTCTAATACCTACGAAAAAAATGGGACCAATCGGAACGTAGACTGGACCCAATGCAAAAAATTTTTCAAAATCGGTTCACAATTGGCGGAGATATAAGGTAACATAGGCACAAAAAAATTCAGTCGAATAGAGAACCTCCTCCTTTTTTTGAAGTCGGTTAAAAATTAGATTCTATTCTAAAATACATTCATTATCAGTACATAAAATCAGTCTATCAAGACGGTCATTCACAGATACCTTCCATTCCGATCCAATCACTGAAATTTCATCTTATTTTCACGATGCAATGCTCCCCCACGGACTACAGAGGTTTTACCTTTTTTCGGTAACTTTTTCTTTTATCATATCATTTTAAAAGAAAAAAATCCGAGTTAGGAAGAAAAGGGCATAAATTAAAAAATATAAAAAGATCTCAACTTAATTTATTTATAAGTTAATTTCGAAGTTAGAAAATTTCAAAGCTCCATAGAGAGGCAACCCTTTTTTTTTTATTTAAATGATGAGCCTTGAGGAATGACCTGACTCATCCCTTTTCATCACCCAACAAATAAAAAAAGAGTGAACATTTGGAATTCAATATTAACATGAATTAGGTAGTTAAATGAATGGAGTCAGAAGAATTATTACTTCGAGTGGAAGATAAAAAAAAAATACATTAAGGGAGACTTAGAATTATTTCTGATGATATTCGAGGTCGTTTGTCCTAATCCATCAACTGTTTCTTATCGATACCTGATATTATGTCAGCAGAAAAAGCATTCCTAATTGATTTTTCGTTTGGAATTCATTATTTTCCCTCTTTCCCTTTTCATTTGATGTGTATTTTATTATAATTCTACGAATTTTTATTATATTGTGTTCATATAAATATTTATATGAATAGTGTTATTTATAGAGTATTCCACGCCGAATCGGACGGTTTGAAAAATTTTAATTTTTGATTTCGTTCATTTTTTGACATTTTTTAGTACCCTTCAAAAAACTATTCGTGGTAAATTTTGATTTTTTGATAACCGGTTTAAATGATATCGAATTTCGCTCATAATCTCTTCAAAAATGCTACGAATTCAATTTTTTTTTGAAATTTTCGATTTTTTTACATATTTTTTAGAAAAATATACAAAAAATTATTTAGTGTTTTAATTGAAAGTAATGGAAGGGAGCCCAGGGGCAGTGATCAAAGAAAAAATTAACACATAAAACAAGGTGTAATTTATTGGAATCCTTCCTCCCTTCCCCCCAAACCGACGTTTCGGAGGATTCCTCCCTCCTTCCTCAGGGTTTCAAGGGTCAATGAAGGAAACAAATAAAATGCTTCCTTCCTCTCTCCACAGCAGTGTTTAAAATTTTTGTTTCCTTCATTGAAGCCCTTGAAACCCTGAAAAAGGAGAAAAATCCTCCGAGACGTCGGTTTGAAAGGAAAAGAAGGAAGGATTCAATAAATTAGACCTTATTTGATATGTGTTAATTTTTTCTTTCCTCACTACCTCTGGGGTGCCTTCTATTATATTCAATTTAAATTTATACCAGTCCGTCTCTCTCCAGAGAAAATTTCGTTGCAAAAAAATTATTTAGTGTTTTTATATGCAATTTTTTGAGTTTGAATATTTTAATCTTGTTTTTGAAACTGTATGTAGGTAGGTACTCTTTGATTTTTTGATAATTTTTTATATTAAACTTGTAATTATTCTACAAATTTTAAGACCGGGTTGTTAGTGATCCTATTTTAAGTACTATTTTTTTCGATTTATCGATTTTTTATTTTAATTTCTTTCAACAAACTAAAATACTAATTATTTATTTTAAACACTTGTTAATGATAAAAATCAATTCTAACTAAATAAAAAAAAGAGAACTTAATACCAAAAAGTGGTTTTAATAATGGTTAATAGCAAATAAATTTTTTAGAAATTTTCAAAAATCGAACAAAAATAATAATTATGATAGGACCACTATCAACCTGGTCTTAAAATTTGTAAAATGAATAAATAGATGTTTAAAATAAAAAATTATCAAAAAAATCGAAGAGTACCTACCTACAAACAGTTTCACAAACAAGATTAAATTATTCAAACTCGAAAATCGCATATAAAAACATTTTTGAATTTGGACCATTTTTGAAGAAGTTATGAGCGAAAAACCGAAATTCGATATCTTTTAAACTGGTAATCAAAAATATTTCAAAATTTACCAAGAAGAATTTCTTGATGGGTACTAAAAGGAAATCAAAAATTAAAATTTTTCAAACCGTCCGATTTGGGGTCTAATGCTTCATATATTTTAAATCGGAAAGATTTGTTTCGGAACATTAAGGATGGATGTAACTAAAAAACGTCCCAATTTGAACAAATATATTTTGAAAACTAATAATCGTAAGTATAAATAAATCAGGAGAGGTTGTCTTCTACTAAATCCGAGCCGTCATGTATAATCTTAATTAAATGCCACTCTCAGAAATCGAATTCGAAAAAAAAACAATCCAAATGGCTATCCTGTTTGAGGCAAACCTTCTGACATATGTATCGATTTAAATATTAACCTCATTTGAAAAATTTTGCGGTCTAATGATTATAAATTTAGACATATAGTCATGTTATATAGTTTAAATAAAGATTATTCTGAGTGTTTCGAATTAAAAATATATTCAAAATTCGGACACCCATTAATGACTATTTTTAAAATTAATATATTAGTTCAAATCGCCATTAATAGCAGACTTTATATTCCTAAAAAAATCACAAGAGAAGTTTTCTTTGACTAAATTCGAGATTTCATGTATATTCTTTATTACATTCAGAAATCTTGAATCGAATCTAAGTTGTTTCACTGCAGAAGATTTGAAAGTTGGTAATGAATAAATAAAAAATAGAAATGACCACACCTCCGCATTCCGAAGAGACGGTCCTAGCTAACCGACCTATAAAATAAATTTAATAAACCTAAATAAAATGGCTATAGTAATAATTATGTTAGTAAAATCCGAGGGGTGGTCCGCGATTGGAAGTAGGTGTACACCTCTTTGGAAGTATTTTGGAAGTACTTGGAAATATTTGGAAGTACTTTTTTTTTAATGATATTGATGTGAGAAGGAGATACACCAGAAGGTGCATCCCCTAAAGGCCTGTATGTGATGGCCCCTCCATCGTGAAAAGAACAGAGTAGAAGGAAAGAAGCCGGGATCACGTGCCAAATTTCATCCCAAAGTTAGATACAATCCAATTTACTAAGTTTTTTTAAGGGCTTCGAGCAGTGGTAAATTCTCCGCGCGATAAATTAGGTTAAATTTATCTCCTATTTAATTTTTATTACCAGACCCTATACTTACAGAAAAAATGTCTGGGTATAGCCGGGAATCGAACCCGAGACCTACGGGTTGCCAGCCAGACATGCTTACCATCACTCCAAGGGGGCGGACATTGGGAATATTTGGAAGTATTTGGAAATATTTGCAAGTGCTTGGGAATATTTGGAAGTACTTGGAATATTTGAAAGTACTTGGAAATATTTGGAAGTGCTTGGAAATATTTGGAAGTACTTGGAAATATTTGGGAATTACTTGGAAATATTTGGAAATATTTGGAATACTTGGAAATATTTGGAAGTACATGGAAATATTTGGAATACTTGGAAATATTTAGAAGTACTTGAGAATATTTGGAAGTACTTGTAAATAGTTGGAAGTACAAGTGGAAGTAGGTGTACATCATATTAGGTCGTGGTACACCCATCGGGAAAATAAAAAGGGTCTTAACCCACCATGCCACATCGTACAACGAAATCCTTAATGTGATGCCCTATAAGTAGTGAGATAGCGCTATATATGTCATAAAACAAAAGTAGTTGATGACGTATGGTAGGTGCTATATCCATTTTTTTTTTTTTTTTTTTTTTGAAGATTAACTTTCCAGTTACAATCACATGTTCATCATTTTTAAACGAATTTCGTGATTATTATTAATTTGTTAGAAAAAAAACAAACAAATTTATAATGTTATGATTGGTCGTCTGGAGTGGATGTTAAACATAGCTGGGGATATAAATTAAATTAATGATCCAGTTTGTTTGATTTGTTGTG
>JALMQS010000099.1:47718632-47734114 GCA_024734495.1 Forficula auricularia
TATTTGTGTTCTGTGATTGCTATTTCAGCCATAATGGATATATTTTTTCCTAGTTCAAACAAATATTTAAGAGTATACAATATTGAATGGAATAGTCTTTTTTAATATTTAATAAGACTGTATTCTTGAATATTAGTCTACTCGAAATAAAATAACATGTATCTTAGAAAAAGTTTATTTCTTTGTTGGAAAGCAATGTACAGTGTTGCCAACGATTGAAATTATAAGTCCCCTAGTTCGGTCTTCCAAATAAGCTAAAATCCTCCAGATTGCCGATCCTATTGCCATCTAGCGGAGTAATTTCTCTTTTTGATTTAAATTTACCTATCACAATTTTTTTTGCTAAATAAACTTTTTTAGCTTTAATAATAATAATACTCGACGAAAAATAAAAATAATATGATATTAAAATAAAATATATTAATAAATTAGATAAATGCAATACAACAGACAAGAAAAGAAGATACGACAGAGGGCCAAGTGGCAACAGTAATTTTGTTAATGTTGACAATGTATTGATCATAGAGGAATTTTGTTTAAAAAAATGAATTTAACTTGATTTGTAAAAAAAAGCCAGAAATGTTTGAAAAAAGCCAGATTTCCCGCTAGCCGCCAGATGAGATTTCTTCAAGCTAGATGGAGTAAAAATTAGCCAGATCTAGCGGGAAATCCGCTGAATTGGCAACACTGGTCAGGGCAGTCATTGTAAATCTTCCCTCCCAATTTTGAATCCATGCAATATTAAATACTCAGCCGCCTCGCAATTGAACAATTTTGTATTCCAAAAATTCTCAAGGTACTCAGGAGGGGCGCTTTTGAGTCTGTATAATCAAAAAATCTATAAATTGGTGAAATAGATCCAGGAAATTTTAAATTTCAAATTAATGTATTCTAAAGTAATATTCCTAAGATATCAGAATGGTAATAAAGTTCCAAGATTTATGTCTTGACTTTTCCTCATTAAACTGTTGGCAAAAAAATAAAATAATACTCAAACAATTTTTTCACATAAACTCACAGATTGGTTATTATTTGTTAAATAAAATCAATTAGAAATAAAGTCGTAATGAAAATATTTTTATTGTTCTGATTTTGTAATGCAAATTGCTGGACTTCTATAAATCTAAGAGTTTTAGCAAAGAAGTGGTCCAAGTAAACGTTCAAGTCAACAAAATTTCCTAGAGAATGAGACAGGAATCAAGTTTCTACGATAAGTGGTTTTCATTTTATAAAGGAAAAAATTGAATTTTTTCAAAACTTCAACCCCATTGCGGCACGGGTTACCATTATTCAATCAAGATGAAATTATGTTTGAAGTGTGGCAAATTTAATCTAGTTTAAAAATGTAAAGAGTGGTCTTTGTCGAAAACGTGCTTTTTCATGGTCAAAATGGAAAAAAATCGAAAAAAGTGCGAGTTTTTGGGATTTGCGGAATTTTCAACTAGCGCTTGAGCCCGAACGGTTTGTTCGGAGAAAAAAAACCTAAATGATGAGATTTGAAGGAAATTTTATGAAATTTCACTTTGAATAGGAAGATTATTTACGAAAAGTTGATAGTTTTTGAGTTATAAGCAAAAAAACACCGCCAAAATATGAGATTTTTTTTTACTTTTTTTTGGCATTTTTGACAAACCTCAGATTCGGATTCAGCACACCCAAAAACTCAAAGGGTCGAAAAAATTACAGCTACACCAAGACTTTCCGGGTAAAACACATTATTTAACTGGAATATTTGTTTTAATAAAAAAAAAATTCCCACTAAATATTTTGTTCTGTGGAAATTTTACATTTCTAACTAAAATGTCTATTTTTATTTCAAAGGTAATATTTTTGTTTGTTTATTTATTATTTTGTTAAAGTATTTATTCGCTATTAAAGCCTATTAGCAGGCACAAAATAAAGTTTTGAAGTTGAAATTTTTTTGGCATTTTTATTAGTGTTTTTAGTGATTCTTGTTAATATTTTTCAATAGAATCGATCACAATTACCACGTAAGAATATTTTGGGTTGAATCATGGAGGGAGATGCAATTATCGTAGCGGCTTCTTGTTTAATTCTGCAAAATGCAAATATTAATAGTGGAAAAAAAGAAAAACATTAATTACCCAGCAAACATTGCTCCATTTTGCGGTTTTCACCAACCACAGGTTTGTTCTTGACCAAGACAATCCATTTCGTGATTTGGCACAAAATTGTTAACAAATTTTATACAATTTTTGATTAAATTTCATATTTCAAACTAATGTTTTCTAAAGTAATATTCCTAAGATATCAGAATGGTAATAAAGTTCCAAGATTTATGTCTTGGCTTTTCCTCATAAAATTGTTTGTCTGTACGCAAAAAAATAAAATAATACTCAAACACTTTTTTCACATAAATTCACAGATTGATTATTAAAAAAAAAATCAATTGGGCTGGTATCAAATAAAGTCGTAATGAAAATATTTTTATTGTTCTGATTTTCCTGGTGATATTTTTTAATCCCCGGAGAACTAAAAACAATTAAGTACAATCCGTCTTTTTAAATCAAGTTTTTAAATAGGACAATGTAGACGCATTAAAAACTTTTGATGCAAACTATTTAGGGGCTGATTTTTTAATCCGCTTGTGTTCACATTTTAGGGTTTCAAAAATTGTCAAAAACTGCCATTTTATTAGCATCAGTTATCTCTATTAAATTTCATTCTTCTAAATTCTTCCAGAGTGGATATATTAAATAAAAACAACCCCCCTCCCCTTTAATTTAGAGGATTGTAACTTGGAGGGGAAGGTATTTTGAACAAAAAATTATCTGAAAGACCCCCCTTAATTTGTGCTGAAAAATCACCCTTTAACATATTTCGAATTAATTTAGAAACACCCTGTATATATTATATATTAACGAAAAATAATATAATAGTTATAATTACGTGTAAAAATTCTGACAGTTTTGTTCTCATCCCCCATTTAGTATTAATTCTTCATTTGGGTATAAAAAATTCAAGATCGTCTACTGTACTGATTACAAAAAGTGTCGTTTGGTGGCCTTTACCGTAAAATCTCAATTATAATACGAATGGTTGATTTAATGTGAAATATTCCGAAAAATAAAAAATTCTTATATACTTAATATGCGACTGAAATTAAAAAAAAATATATTTTATGTAAACAAATACATTCGAAAATGAACAAAATTATCAGAAACAAAATCTCAGAGAAACGTCAGCCAAACATTTCGTAGATAATAATTATATAAGCTGACGTGTTCTGATGTGGCCATCCACTTGACTTTATCATACAACCTGGCCCCTCACTTGTATTTAATATTTAATAAAATTATTTATAATCATGTAGGGGGGGGGGGGTTAGTTTTGCATTTTTAGACTTCTGGGGTCCCACTGATTATGTATACAAAATTTGGTTGAGTTTGGTAAATTGCCTAGATTTTCAATTATTAACCCCCCCCCAAACCCCTTAATTTTGGGTCGATTTGCACTAAAATCTAATCAGCTTTTAAATCTCACTGGAGCAAAAATACGTGTGAAATTTGGTTTCGATATTCACACTAGTTTTTGAGCTAGCTCGTCAACAAAAATTTGATAACGCACAAACTAACGGACATTTTGACAAAACAATTATTATCTCGAAAAATATAATTTTTTCGATGTTCACTTATTAGGGCTTTTTTGTAGAGCGAAATGCCATGGTTTTGCTCAATTTTTTTAATCAAAATAGTTTCAACCGTTTTTGAGATATTTTGAAAAAAAGAAGGTAAAAAAAAACACTTTTTTCATGCACGACTACAATACTTGACCATACCCTGTATGGTAAAGTAAAAAGAATCCAAATTCTTTCTTAAAAAATTAAATCTCAACAAAAACACTTGTGTAAAAAAAAGGCCAAGTTTGATTAATAAAAACCGTTTGCCAAAAAAATGCAAGATCAGACACCTTTACACATGGGTTTCTCCTGGAAACCGTTATAGAAATCAAATAGATTATGTCCTGATCAACTCGAGGTGAAGATCTTCTTTGAAAGACGTTAAGACATGTCCTGGTGCATGCTGCGGATCAGATCACAAAATGCTTAAAATTGAATTCAGGTTATAACTAGCTAAACCTAAAAAATACAGCCAAAACCATCCTCCCAGGGTTGAAAATGTAGAGTCCTTCCAGTGGGACTTAAAGGAAACATTTGCATCTGTGAACACGGCTGCCTCTGAAGATCTGTGGAAAGGACAAAAAATGGATCATAACAGCAGCAAAGAACAATATTTCCGTTTTCAAATACTTTCGCTGGCCTAGATCACAATATACAAGCCAACTGACGATATTATTAAATGATTTTTCAATTGACAATAACAGAAAATTACAATAACATTTTTAGCTCTATTTTGAATTTCTTCTCCAATATCATCTTATGAATAAAATTATTTTTTTACAGACACGAACAATCAAACTAAAAACGAAACTAATGAAGATTATTTCTGTGAAGAATGTTTCTCTGGATTTCTAACATTGTCTGATTTCGAAAGCCATAAACAGAAAGGCCATTCGGAAGAAGTACTATTTACAAGTAACCTCAGTGATCGGAATCACAGTGATGAAACCAAAGTAGAACCTCTTATTGACATGTCTCCACAGAGCGAGAAAGCTTTTGAGGCGACTGTCCATAATCGAAATCATAACACCAAACAGTCTCCTAACGATCCAGAAAAATTGAAATCAAAACAATCTAATCAAAGTTTGGGAACGTATTCTAATAGCAAACCAAACAGAAGTGATAATTGTAACAAACCAGCCTCATGTCAAAATAATCCTAACAGATATCTGTTGAATCACTCTGAAGAAAAACCATTTATCTGTGATCACTGTGGTAAGCGCTTTTCACACAAGAGTACTCTCAAAAGTCACATATTAATTCATACAGGCGGAAAGCCTTTTGTCTGTGATCACTGCAGTATGCGTTTTTTACAAAAGGGTCATCTCAAAACTCATTTATTTGTTCATACAGGCGAAAAGCCTTTTGTCTGTGATCACTGCAGTAAGCGTTTCTCACAAAATAGTGATCTCAAAAGACATTTATTGGTTCATACAGGCGAAAAGCCTTTTGTCTGTAATCACTGCGATAAGGGTTTTTCACGCAAGAGTAATCTCAAAAACCATTTGAAAATCCACACCTAGATGTTTTAATCTATTACTCTTTGAATCAAAACAGAATTTTTCTCTACATATTAATTGGAATAAATTAATTAATGTAATATCAGAAATGACAAAGACATTTTGAAGGTCGCCCAACTAATTACAAGGCACCAACTCATCGGAAATGAAACATTTAAATCTGATCTCTGACGCCCTACAGTCATTTAAATTCAACCCATGAGTCTAGTAAGGAAATAATCTATCCCTGAAACTACATATATATATTTGAACCCCTCTTGTGAAAATTGTATGATTATTTATCTTTAATATTAAACAAATCTTACTCTCCGGCATGTTTGAAAATTTATTTCACCTCAAAATTTTTCTTTCCATTTTTCAGATACCTTAGGGCATAAATAAATAAAATAAATTTTTGATTGAACAGAAATGCAATACGGAACCCTCTGGTCCGTATATAGAGGGTTTATTTTTGAATTAGACTCATTATTAGGGACCGGATTTCTATGCAATTGAATATTTTGATAGCCGCCACATACGATCCAGGGGATCATTTATCAATCCGAATCATGCATTTTGGATAATGATAAATTTTATAGTGCATATTTTTGCATATTTGAATGATATTGCATATTTCTCGCCAAATACAGATGTTTTAAAAGTAACTTTTCGGAGGAAGAATGAAAAAAAGAAGAAATAAAACAGGGGGACACTAATTTAAATTCGAAGAAAACAAAAATAGACCTCAACGGCAAGAGTGTAGTGTTGGACGATGTAAACATAGCTCATAAACAACAATCCACTTATTTTTCTTATTATTCAGGTGTACTTTGACTTGATTAGATACTATAGGTACTCTACTCGAAAATGCCAAAAAGCTTGCAATCTTTTTCTTTCAAAATAAAAGTGGGGGTTTTAAGTTCCTTTAAATTCGCCCCCATTAAGTCTGTGGATGTGGACCGTTCCTTTTCATCGTATAAATCAATTTTAAGTGACCGTAGACATAATAACTTGAAGATAATTTAGAAAAATACTTGTAAACATAAATTATTCACATTACAATCAGATTTTAATTATTTTTAAGATCCTTTGTTAATTATTTCTTTATGTGTGTGTGTGAAAGTGTGTATAAATTAGTGTAGTGATCAGATTATAGCCGGTCAAATTTTTGCATTATTTTATTAGTTTATTATTTGTACGTCAATAAGAAAAGCTTGTTAATTTAAAAAAATAAAAGCAATACAATACAATCGTGTCTGTTAAATAAAACTACCCCCCCCCCCCCGCCCGTATTTTTTCGATAACATTTTTTGAAACATATTTATTACGTTGATTTTATTCAAGTGCACCTAATATTTCTTTGTGTTTAAAGATTTTGTAATATATTAAACATGATGAGAATTTTGTGAAATTTAATACTCAATAAAAGTACATATTTGACACTTGGGGTGTCTATAGCTTACTTTATCATTTTATTTCTTTCATAGCACTCCTTCAAATATATAGTCTTTTTTGTCTTCAATTTTAATTTTTTAATAAATTCATTTTTGCCATCTTTTACTCCATATATTTGCATATTTCAACGTATTCTGCAGATTACTTGCATATTTCAGCATTTTTAACTCCATATTTTGGCAATTTTTACTGCATAAAAATCCGGTCTCTAGTCATTAAGTAAATTTAAACGCCGGGCGAGCCATGTCAAAATTTTAAAATTTTAGATATCGTCGCCTTAGAGTGTAAACCTGCTAACTCACAACAAGGAAATTTTACAGGGCAGAGAAAAAACAAACAAAATTTAATATTGTTGTTATGGACAGAAACTATTTTTCACATTTTTTTTCTACAACTTAAGATCGCTGACTCTTTTTACTTTCACATTTTATTCTATAGAATATAATGGGAGAGTATTGCGATGGCCAGTCTGGGTCCTGACTTTTTGAGAGCTTGTATCTCAGAGATGAAAAAAGTTAATTTCATTTTGTAACTTCTAGGTGGAAGGAATCGTTGCCCTTAATAGTTGGAAACCGGATGTAGGATATAAAACCGGAAATTGTGGTTCCCAGAGGCCAAAAAGGGGTCCAAAATCCATTGGTCAGTGCCTATGTACGTATGTACCCTCCCTGCGTTTCGCAACCATAAGTCTCAGAGATACGAAATTCGAAATTTAAGCTTGATATAGGCTAGAAGGAGTACAGCAAGCTTTTAGGTGAAATCAGAAGACCGGAAGGGGAAATTTATATGAACGATTTAACACTCCTTCGGGCGCGGGGTCTGAAGTAACGACAACGGGCGCGGTGTATCAATATGATCACTCTTAGAAAATTTGAGTTTTAAGGTATATTTTTGAAGATTAATAATGTTAAGTAACAATTAAAAAGAGTGAATTAAGAGGAAATTAAAAGAGATTAGGAGAAAATATTTATTAGAGCATGAAAAACGTTAAAAAACGTATGTATATGTCTGAAGTTGGATACTACTTCTACTAAAGGTGGAAGAAGCCGCCAGCTTGGTTATCAATCAAGCTGGTGTTCGTGAATCGAAACACGCCCGGACACAATCAGCGGCTCTGGAGTGGTTCCGGAATGGCCCACAGGGCGAGGGTGGCCAGCCCTGCAACGAGGAGGCAGGGACGCGCCGGGGACGGCATTACTTCCTGTGACTCCAGCCTGTGCATTCGGTCTCTGTGTTTGCGGCGTTATGGTGACGCCGTAAACACGACTGCGGTGGTGTCCCAGATGGGCAAGCATTGATGACTGTACGCGGATGCTGTGGTGTCCTAGTGGCACGTGGTCTGTGTTTGCGGCGTTATGGTGACGCCGTAAATACGACTGCGGTGGTGTCCCAGATGGGCAAGCATTGATGACTGTACGCGGATGCTGTGGTGTCCTAGTGGCACGTGGTCTGTGTTTGCGGCGTTATGGTGACGCCGTTGACACGACTGCGGTGGTGTCCCAGATGGGCAAGCATTGATGACTGTACGCGGATGCTGTGGTGTCCTAGTGGCACGTGGTCTGTGTTTGCGGCGTTATGGTGACGCCGTTGACACGACTGCGGTGGTGTCCCAGATGGGCAAGCATTGATGACTGTACGCGGATGCTGTGGTGTCCTAGTGGCACGTGGTCTGTGTTTGCGGCGTTATGGTGACGCCGTAAATACGACTGCGGTGGCTGTCCCAGATGGGCAAGCATTGATGACTGTACGCGGATGCTGTGGTGTCCTAGTGGCACGTGGTCTGTGTTTGCGGCGTTATGGTGACGCCGTAAATACGACTGCGGTGGTGTCCCAGATGGGCAAGCATTGATGACTGTACGCGGATGCTGTGGTGTCCTAGTGGCACGTGGTCTGTGTTTGGCGGCGTTATGGTGACGCCGTAAATACGACTGCGGTGGTGTCCCAGATGGGCAAGCATTGATGACTGTACGCGGATGCTGTGGTGTCCTAGTGGCACGTGGTCTGTGTTTGCGGCGTTATGGTGACGCCGTAAATACGACTGCGGTGGTGTCCCAGATGGGCAAGCATTGACGACTGTACGCGGATGCTGTGGTGTCCTAGTGACACGTGGTCTGTGTTTGCGGCGTCATGGTGACGCCGTTGACACGACTGCGGTGGTGTCACAGATGGGCAAGCATTCGTGTTTTCGGATGGTCAGGAGTGACCGAACGGATAAGCGGATATTTATTTTTTTTTTTTTTTAGGATGTTCAGAATCTAGTTCACACAAGGACGTGTGAAACGTCAGGAGGCCGTGTCGGAAGATAGAAGCTACGTCAACTAAAGGTGGAAGCTTGGTTATCAATCAAGCTGGTGTTCGTGAGTCGAAACACGCGCGGACACAATCAGGGGCTCTGGAGTGGTTCTGGAATGGCCCACAGGGCGAAGGTGGCCAGCCCTGCAACGAGGAGGCAGGGAAGCGCCGGGGACGGCATTACTTCCTGTGACTCCAGCCTGTGCATTCGGTCTCTGTGTTTGTGTGTGTGTTTCGGGACTCGAAAATCTTGATCCAGCCTTTGAAAATGTCGTCTAAGAGAGCCAGGAAGACAGACAAGAACACTATTCCTACATATATTTAAATGAAAAAACAAATGCCACATTTTTGCTTTACTCAATATAACTCATAATAATTTCTTACGAGGAAATAAGATAACACTAAAAACTAAATAATACAATATTCCAAAACGAATATAATTGTAATTAGCATCAGTTAATTATTGTTATTGTTATCGTCCTGCCACTGTAAATTCTGCAAAAAATCGCTGCATTTTGAACAAAAATTTTTAATATGCATCAAGCAAACTGAATCCTTGCATTTTTTACAATTATATTTAGTTAGTCTCTTTTTTGTAGTGCATACCATGCACCTTTTTCTTTTGTTCCACGTTGTTCATCTCGCATGTTGTCCTCTTCTACGTCATCAGTTAAATTTGTCGGTTTATACTTGCTGAGTCTCTGAACGAGTTCATGATGTAATCCTAAAGTGTTTTCACTTCTTCTAACGATATGTGGTAAAACTAGCTCGTGGGACAATTTTTTCAAAAAGTTTCTTCTTCTGAAATTTTTTTCGTGAGCGTTGAACCAATTGTCCGCAGTAATGTTCATGCCTGATTTATAAAGGGTTTCACAAAGACGTAATACTATATCCTCGGGTTTATTGCTCACCCGAAATTGACCTACAGGTTGCAATCCTGCGTATATTTCGAGGTTATAAACGTAAAATACCTTGGAATCAACAAGAGCAAAAATTTTAATTATTTGGCTTGCTCGGTATATACTGACGGAAACTACATCTTCCCCGAAATCCGTCTAGTTTCAGGTCAATTGTTACGCTTTCTCCTAGTGGATAAGACTTTTGGCAGTTTTGAACAAAAATTGTAAATATTTCCCGAACATGGGCAAACTTGTCTGTTTGTTTCCTTTCGTTGCGTGTGTTTATGTTGAAGGAGACAATAAAAGAGTGTGTCTTCTGCTGGAATTATAAATTTTATTTATTTATAACGAGACTATAGCTTCGAGGGCTTTGCCCTCTTCATCAGTCTATTACAATGGATTCACAGGAATTAATTTATGAAATGATTCATAAATTAATGTGAATCGGGAATTAATTCATGAAATGATTCATAAATTAATTCCTGTGAATCCATTGTAATAGACTGATGAAGAGGGCAAAGCCCTCGAAGCTATAGTCTCGTTATAAATAAATAAAATTTATAATTCCAGCAGAAGACACACTCTTTTATTGTCTCCTTCAATATATAAAAATTCTGCTACTCTCGGCAAAAACTTTCAATTTAATGTGTTTATGTTGTCAAACCTAAGACATCTTGTGATATATTTGAAACGTTTTATATTCATTACAAGACGGAATTTTACAATTCCATCTCCATCAGATCCCCATAGATCTTCCAAGCTCTGTCTGTTACTCCTGTTGAGTCCGGCCAGAATTAGGAGCCCTATGTAGGCTTTTAGTTCAATGGAGTCTATCGGTTTTGCGTCCCGATCACGTTCAAAGGATCCTTGTATACTTTCGATATATTTATTAGTATATTGAACAATAATGTTTATAATAACATCAGAAAAAATGCAGTTCCAGCATTCAAGCGGGGTTTTGGCGATTCTTGCTGTCTGTATTGTGCTTGGCAATTTCTTTATAATATTATGGCTTTGGTGACGTACCCTTTGCGAAAAGGGATTTTTGTTCCACTTAGTTTCTTTATTCTTTCCTAAAAAATAATTATCAGTTCTGCTTTCATCTTCAGATACCGTTTCCTCTTCTTGTTCAGATTCTTCTGAATCTTCTTGAATTTCTACGTTGTCTTCACCATCCGTATCGCTACCATCTAAAAAATCTTCCGATAATTCGTCGTTTTCCTCTTCTAAAAGCAATTGCCGTATCTCTTCAACATCCCTCTCGTTGAATAAATCGTAAGTTTTTGAGGATTTGGCCATAATTAGGTGCTGAAATTTATGTAAAACATAAAAAACCTAATTAGAACCATCAACGGGCGCGGTGTATCAGTTTGATATTTCTTCCAAAATAACGTCTAAATAATTTTATAACTAAATAATACGGATTTTATATACTCTAATACAGTAACGGAAACGGAACGGGCGCCGTGTATCAGAATGATCAATCATGACCTGGCTTGTCTCTCAGACGTCTGATCGAATAGTAACTACTAGCGCTGTACAGCTAGATAAAAGTTAGGAAGCTACTATGACATGCGTATTCATAAGTGGGGGAAGAAAATAGGAGCGCTGTATCAATTTGAACGGCCGCGCCCGACGGAGTGTTAATATTTTTTTTTTCTCAAAAACGGCTCAACGATTTTTTTAAAAATTAGTGTATTTATTAAGTGTCATGAGTTATTAGTTGTGTCAAATTTTTAAAAAAATCGTTGAAGCCGTTTTTGATTAAATAAAAAAAAATGAAATAAAGGAAGGGGGTGTAAATTGGTAGTGACACGCGAACTTCAAATAAATGAAAATGTGAAAGTAAATCAACTAAACAGAATCATACAAACAAATGAATAACAAAAATTTGTTCATGAGGGTAACCCATATGGGTTTTTGGTTTCTTCTCTTGCTTCAGTTTCTTCAATCTTCCTGTGGACCCTCGTCTATCCTCTTGATCTTCTCCAGTATAGTCTGTCGTCTATTTGTCCCCCCTTCAACCCCCCCCCCATCTTGCACCTTCATCCCCAAATTCCTCCCACCCTGGTAGGAAATGCCCGGGTTAACCATGGGACGAGGCCCGCCCCAGGCCTGGAAAACCAGGTCTGCCTGCCCAGTCCTGGATCTAAGCTTAGCTAATCGTCATTGCCCAGCTTCAACCAAGCCTTGTTTGAAGCCAGGCTATGACCATGGGACGAGGCCCGAGCCAGGCCTGGAAAACCAACCTGTAATCATTCCTGCTCTGCTTCAGGCTAGGATCGGTTGTTAATCCCAGCCTGGCCCAAGGCTTGGGCAGGCTTGAAGCGGGCCCTGGGGCAAGCCTTATTCAGTGGTCACTGCCTACCTGGGCAGTTCTCTCTCTATATCTTCCGCCTTCTCCTTCTCCATTTTATACACCCTGCATGCATCAATGTCCGCCTCTTCCCTCTTCCCGTTGCCCAGTTAGTTGTTTTTTCTTCAGATGAACTTTCTCTACAGCAGCGTTTAATGGATAAAATAATTATAGAATTTTATAATAAAATAAAATCCCCGTTCTAAATAAATGGAATGAAAATTGTTCGCTTTAGTATATATTGCGGGTCGCTGAGAGGTTTATTTCAAGGGTAAAACTGACTGCCCGGAAAGCAGGTTAGTTCTCGGGTCAACTCGCATGCGGCCCGGCATAAAATTATAAACTCTCTTAAAACATTGAAATTTTTATGATATAATTTCAATAATTTTTTTCTTCTAAACTCAAGAAAAATTTGCAAAATCTCTCCATAAGTTTTCGAAGAATAAAAGCCAGACCAGGGCTTCTTAAACTTTTTTGACTGTTTGACAGAAGTCATTGTTGCCCTCGAGGGGTGAACCGCGACCTAAAATTGTGTACACCTACTTCCACTTTCATTTCCAAGTAGAAGACAATAGATGTCAATAGATTATCTAATGAATTCCAAAGAAGGTGTACACCTAATTCCAATCGAGGTTCACCCCTCGGTTTCGCTACACCAAAATTCACTTTCGCGAATCATAGTTTTTGAAGCCCTGGACTAGACTATAATAAATAACCGCTTAAAATTTTTTCTCAAAGGTTCTCAAAATGTGCGCCGCGGCACCCCAGGGACCTGCAGTTTCTTCACAGGTGCGACGCGAAGTTTCATAATGCTCAACACAGTAGATTCAGAATTTGCTGTTCTGAATAAATATTAATGTTCATAAATTCTAGATTTTATATACGATTTTGTCTGTGACAATCTAAGCAATCCATTTTGTAAAGTAAATTATTTTGTTTTAAGATTCGATTTGAAAAATTCTTTTTTAGGCCTATTTTTTAGGATGTTCTATTTTCTTGAAATGTTTTTTTTTCTTAAGAATGAACATAACACAGTCATTAAAAATAATATAGGAAATGATTAGGATGATGGATGATTTTATTATGTTTGGCTCGAAGGGTTAGTTGGAAGGAGATTTGTCGGGCTTGGATGGGAGATAATCTTCAGATATTATAATCTCTATTGGCGGGTTTAGAGCCAGTTGAAAATGCTATTTTAAATAAGAATTTGCATTAGGCAGTTGAAAATATACTTTTAACAAAATAACGGCACTAGGCCCGCATTTATTGCTTCTTCGTTACAGAACGTGTATACAAATTACTTCTTCGACACAAGCCGTTTCGTTCCAAATCGTTCCAAGGTTATCAGTCACCCCGGAGAGCTGCTCATTCAATGAGTTTCAACAAGTGACAACTCACACATGACAACTGAATGATAACAACTAAACTCGCTTCGAGGAGCTGGCTTCTTTTATACCCTAATTAAAGGGATAGAATTATTTCCTTACTAGACTCATGGGTTGAATTTAAATGACTGTAGGGCGTCAGAGATCAGATTTAAATGTTTCACTTCTGATGAGTTGGTGCCTTGTAATTAGTTGGGCGACCTTCAAAATGTCTTTGTCATTTCTGATATTACATTAATTAATTTATTCCAATTAATATGTAGAGAAAAGTTATGTTTTGGTTCAAAGAGTAATAGATTAAAACATCTAGGTGTGGATTTTCAAATGTCTTTTGAGATTACTCATTTGTGAAAAACCCTTATCGCAGTGATCACAGACAAAAGCCTTTTCGCCTGTATGAACCAATAAATGACTTTTGAGATCACTCTTTTGTGAAAAACGAATATTGCAGTGTTGAAGTGTTGAAGTCACCCATTACAATTACGTCAGAATAGAGTGGAAGATATTGAAACATCTGCCTCAAGATCTGAAAGAAAGCCTAGTTGGGGGGGGGGGGATAGACTAGACCAGAGCTTCGTAAACTTTTTTGATTTACAACCCCATTTTGAGTGTTTTGACAGAAGTCATTGTTGCCCAATGTTTCCCTCGAGGGGTAATCCGCGACATAAAATCGTGTACACCTACTTCCACTTCCACTTTTATATCCAAATAGAAAACAATAGATTATGTAATGAATTCCAAAGTAATTCCAAAGACGGTGTACACCTAATTCCAATCGCGGTTCACCCCTCGGCATTTCGCTACAACAAAATTCACTTTCGCCAATCATAGTTTTTGAAGCCTGGACTGGGGCTATAATAAATAACCGCTTAAAATTTTTCTCAAAAGGTTCTCAAAATGTGCGCCGCGGCACCAGGGACCTGCAGTTTCTTCACAGGTGCGACGCGAAGTTTCATAATGCTCAACACAGTAGATTCAGAATTTGCTGTTCTGAATAAATATTAATGTTCATAAATTCTAGATTTTAAATACGATTTTGTCTGTGACAATCTAAGCAATCCATTTTGTAAACTAAATTATTTTGTTTTAAGATTCGATTTGAAAAATTCTTTTTTAGGCCTATTTTTTGAGGATGTTCTATTTTCTTGAAATGTTTTTTTTTCTCTTAAGAATGAACATAACACAGTCATTAAAAATAATATAGGAAATGATTAGGATGATGGATGATTTTATTATGTTTGGCTCGAAGGGTTAGTTTGGAAGGAGATTTGTCGGAGGCTTGGATGGGAGATAATCTTCAGACATTATAATCTCTATTGGCGGGTTTAGAGCCAGTTGAAAATGCTATTTTAAATAAGAATTTGCATTAGGCAGTTGAAAATATACTTTTAACAAAATAACGGCACTAGGCCCGCATTTTATTGCTTCTTCGTTACAGAACGTGTATACAAATTACTTCTTCGACACAAGCCGTTTCGTTCCAAATCGTTCCAAGGTTATCAGTCACCCCGGAGAGCTGCTCATTCAATGAGTTCCAACAAGTGACAACTCACATGACAACTGAATGATAACAACTAAACTCGCTTCGAGGAGCTGGCTTCTTTTATACCCTAATTAAAGGGGATAGAATTATTTCCTTACTAGACTCATGGGTTGAATTTAAATGACTGTAGGGCGTCAGAGATCAGATTTAAATGTTTCACTTCTGATGAGTTGGTGCCTTGTAATTAGTTGGGCGACCTTCAAAATGTCTTTGTCATTTCTGATATTACATTAATTAATTTATTCCAATTAATATGTAGAGAAAAATTATGTTTTAGTTCAAGAGTAATGAGTCGAAACATCTGGAATATTGGATTTTCAAATGTCTTTTTGAGTGCTCATTTGTGAAAAAAACCCTTATCGCAGTGATCACAGACAGCCTTTTCGCCTGTATGAACCAATAAATGACTTTTG
>JALMQS010000099.1:47734311-47753095 GCA_024734495.1 Forficula auricularia
CTATATGAATTAATATGTGACTTTTGAGATGACTCTTGCGTGAAAAACACTTTTCACAGTGATCACAGACAAAAGGCTTTTCTCCTGTATGAACCAATAAATGTCTATTGAGAATACTCTTGTGTGAAAAACACTTTTCACAGTGATCACAGACAAAAGGCTTTTCTCCTGTATGAACCAATAAATGTTTTTTGAGAATACTCTTGTGTGAAAAACATTTTTCACAGTGATCGCAGACAAAAGGCTTTTCTCCTGTATGAACCAATAAATGAATTTTGAGATCACTATTTTGTGAAAAACGTTTACCGCAGTGATTACAGACAAAAGGCTTTTCGCCTGCATGAACCAATAAGTGCTTTTTGAGATTACTCTTGTGTGAAAAACGCTTATTGCAGTGATCACAGACGAGAGGCTTTTCGCCTGTAAGAACTATTAAATGTCTTTTGAGTTGACTCTTGTATGAAAAGCGCTTACCACAGTGATCACAGATAAATGGATTTTCTTCTATAGAGGATTCACAATGGTTCGTTAATATTATTTTGACATGAGGCTGGTTTGTTACAATTATCACTTCTGTTTGCTTCATATTAGAATGCGTTCCCAAACTTTGATTAGATTGTTTTGATTTCAATTTTTCTGGATCGTTAGGAGAGGTAGAGACTGCTTGGTGGTATGATTTCCTGATTATGGCCAGTCGCCTCAAAAGCTTTCGCTCTTGTGGAGACATGTCAATAAGAGGTTCTACTTGGTTTCATCACTGAGATTGCGATCATTGAGGTTACTTGTAAATAGTACTTCTTCTGAATGGCCTTTCTGTTGATGGCTTTCGAAATCAGACAATGTTAGAATCCAGAGAAACATTCCTCACAGAAATAATCTTCTTACAGTTTCGTTTTTAGTTTGATTGGTTGTGTCTGTAAAAAAATAATTTTATTGGTGAGATGATATTGGAGAAAAAATTCAAAATAGACCTAAAAAGTTTATTGTAATTTTCTGTTATTGTCAATTGAAAAATCATTTGATATTATCGTTAGTTGGCTTGTATATTGTGATCTAGGCCAGCGAAAGTATTTGAAAACGAAAGTGGAAATATTTCTAAATGTTAAAAAATCAAATTTGGACATTTACTTCAACGACAAAAATTGGATTTCAAAACTTTCTTACTTGGCAGACATTTTGACCATTCTAAGCCAACTAAATTTATCTATGCAAGGAAATCAACACAACATTTTTTCGATGAGAGATAAAATAGAGGCGATGAAAATGAAACTTCGTAAATGGTGTTATAATATACTGGGGTGTGGAGTTGGTAAATGATTATAAAAAGATGTATTATTTAATACAAGTTTTATTGTGAATAAGAACAGAGGAACGGTGTGACAGGGTTCTCGATCGTATGTCATCCGGCCTGATTGTCCGAGAATCATCGCTTAAGTATCATTATAATAAGTTCAAGCTTTGTTATTTCCGTAATTACATAAGCTTAATGATTCCGCGTAGACTTATGTAACATATTGAAAACGCATATTACAATAATGGATTCGAAAAATAGAATCGAATGTTTTCAAAATTTTTCCAAATTATTCTCAAATGATTACAGATAATTGAGAATTTGATAAAGTACATGCAAATTATTTAATTCAATGTCATGTCCAAAAATTAATATACAAATTTGACACATAGTGAAATTGATAGAAAATTGTGGATTCGAAAACCCTATAACTGGGATAATACCAATTTATCACCAACCCACGATGACAATGATGATTGATCAAGGATTTAAGTTTTAATTCACTTTTCAAGAGAAAAAAGTTTGGTAAAATTTTGGATACATATTCGGAAGGAATATATGGTACACGGGCTTTATATAAATATGTGTTATGTTAGCTATTTGCTTGCGCTTATTGCTGTCCCTTCAACGTTAACATATATACATATAACATGTTATTTATGTTAAGGGAGAATGGTGTAGTTTCTTGGTGAAACATATTAAATAAAGTAAAGAAAATATTTGAAAAACTTTTTCAAAATTTAAAATATAAAATACTAGGTAAGTTTCAGGTTCAGGGCCCCTGGGCACTTGGACATTTGCCTCCCCCCACCCCACCATCTCGAAGCTATTTTGAAAATTTAGCAAATTAAATGCACTAGTACAGAACACATTTTTTTTTTTTTATTTATTCAAGAACATTGTATTTGTAGGGGCATCTAGCCTTTTTAATGTACAATATTAGGCCAATTTAATAAACAATATGATACAAACAGATGAAGAGAAAAAAAATTTTAAAAGGGAAACAACAATTATATGGAACAAAAAGAATAAATTTACTGAATATAGAGAAAAGAATAAAACTAAAAAATGACAGCGATATTAGTTTAGCCAGAGATTGTGATTGCATACTTGTATGATATTTGTAATGCCTGTTGTAGATCCCTTGTGTTCTTTTTAAGTAGAAAAAAAAAGATTCCGCAACCGGGGCCCCCAGGCCGGCTGGGCCCCTAGGCCCGGGCCTTGTGGGCCTAGGCGAAAATCCAGCACTAGTATCCTAGATGTGATTCGGATAGATAATTGATCCCCTGGGTCGTATGTGGCAGCAAACAAAATATGCAATTTGCATAGAAATCAGTCGCTAATAATGAGTCTAATTCAAAAATAAACCCTCGATATACGGACCAGAGGGTTCCGTATTGCATTTTTGTTCAATCAAAAATTTATTTTATTTATTTATTTTATTTATTTATTTTTGTTATTTATGCCCAAAGGTATGTGAAAAATGGAAGAAAAAATTTGAGAAATTGAAATAAATTTTCAAACATGCCGGAGAGTAAAATTTGTTTAATATTAAAGATAAATAATCATACAATTTTCACAAGGGGGAAAAAGTTCAAATATATATATGTAGTTACAGGGATAGAATTATTTCCTTACTAGACTCATGGGTTGAATTTAAATGACTGTAGGGCGTCAGAGATCAGATTTAAATGTTTCACTTCTGATTAGTTGGGCGACCTTCGAAATGTCTTTGTCATTTCTGATATTACATTAATTTATTTATTCCATTTAATATGTAGAGAAAAATTATGTTTAGATTCAAAGAGTAATAGATTAAAACATCTAGGTGTGGATTTTCAAATGTCTTTTGAGACTACTCTTGTGTGAAAAACGCATAATGCAGTGATCACAGACAAAAGGCTTGTCGCCTGTATGAATTAATATGTGTCTTTTGAGACTACTCTTGTGTGAAAAACGCATACTGCAGTGATCACAGACAAAAGGCTTGTCGCCTGTATGAATTAATATGTGTCTTTTGAGATTACTCTTGTGTGAAAAACACTTTTCACAGTGATCACAGACAAAAGGCTTTTCGCCTATATGAATTAATATGTGACTTTTGAGATGACTCTTGCATGAAAAACACTTTTCACAGTGATTACAGACAAAAGGCTTTTCGCCTGTATGAACCAATAAATGACTTATGAGATTACTCTTTTGTGAAAAACGCTTATCACAATGATCACAGAGGAAAGGCTTTTCTCCTGTATGAACTATTAAATGTCTTTTGAGATCACTCTTGATAATGGCCTTATCACAGTGATCACAGATAAATGATTTTTCTTCAGAGTGATTCAACAGATGTCTGTTAATATTATTTTGACATGAGATATTTTTGTTACAATCATCACTTCTGTTTGGTTTGCTATTAGAATGCGTTCCCAAACTTTGATTAGATCGTTTTGATTTCAATTTTTTTGGATCGTTAGGACAGGGTAGAGACCGTTTGGTGGTATGATTTCGATTATGAACAGTCGCCTCAAAACATTTCTCGCTCTGTGGTGACATGTTAATAAGAGGTTCTACTTTAGTTTCGTCACTGAGGTTACTTGTAAATAGTACTTCTTCCGAATGGCCTTTCTGTATATGGCTTTTAAAATCAGACAATGTTAGGAATCCAGAGAAACAATCTTCACAGAAATAATCTTCATTAGTTTCGTTTTTAGTTTGATTGGTTGTGTCTGTAAAAAAAAATTTTATTGATGAGATGATATTGGAGAAGAAATTCAAATATAGCTAAAAATGTTATTGTAATTTTCTGTTATTGTCAATTGAAAAATCATTTAATAATATCGTCAGTTGGCTTGTATATTGTGATCTAGGCCAGCGAAAGTATTTGAAAACGGAAATATTTCTAAATGTTAAAAAATCAAATTTGACATTTACTTCAACGACAAAAATTGGATTTCAAAACTTTCTTACTTGGCGAACATCTTGACCATTCTAAACAACTAAATTTATCTATGCAAGAAATCAACACAACATTTTTTCGATGCGAGATAAAATAGAGGCGATGAAAATGAAACTTCGTAAATGTTGTTATAATATACTGGGGTGAGGGGTTGGTAAATGATTATAAAAAGATGTATTATTTAATACAAGTTTTATTGTAAATAAGAACAGAGGAACGGTGTGACAGGGTTCTCGATCGTATGTCATCCGGCCTGATTGTCCGAGAATCATCGCTTAAGTATCATTATAATAAGTTCAAGCTTTGTTATTTCCGTAATTACATAAGCTTAATGATTCCGATTAGACTTATGTAACATATTGAAAACGCATATTACATTGATGGATTCGAAAAATAGAATCGAATGTTTTCAAAAATTTTCCAAATTATTCTCAAATGATTACAGATAATTGAGAATTTCATAAAGAACATGCAATTTATTTAATTTAATGTCATCTCCAAAAATTAATATACAAATTTGACACATAATTGAAATTGATAGAAAAATTGTGGATTCGAAAACCTATAACTGGGATAATACCAATTTATCACCAACCCACGATGACAATCTAATTGAATTGATCAAAATTTAAGTTTAATGCACTTTTCAAGAAAAAAAGTTTGGTAACATTTTGGATACATATTCGGAAGAATATATGAAATTTTGAGCTTTATAAATATGTGTTATGTTGGCTATTTGCTTGCGCTTATTGCTGTCCTTTCAACGTTAACATATATACATATAACACATGTTATTTATGTTAAGGGAGAATGGTGTAGTTTCTTGGTGAAACATATTAAAAATAAAGTAAGAAAATATTTGAAAAACTTTTTCAAAATTTAAAATATAAAATACTAGGTAAGTTTCAGGTTCAGGTTTTGAAACCTACCTAGTAATTTATATCTCAACCAAAACATTCTGTGAAAAAACAGGCCAATTTCGAAAAATGAGTGAAATCTAATGTGTAGCCAAGTTGGTTTTGATGACCTGTCAGTGAGTGAGTGAGCTGAGTGCCAAATTATTTACTTTCTCAGGTCCATATCTCAGAATCTATTTAAGCTATATTATTGAAATTTGGTACTCTCCTCAAGATGGATTACATGATTAGATGTGTATAATTTCGCTCTGTATCTCAAATGGATTTCGAGCTGCAGTGAGGGGTCAGAAATTGGCTCGAAATTGTTCGGAGTAATAGCGCAAGGCGTGTACATTCTAAACTAATGCTCGAAAATTTGACCTACCTTTTGATTTTGAATTTTAAAAAGTTTCTAAAAATTTTTCAATTTTCTTTACTTTATTATTGTTATGTTAAAGTTCTGCTTTTGAGTTATCTATTAATTATTATTACATTTGAGAGTTTTTTGTACGAGTAATTAAAATTATGTTTCTAATGGTGTGGGGGGGGGGGGTACTGTACGCAAAAATATTTTAGGATTATAAGCGGGGGCGCATTAGACAAAGTAGTCAAGCTGATCAAGAAATTAATTGATTAAATTTGTTGCATTAATTTGAAAGTGTAATTTTTAATGATGTTTTAATGATCGCCGAAATGGACGAGAAATGAACGAAGGCTTATTTTCATGTAAATTCTAATTTGTAAGTCAAGTTCTCCGGAAAATTATTGATCAGATAAATGAACACATCAGCTGATGTATTTATTCGCCATTAGAGGCTATTTCAATTTTAAAATTAAATGTAATTTCCTATGGATACATTTCTTTTGATGTTGTTCAGAATCCTTCATAATATACATTGTCTAACCAATCGCTGCATGAAAATGTGGCCCTGAAATAATAATATTGCTTTATATAGATAGATATTAATGTTAATGGATACCTTGAAGTTAAACTCAGCACAAGGTAAAATATAACTTTATGAATAGATCCGGACTTGTTTGGAAAACCGATTTTTCTAAATAATTAATAATTAAAGTTGTTATCAAATGCAGGCCTATTTTTTATTAGCATCTTCGTATTTTTATTGCCAATATATCTTCTTTGTTGACTTCTTCAGGGCTCAAATAATTGTCTTCCTTGGATATTTGTCCATTTTTATAATTCTTCTTGCCAAAACATAGCAAGGCAACTAAGAAAGAATTATCTTCTTCTTCTTCCTTATTATAGGCTTATCACCTAAATTTTCTACGCGCCTCACGTCAGTGAAAAGGCGCCAGCTTTCTTTCCACCTCTTCGCCAGCCCTAGGTCTCTTGGATGTTGGCCTTCCATCCCGGAGCTATTTTGATTAGTCCCTTTACGTTGGCTCTATCCACATGTTCGGTTCCAGTACCGACACAGATCTTTGTCTTTTTGACGATATCTTGGATCTCACACTCTTCTCTGATATCCTTGCTCACTAATTTTTTGACCCCATAGTGTGGCTAAGTATAGACCTTAGCGTCTTCCATTTCCGTTGGTCTTGAAACTTCTCTGTTCTTGTTGTATTAACCAGGGTCTCAACAGCGTAAGTGATGATAGGTCTTTCAGCTGCTTTATAGATCTTCACTTTGTCTCCGTGCTCTCGCCGTTGTTCCTACAGATAATGTGCTTTAACGCATCTGATAATGTAACTGGAACCTCTAATTTTTAAATTCCTTTTACTCATTAACTGAGTTGTGATCACTAGTGACATTGCATCCAAGATATTTAATGTCATTGTTCAACCATCCTATTTTTGAATTCAAGTTTGCAACGAATTGATTCTTTTGAGACGACAAGCGATTTTGTTTTCTCGACAGAAACCTGCATTTAAATTTCTCCGCGATCTTGCCGAATTGGTGGAGGAATCTCTTGTGAAACGACTTCGTTCAGTAATAAGAACGGCGTCATCAACGTAACAAACAATATTAATATCTTTTTCTCTAGGTTGTATCCTTTCATTCCTTTAATGTGTGATATTAATTCATCCATTATTAGATTAAAGAGGCAAGGACTTAAAGAATCGCCCTCTATACACAATCGAAAATTATTCACGTTATATTTTAGTTTCGGTGTCGGACTTAATATGCCTAATTAGGCTATGAATCTGAGGGGATTTTTAAGAAAGAATTATAAAAATGACAAATATCAGAAGATAAATTATTTGAGCCCAGCAAAGTTGATGGAAACGTTGGCAATAAAATATAAATTATTTGCATTAAAAATATAGTCACTTATTTCCTGAAAACAACTTTGATTGTTTAATCGATGGACATAAATAATCAAAATAAAATAAATATTATATAATGAGATATAAATAATATATATTATATTAAATACCTATTTAGGTTCAGATAAATTATTAATGTGCACAAGATTGTGAAAATTTAGGAGGTAATAAACTTTCTCTACTTACTGGTTTAATTTAAAGTAGTTAAGAAAACCAACAATGGTCAATATAGATAACAATTATTAATTTATTTAATAAATAAACAAAACCTTTTATTTATATTCCATGACATTTGAAAACTAACCTGTATAAGTTGGAAAATTTTGTTCAGACATAATGAATATATTCTTAGATCAATTTCAAATTAATTAATCACTAAGATTATAATATAGAATGGAATAAAGATATTTAATTTAATAAAACTATATATTTTAATATAGTATAAAATAATATATTTTTATCATTTAAATAAATAAAAGCAATAATAATCCCGCCAGATGTCAGGTCAGAGGCCCCCAATGAAAAACTTCCCGCCCTCTCTTAAATATAAATCATTTTAAACAATTATGTAGTGTTCTGTTCTGTTGGCGATTTAAAAATATCTATATTTTATAAAATAAATTACGAATAATAATAAAATATTTTTGTTATCTTCTAAAAATAAAATTTTAGAATCAGGAAGCTTCCTCAGTTTTTTTTTTTTAATATTTCTAACTAGGGTCTTTTGCTAGACCCCACCAACCCCTATCCCCTCACTGACCCTATCCTTTCCCCTAGATCCACCTCCGATCATCATATACACACCGCTAAGCATATTCATGTCTTCTGGACTCTCTCCTCTTCTCCTAAATCTGATCACTCTCCGAACCCCATAAATCCGGATGGAGGATTAAAATTTTTGGACCTCCACCATTTAGAACTTACATATATATTGAACACGATCTTGGACCAATTCACCTCAAGATCGTGCAGTTCTGCGTGGTTTAGAACCCGCACAGATCAAGAGATGAAATTGGTCGTGTGTTTTCTCACTTGCCCTTAATAGATGTTGAATAAATTTGGAAGCGGGGGGTGTCTATGCCGTTCAAGTGGGCTTCCAAATTAGGGTTAAAACGGACTTGGTTATCTTTCTGTTGACGCTTCGAGGTTTCCTATAGCCTTTTCCTATTTCAGAGCATAAACCTAATGTGAGAGTGGCGGGATTACACACAGGGTTACACAGAAAAAATAATTTTACACTAACTCCCATTAATTTTTATAACCAAAAGAAATTTTATTGATATTAAAAGAAAAAAAAAAGAAATTTTATGTTACAATTTTATAATTTTTATTAAGACTTTAATTTAAAGATGAATTGAAATTTTAATATTGAATTTTAAAATTATTTAAGTTTGAATGAAGCTAATATTTTAAGTTGATTAATTATTTTGGTTTATATCTGTTATGGGGCATCAAGGCATGAGCGGATCCAAGGGGGGCGATGGGGGCGACCGCTCCCCCCCCCCAAAGCATTGGAGATCAACATTTTTTATATGTTTATTTAATTTTTTTTTATATAACATTAAATTTTAAAATTGAAGAAAATAAAGTTCTATGTGGGGGGGGGGGGCGGCGTCTCTGACCCCCCCCCCCCCACTTGGACAATCGATCGCGACACACTTTCGAGATCAAAAGTAGATCTTATATACCGGTGACCGCCCCCCCCCCCCCCAAATCAGAGGTCTGGATCCGCGCCTGCTTCAAAAGGGTCGATTTCGCCTCGAATGCCTTTGAATTTACAAAATTTGGTGGGGTCCTCTTGATGTGATTCTATATAAGACAATTATGAAAAAAGAATTTGTATTATTTGCAATGTTATAATCTATAAATCACTTTTTAATTATATTAATTAATTCATTGTTTTAGCTTAATTATTCACTGTTTTTTTATACTTTATATTTTTGTTAATTTAATTCATTTAATTTTTTTATTTTAATTGTATTTTCTTTAATTGTTAACTATTTATTTATTTAACAAAAATTATTATATTGAGCACATGAATCCATTTTCCACCCTGCTTGATCAATTTGAGAGAGTTTTTAATTTAATTTCGGACTTAGGCCTAATATAGATTCGTACAACCACATTTATTTATCTTTTTTTAATTTTTATCTATTACTGATGGTCCGTCACGTTACCTGTTTCGCCTTTTTTGCCTAAATTATTTATTCTCTCGAATTCATCAAGTTGTTAATTAATAGAATCTAAATTCATGCCGTTTAAAACATTTTTTCTTTAAATTAACATTATATATTTTTTTAAATTATAGTTATCATTAAATTTGTATTACTTATTATTATTGAAATTCTACTAAAAGTTCATGTGTTAATTACTAAAACAAAATTGTTCTTGAACTGCAGTTAGTTTTTATTTTTTAGGACGGTAAATTAAGAGAGGAGAGATTTTGTTATTGTTTTTTTGGCTTAGCTCTTTTGATGATGTCTCACTAAGATCCAGCAGGCTCCATATAGTCCAGGATTCCCTTTTCTTCTCCAGAAGTGTACCGGAAGTCTTTATGTTTCACAGATGCTGGAGTACATTATGTTAATCGGGCGTCCCTCGATTTCATCAAACGCTCCAGTATTTTATCTTCCAGTTCTTGGTAGTCGAATTTCCGGAGCCTGGAGAGGGCCGGATCAAATCTTTACTTGGTTCTTCTTAGTTTTATTTAATGTTGTACAAATTAACTACGGTGTATATTGTTTAAGGTTTTTTAGATCAATTCAGGTGTTTATTCTTTGAGGTTTTCAATTCTACCCTTGTGTATATTGTTTCAAGTCTTAAATTCTACTGTTGTCCAGCTCTTAGCCATCCGCTCAGTTGGTCTTTTTTTTTTTTTATTGATATTGATGTGAGGAGGAGATACACCAGAAGGTGGATCCCCTAAAGGCCTGTATGGGCTGGCCCCTCCATCGTGAAAAGAACAGAGCAGAAGGAAAAGAAGCCGGGATCACGAGCCAATCTCAGAAACTTAGATACAATTCAATATCCAATTTACTAAGGTTTTAGGGGCTTCGAGCAGTGGTAAATTCTCCGTGCGATAAATTCGGTTAAATTTATCTCCCACTTAATTTTTATTACCAGACCCTATACTTACAGAAAAAATGTCTGGGTATAGCCGGGAATCGAACCCGAGACCTCCGGGTTGCCAGTCAGTTACTCTGACCATTAGACCACGGAGGCGGTCTTGTGCTAGGAGAATTCTCTCCCTCTATTTTTTTTTTGCTCATCACTTTTTATCTATTTTAACAAATTTTTATATTAAAAATAAAACACATGTGCATTTTAAAAATCCAATAATCTTTCTTTCTTATTATTTCCAAAAGCATTGAATTTCGAGTTGGACCTTAGCCCCTTTTCAAGTTAATTTTTATTTTAAACATTTCTCACTAATATTACTTAAATTCACTATGAAAACTAAATCCTTTTTACCTCTGAAATGTCTATTTATTAAACTAATATTTTTTTTTAAATTTAGAAAATGTATGAAATTCTAATAAAATTTCCTTTTAATACCCTTTATTTCAAAAATTCAAAAAAATATCCCAAAAATTTTAATTTTTTTTTTAAATTTTGCCCTTTAATCAGGGCCAAAAACAGCAGAAAACTTGACCAGATGAGAGGTTGTGTACAATATATATATATATATCAATAGAAAAAAGGTTTCACTTTTGTCGGGCATGGATTCAAAAAACATATTTTTTTTTATTTAATTCACAATCCAAATAAAAAACGACCATTTTATCAGAATTTTAAATTAAAAATAATATTACTATTTTTTTTTTTTTTTTTTTATAATGATATTGATACAAGAAGAAGTTGCACCAAGAAGGTACAACCTCTGAAGTCCGTGGTGGACCCTTGTAACGTGAAGATAAGGGGAGATTTAGGGATTGGGTAGAGGTCGAAGGTATCTGTGGATGCTGGTCTTGAAAGTTTGAAGGTTATAAGTAGCTGGAAAGACGGTCGGGGGAAGAGAATTCCAGTCTCTAGATGTCATAGGGATAAATGAATTGGCGAATGCGTACCGGTTTTAATTGTAGGAAAAAAGTTACCGAGCATCTCTCGGTGATCCAGATAGTATTTATTAATGAAAACACTAACAAAAATAAATAAAAACGTTCTAATTTGGTCTAACTATTATATATATTTGTTAGTGTTTTGATAAATAAATATATATAAGAAGTGCATTATACCTACCAGGGGATCAATTATCAATCCAAATCATGCATCTATAGGATACTGTGGGTTAAATTTTATACTGCATATTTTTGCATATTTGAATGATATTGCATATTTCTTGCCAAATACAGATGTTTTAAAAGTAACTTTTTAGAGGAAGAATGAAAAAAAGAAGAAATAAAACAGGGGGACACTAATTTAAATTCAAAGAAAACAAAAATAGGCCTCAACGACAAGAGTGTAGTGTTGGACGATGTAAACATAGCTCATAAACAACAATCCACTTATTTTTCTTATTATTCAGGTGTACTTTGACTTGATTAGATACTATTATAGGTACTCTACTCCAAAATGCCGAAAAAGTTTGCATTCTTTTTCTTTCAAAATAAAAGTGGGGATTTTAAGTTCCTTTAAATTCGCCCCCATTAAGTCTTTGGTGGTGGTCCGTTCCTTTTCATCGTATAAATCAATTTTAAGTGACCGTAGACATAATAACTTGAAAATAATTTAGAAAAATACTTGTAAACATAAATTATTCACATTACAATCAGATTTTAATTATTTTTAAGATCCTTTGTTAATTATTTCTTTATTATTATTATTTTTTTTTAATTGCCTTTGGGAACTATATCCCATTTTGACCATTGAGTGTTCGCACGTGTGTGTATAAATTAGTGTAGTGATCAGAATATAGCCGGTCAAATTTTAGAAATATTTTTTTAGTTTATTATTTGTACGTCAATAAGAAAAGCTTTTTAATTTAAAAAATAAAAGCAATACAACACAATCGTGTCTGTTAAATAAAACTTCCCCCCCCCCCCACCGGTATTTTTTCGATCACATTTTTTGAAACATTATAATATTTATTATGTTGATTTTATTAAAGTGCACCTAATATTTCTTTGTGTTTAAAGATTTTGTAATACACTTGGGGTGTCTATAGCTTACTTTATCATTTTATTTCTTTCATAGCGCTCCTTCAAATATATAGTCTTTTTGTCTTCAATTTTAATTTTTTAGTAAATAAAAAAATTTATTTTGCTAATTTTTACTGCATATATTTGCATATTTCAACGTATTCCTGCATATTACTTGCATATTTCGGCCTTTTTATTTGCATATTTTGACAGTTTTTACTTCATAAAAATCCGGTCTCTAGTCATTAAGTAAATTTAAACGGCGGGCGAGCGGAATCGCCATGTATTACATTCAAAATTTAAAATTTTAGATATCGTCGCCTTAGAGTGTAAACCTGCTAACTCACAACAATGAAATTTTACAGGGCAGAGAAAAAACAAACAAAATTTATTATTGTTGTTATCGAAAGAAACTATTTTTCACATTTTTTTTCTACAACTTAAGGAGGTTCTTTCGCGACAATCCACACAAAAAGTTTTAGCCTCGTAACCACTCCATAAATATAAACGAAACTAAAATTGCATTTGTGAAAGAACTACCTCAAGATCGCTGACTCTTTTTTCTTTCTAACGGTATTATTTTATTTAGAAATTTTTTCATTCAATATAAAAGATACAGAGTAAATTAAATCAACTAAACAGAATCATACAAACAAATGAATAACAAAAATTTGTTCATGAGGGTAACCCTTATGGGTTTTTGGTTTCTTCTCTTGCTCCCGTTTCTTCAATCTTCCTGTGGACCCTCGTCTAACCTCTTGATCTTCTCCAGTAGTCTGTCCCCCCTTCAACCCCCCCCCCCCACACCAATCTTGCACCTTCATCCCCAAATTCCTCCCAGTTCTCTCTCTATATGGAGGGAGGGAGGGTTAAAAATTAAAAACTAGGCTCTTGTTCCAAACTCAACCAAATTTTGTATACATAATCAGTGGGTTCCAAGAAGTCTAAAAATGGAAAAACTAACTGCCCGAAATGGGGGGGGGGGGCGGAGGGTCAAAAAAATGAAAATCTTGGCCATTTACCAAACTCAACCAAATTTTGTATACATAATCAGTGGACCCCCAGGAGTCTAAAAATGCAAAAACTAACCCCCCCTCCCCTACATGATTATAAATAATTCTTCCTTCCGCCTTCTCCTTCTCCATTTTATACACCCTGCATGCATCAATGTCCGCCTCTTCCCTCTTCCCGTTGCCCAGTTAGTTGTTTTTTCTTCAGATAAACTTTTATAGAAAATAAGAAAATAAAATCCCCGTTCTAAATAAATGGAATGAAAATTGTTCGCTTTAGTATATATTGCGGGTCGCTGAGAGGTTTATTTCAAGGGTAAAACTGACTGCCCGGAAAGCAGGTTAGTTCTCGGGTCAACTCGCATGCGGCCCGGCATAAAATTATAAACTCTCTTAAAACATTGAAATTTTTATGATATAATTTCAATAATTTTTTTCTTCTAAACTCAAGAAAAATTTGCAAAATCTCTCCATAAGATTTCGAAGAATAAAAGCCAAATTTTCAATTTTGAATGTGAAAATATATATCAAGATTTCCAAAAAATGATAAACAATTTTGTCATATTTTGACTTCATTTTTATTATATGTATATGTACAAATATTTTACCTGCAAACTTTCTGATTGAATGCACAGAACTGCAATCAGCCATTGAACTGAGAGAAAAATTTAATAATATTTCTCTTTAGTAGAAATTTATAAAAATTATCTACCCAGAAACAAATAAAATCCTGGATTTACAATATTTATTCCCTTTTTAGGTTTAAGCGCCTTCTTAATTTTAGCAACCTTAAAAGTTTAAAATGATTCCTATTTAAGAGAGGGCGGGAAGTTTTTCATTGAGGGCCCTCTGACCTGACATCTGGCGGGATTATTATTGCTTTTTTTCATCATCTGAGAACTTAAAAATATATTATTATTATTATTATAGTCATATTATAATATATAGTTTTATTAAATTAAAAGACGATTATTCCATTCTATATTATAATCTTTTATTGATTAATAATTTGAAATTGATCAGAATATATTCATTATGTCTGAACACAAATTTCCAACTTATACAGGTTAGTTTTCAAATGTCATGGAATATAAATAAAAGGTTTTGTTTATTTATTAAATAAATTAATAATTGTTATCTAATATATTGAACATTGTTGATGTTCTTAAATTGTTTTAAATTAAACCAGTAAGTAGAGAAAGTTTATTACCTCCTCAAATTTTCAGAATCTTATGCACATTATTAATATCTTTTACCCGTTATATTTAATATAATATATATTATTATGATTCTATTATATATTAATTATTTTATTTATAACATGGGCATTAGAATAGCATTGGGAGCTTTTCGAACTAGCCCTGTTGTTAGTCTTCTTGTGGAAACAGGTGAACCTCCTCTAAGATTAAGGAGAGAAATGTTATCTTTAAATTATTTATTAAAAATTTACTCTCTTCGAACCCACCCGTCGTATAACATTTTATTTAAAACTATAAACACGAGCAATTTCTTAAAACCCAGATCCTCTAAACCTTTAGGTATAAGAATGAAAAATCATATTGAGAATTTTGAGGTAAATTGCAACAGCCAGGTCGCAACAATTTTTTCACCCAACCCTCCCTGGCTTCTTAAAAAACCTGCAGTTATCTGGGACCTCAATAAATTCAATAAAAGGGACACAAATGGCACTATCTTTAACACAATGTTTCAGGACATTATAAAGAAATATCCGAATTATGCACTTGTTTTCACCGATGGCTCAAAATTCGAAACAAAAGTAGGTTGCGCCTTCAAACACAATAATTTTGAATTTAATTTTAGACTTCCCGCCATTTCCAGCATTTTCACCGCAGAACTAAAAGCAATCGAATTAGGTCTTACTTATATTAAAAACCGTGGGCTGAGAAAAAGCATCATAATTAGTGACTCGCTAAGTGCCCTTCATGCACTGGAGGGATTCAATTCTTCGCATCCCTTGGTGCAGAGGATCCAGTCTCTGTTTGGAGAGCGGTCGGAGTTTGAAAGTCTTTTTTTGTGGGTGCCAGGACATAGAGGAATTGTAGGTAACGAGGCAACATATATTTTGGCCAAACGGGGTGCAAACAAGCCCTCTATAGATTTTTCTCAAACATTCTTGAAAGACTCTCAAAGATTTTTCAAAATCAAAATTGGGAAATTATGGAGTGACGAATGGAAGAATGAAAATAGACTACTTAAACGAGTAAAACCAGTTGTTAGTCCCTTGGAAATATATAATCTTAGTCGACGAATGCAGACTATCATAACAAGATTAAGAATAGGGCATTGTTTTTTTTCACACGGTCAGTTGATTCTAAGACAGGATCCCCCATGGTGTGGAACCTGCTATACTAGAGTCACGGTTGACCATATTTTGATTGATTGTCCTCGGTATGGGCGCAGAAAGAATAAATTCTAAGATAGAAGGTGTATCAATCGGAAGCCTGTTGACTGACCAGGAGGGTTTTGAGAAATTGTTCGAGTTTTTGAGTCGAGTACACTTGTTGAAATTCATTTAATTGTATACGGTTGTTGTTTGTTTGTTGTCGTTATTGTTGTATGACATTATTCTTACCTACGTGATGGCGCAAATGACCATAGTAGTCGACGCACCGATAAGCAAATAATAATAATAATAATTATTTTATTTTTATTATTTATGTCTATCGATTAAATTATTAAAATTGTTATCAAGAAATAAGGACCATATTTTTCATGCAAATAATTTATATTTTAATGCCAACGTTTCATCAAGTTTGTTCACTTCTTCAAGGCTCAAATAATTACCTTCCTTGCATATTTGTCATTTTAATCATTCTTTCTTAACATCCCCTCAGATCTTATAGCCCTAATTAGGCATATTAATTCCGACACCGAAACTAAAATTATAACGGAATAATTTTCTGGAATAAGACAGGGCAATTCTTTAAGTCCTGCTCTCTTTAATCTAATCATGGATGAATTAATATCACACATTAAAGGAATGAAAGGATACAACCTAGGAGAAAAAGATATCCCAGGAAGATAATTATTTGAGCCCTGATGAAGTCAACAAAGTTGATGAAACATTGGCAATAAAATATAAAATATTTGCATAAAAAATATAGTCCTTATTTCCTGATAACAACTTTAATAATTAATTATTTTGAAAAAATTCATTTCCAAACAAGTCCGGATCGGTTCCTAAAGTTATATTTTCCCTTGTGCTCGAGTTTAGCTCGCTAGTATCCATGAACATTAATATCTATCTATATAAAGCAATATTATTATTTTCAGGGCCACATTTCTTATGCAGCGATTGTCAGACAATGTATATTAGTGAAGAATTCCTGAACAAACATCAAAAGAAATGTATCCATAGGAAATTACATTTAATTTTTAAATTGAAATTTCAATTAAGAATAAATACATCAGCTGATGGTAAGTTCATTTATTTGATTAATAAACTTTGTCGCATTCTCCTAGAACTTGACTTCAAATTAGAATTTACATGAAAATAAGCCTCTGTTCATTTCCCGTCCATCTCGGCGATCATTAAAACATTCAAGGAATTACACTTTCAAATCAATGCAACAATTAAATAATTAATTTCTTAGATCAGTGGGACTTAGCCTTTTATTAGTCGCACCCCCTTATAATCCTAAAATATTTTCGCGGCCAATACCCCCCCCCTCTCCCACTATTAGGAAACATACTCTTAATTACTCGTACAAAAAAAACTCTCAAATGTAATAATAATTCATAGATAACTCAAAAATCAGAACTTAACATAACAATAATAAAGTAAATAAAATTTTTGAAAATTTTTTAGAAACTTTTTAAAATTCAAAATCAAAGCGCAATTCAAAGTTCGATCATTAGCTTGGCCGTACACACTGTACGCTATTTACACTAACCATTTCGAGCCAAATTTCAATAATATAGCTTAAATAGATTCTGAGATATGGAGCTAAGAAAGTAGCTTATTTTGGCACTTAGCTCACTCACTCACTGACAGGTCATCAAAACCAAATTGGCTACACATTAGATTTCACTACTTTTTCGAACTTGGCCTGTTTTTTCACAGAATATTTTGGTCGGGATATAAATTACTAGGTAGGTTTCAAAACCTGAATATATAAAGCCACGTTGTGGCTAGGTGGCTAAAAGCTGCCAACGTACCGTATAACTAAAAATTAAATATAATTTTCGATAAATTGTAAAAAAACATTACTTAATTATATACATATACAGCCATCAAATTGTATCAACTTTATAACCATTGAGGAATATCATCATGCTCGGACACCTTATACACAAATATGGGGCTCGTCTTCAAGGACTCATCAACTCTTAGGAACTGATGATGGCATTATTTAATTAAAGCCGAAACGTTTTCTATAATTGGGAGTTTTTTATTCAGCAGAGGCTACCCATTGGCTGAATCCCTCTCCATTACTTAATTAAATTGTAAAAAAATACTAAAAACATAAAATTAATACTAATAAGCAAGTCAAAACAAGCGAAAACAAAATCATCATCATTGAGTATACAGTCCTAAGACTGGTTTGATGCAACAATCCGTCTCCACTCGACTCTGTCCCCCGCCAGCTGTTTGACCTCTCTAAATGTCTGGCATCCCATATCCCCAATTATTTGGTTGAAATATTCTAATCTGGGTCTTCCCCTTCCCCTTTTCTTTGCCACCTCCCCCTCCAAGATATCCCTAAGCAGTCCCCCATGTCTCAGTGTGTGCCCCATCATCTGACCACTTCTCTTCTTCAGACTCTTCCACAAGGTTCTTCTTTCTCCGATTCTTCCAAGAACTTCTTCATTTGTAATTTTATCCATCCATTTGATATACATCATTCTTCTGTAGCACCACATTTCGAAAGCCTCTAATCTCGTTCTCTCCGCTTTTCTAATTGTCCAGGTTTCACACCCGTACATGGCTATGCTCCATACATATGTCTTCAATAGCAACTTCCTGTTTTCTAAGCTGATTGAGGAGGAGCATAGTAGTTTTTGTTTTGAATTAAACCCCATTTTTGCTTGGGCAATTCTTGATTTAATTTCGTTTTTGCTCCTCCCATCCCATGTTATTTTACTTCCTAGGTAGCGGAATTCCTTAACTCCTTCTAGGTTTTCTTGGTTAATTTTGATGCATTCCTTAAGGAAAACAAAATGTAAAATAATATTTAATACAATCG
>JALMQS010000099.1:47753195-47801889 GCA_024734495.1 Forficula auricularia
TTTTTTTTATGTAATTTGAAGAGAATGGCCTCTGGTCACCTAATAAAAAAAAACAAGAAAATTGTTTCAAAAATACTTTCACAAACTTTGGCCATGGGTTCCTTATATTAAAACAGTGGTTTTCAACCTTTTTCATGACGCGACCACTCTTAGTATGAAAATTCAATTTTTTCGATGATATTTCGGGAACGTATGTTTCCCTAGAAATTCTTAATCTAATTGATAAGGGTCCCCCCTTATCATCAACAACCCTTCCAAGACAGGCTTAAAAAAGTAATCAACCTACCACGAGGTGTCGGTCGTCATTGTTTGTTTGAAAATTACTTTGGAGAGGAAATTAGTACCAATTTTGAATATTTGTGTAATTAATGTTTTTCTTTTTTCTCACTATTATTATTTGCATTATGGAGAATTAAAAAAGAAGCCGCTATGATATTTCTATCTCCCTCATCCATGATTAAATCCAAAATATTATTTCTTTGTAAAGGCTATGTAAATTGGAGCATTCGTGCTATGGGGATCGATTCTATTCAAAAGTATATTAATGAACAGAAAGTTCTTGCTCCTGCTCCTTTTGGGTTAAAAGCGTACAAAAGAAAAATGGCTTTGAAATACTCAAAATTTCAAAAATTTTGCTGCCGACCGAGTATTTAATAATACGGTTATTCAAAATTGGAGGGGACGTTTTACATTGAGTGCCCTGACATCTGGCGGATTTATTGTATAAGTTTTTTTCCAAGTTGTAAACAAAGAAACATTAATTTCTTAAATTCGTTATTCTTATTCATGTTCATGATAATTCCATACGAATCTACTAATATTCAAGAATATAATTTTATTAAATGAAAAAACTATTCCGTTCAATATTATAATCTATTCATAATGGCTGAAATTGCAAACTTGAATTTGAAATATCCAATTTATACAGGTTAGTTTCCTCTGTCATGGAATATAAATAAAATGTTTTCTTTATTTATTCAATAATAATTAATTGTCATCTATAATTGAACATTGTTAACTTATTATTATTGTTTTCAATTAAATACTTAATTATTGAAAAATTCATTCTAACCTCGAATGGATCAGAATCTAAATCTTGAACAGGTGGTTATATTTCATGAATTTATTTTCAATTATACTACACTCACGAGCAAAGAAATGGAATCCCCTCCCTTGTGAGTGTTATTAAATGTAATTTTCATTCTCAAATATAATAATAATAATAATATAATATTATGAAAGTCCATAGCGTCCATATTATTTAATTAATTAAGTAAGTTCGCAGGTACTTGGACAGGTTTTAAGGTGTAAATCAAAAAATTGTCATTGATTTTTGCCATTTTTTTGATTTTCACCTTAAAACCTGTCCAAGTATCTGCCAATTTACTTAATTAATTAAATAATATATTTCCATTAGGTTATCATTCTACATTTATTTTACGCCTCCTCTACACTATGAGCCAATTTGGGCCAATTCCAGCCAACGCCAATGTGTAGAGGGGGCTTGACTTGTATTGGTCATTGGTTGACGCTGGCGATGAGATTGGCGGTGGTTGGCCTTCGGAACGGTTTTTTCTATTTATGAAAGAGGGCCAATGTTACGCAACTAAAGTGCCCACTGGCTAGGTGTCGTTTCCACAAGGCCATAGACATTGGCCCAACTCTTGGACCACTGTGTGGAGACACCGTCGAATTAACTCGTTTTACTGGTGGCCAACATGGCCAACATGTTTGGCTCACGTTGGGCCATAGTGTAGAGGGCCCAATAAATGCTGAAAAATGAACCTTGTAGAAAAAATATTTAAATTTCTAATAAATTACAAAGAAACGTACAAAGTATCATTGAATTAATGAAAAGAGAGGGATTCCATTTCTTTGCTCGTGAGTCTATTATATAATTCACTCGTTATTAATTATTTTGGTTTTAAATAAAAAAAAATTAATTGTTGTTAGAGTTGGTGGCTGAAATGATGAAACTATTAGATGAAGGAGGAGGTCAAATCAGCCAAAGTTGGATGCCCTGGGTTTCAATAAAACACCCTGAATAAAACGTTTCATATAGACCGATAGTCTCTACAATAAATTATGCTAATTCAGTTTTCGAAGTATTTAGCTGGTATTTGGCAAAGCCTTACGGTTAACGACGATTATCTGTCCAAAAACATGAATGTGGAAAAGGGGCAAAGTTCGGTACAAAAGAGTTGAGATCTAAACGAGTACCAAGTTCCATAGCAGTTTTTATTTTTTAATGAAAATGATGAGAGAAGGAGTTACACCAAAAAGGTGCACCCCCTAAAGGCCTGGGTTGGCCCCTCCATCGTGAAAAGAAGAAGAAGGGTTGACCATTTCATTCCTACATGAATATAAAAAAAGTCAAAAACCTGAATATTCTTGAGTTGCTTAAATCATTGCCATAGGGATGAACAACGTTCTTCAATTGATTTAAAAGAATTTTTTTTACGTGTTCTTTGATATTAAATTTATAACTTGGCAAGTTATAATAGTCAATAACTTACGTTTAACGTGATGATATTTAATACAAGCCTAAAATTTAGCTTTGCTATTTTTTCTATTTTATACTACAAACAATTCAGTTGGATATAAAACTTGCCAAGCTATAAATTTAATATCAAAGAAAGTAACAAATTTTCTTTTAAATCTATTGAAGATCGTTGTTCATCCCTATAGCTATGATTTAAGCAACTGCTATGGAACTTGGTACCCGTTTAGATCTCAACTCTTTTGTCGGCGAAGCCGTTTGTACCGAACTTGGCCTCTTTTTTACATTCATGTTTTTGGACAGATATCGTTAATTTTTGAAAAGTTTTTTTCTTTAATTTATCTAAATATTTAGATTTAAACATGTATATTAATCATTATTAAATATTTCTCATAAAATATCCGGCCGGGTTTTCATAAATTCCACCCCTTTATTTCGGGCTCCGAAGGGAGAGTTTCGGTTTTTCAATTTCCTCCTTTATTAATGTGCCAAACTTTACCAGTATGCCAAATTTCAGAATTCTAGCTTGATTGTATTTCCACTATATGTTAATTAAGCCTGTATAATAAATTTCACTCCTTCATTTTATGTCCTGAAAAAGGGAAAGTTTCACTTTTTCGATTTTTCCCTTTAATTGTAGCCCAAACTCTACCAGTATGTCAAAATTCAGCATTCTAGGATCAGCGGAAGTATTTTAGGTTTTGGATATGTCAGTCAGTCAGTGTTAAAATGGCACTTTTCAGACCTTAATAACTCAAGAACTATAATAGATTTATTCATGGGATTCTAGATGTTCCAGTGGGGCTTATTAGACATGCAAAATTTCAAGTGTGTATGTCTAATAGTTTTTGAGTAATGGGGGGGGGGGGGGGGGTCGAAAGTAGCTCGAAATGGTTCGTGTAAATATACGTACACATGGCCGGTGGGTGTGTCGCCCGTTTTTCCGAACTTGGCTTACACACTGCCCCGTGTCTGTCTAGATTATAAAGTGTTAAATTCTATTATATAACTAAAAACAGATTAACAGATATTCTCTTAGCCTGGGGGGGACAAGTCCTGATCTCTTTTGTGTCCACATCCATTCCTTTAGACTTCTTTATGCTTTGCGTTGAGGAGATTCGGGTGAAATATGTGAATTTATTTTGCTGCCTTTGTGTAAATTCAAAGAACCTTTAAATATTTGCCTATATAAGAATTATTTTACTTTTCCTGGACAAATTTATTTACAGTTGAGAGGAATTCCTATCTGTGACGGCTTAACCGGGTGGGCTATTGGGGTCTATAGCCCCCGGCGGTAAATACGTAAAGGGTACAAAAACGGTAAACATTCTTATTTTTATTTTATTTTTTATATTTTGAATAAAAATTTTATATTTAGAATGAAGTATATATAATATTGAATTTTCTTTTATCTCTTCTTAAATAGATTTATTAACGTTTTGTCAAATAATGTTTTTGATTTGATAATATTTTTGAAATAAATTGTTTCCTGATTTAAGGTAGAATATCCATAGACTTATAGAGAGCATCGACCCATAGACAATGGAGTTTCAAAGCCTTTCTTTCTCAAAGGATAAAATTCTTGTATAAACTGCCCAAAATATATTTACCCTCCAATCCTCCCACTCAGGATCCGGTTGAGTGGCTCAAGGTGTGCTCACAGCAGAACGGTGTTTTGGATTTCGCATTTCTCCCGGATATCTCGATTTCTGATTTTGTCCAGCCTAGTTTTATTCATTATTCTTCTTAAGGTCTTCATTTCAGTAGTTTCCTCAATATTTGCCTGGTTTTGCCAGTGTCAGATCTTGTTTCAGCTGCATAGGTCAATTTACTGGGCGTATGCGCACCTTGGGTTCTATTCTTAAAAATTTGTTGGACCACATTGTATCAGTAAGACATCCCGACAATAGAGAATCGACTTTAAACCAAAAATAGCGATTGATTCTCATCAAATACTTGAGGAATAACCATTCTATATTGGATTTTTGACGTTTCGGTTTTTATTGGTAACCATTGCTGAAGACATAGAGGAATCGACTTTAAACCAAAAATAGCGATTGATTCTCATCTAGTACTTGAGGAATAACCATTCTATATTGGATTTTTGACGTTTCGGTTTTTATTGGTAACCATTGCTGAAGACATAGAGGAATCGACTTTAAACCAAAAATAGCGATTGATTCTCATCAAGTACTTGAGGAATAACCATTCTATATTGGATTTTTTGACGTTTCGGTTTTTATTGGTCACCATTGCTGAAGACATAGAGGGAATCGACTTTAAACCAAAAATAGCGATTGATTCTCATCAAATACTTGAGGAATAACCATTCTATATTGGATTTTTGACGTTTCGGTTTTATTGGTAACCATTGCTGAAGACATAGAGGTATCGACTTTAAACCAAAAATAGCGATTGATTCTCATCTAATACTTGAGGAATAACCATTCTATATTGGATTTTTGACGTTTCGGTTTTTATTGGTAACCATTGCTGAAGACATAGAGGAATCGACTTTAAATCAAAAATAGCGATTGATTCTCATCTAATACTTGAGGAATAACCATTCTATATTGGATTTTTGACGTTTCGGTTTTTATTGGTCACCATTTCTGAAGACATAGAGGAATCGACTTTAAACCAAAAATAGCGATTGAGTCTCATCAAATACTTGAGGAATAACCATTCTATATTGGATTTTTGACGTTTCGGTTTTTATTGGTAACCATTGCTGAAGACATAGAGGTATCGACTTTAAACCAAAAATAGCGATTGATTCTCATCTAGTACTTGAGGAATAACCATTCTATATTGGATTTTTGACGTTTCGGTTTTTATTGGTAACCATTGCTGAAGACATGGAGGAATCGACTTAAAATCAAAAATAGCCATCGATTCTCATCTAATACTTGAGGAATAACAATTCTACATTAGGTTTTGACGTTTCGATTATTATTGGTAACCATTGCTGAAGACATGGAGGAATCGACTTAAAATCAAAAATAACGATCGATTCTTATCTAATACTAGAGGAATAACCTTATTGCATTCCATTTTTGATGTTTTGACTATTAATGGCAACATCTACTGAAAACGTGGAAGAATAGACTTAAAATCAAAAAGACTAAAATCTTTTATGGCAAACAACTCAAAGGCTTGAGTTGTTTACCAAAAAGATTTTAGTCTTTTTGATTTTTAAGTCGATTCTTCCGTTTTCAGTAGAGGTTGCCATTAATGTCAAAACATCAAAAATGGAATGCAATAGGTTATTCCTCTAGTATTAGATAAGAATCGATCGTTATTTTTGATTTTAAGTCGATTCCTCCATGTCTTCAGCAATGGTTACCAATAATAATCGAAACGTCAAAAACCTAATGTAAATTGTTATTCCTCAAGTATTAGATGAGAATCGATGGCTATTTTTGATTTTAAGTCGATTCCTCCATCGTCAGCAGTGGTTGCAATAATAGCCCGAAATGTCAAAAATCAAATGCAGAATTAGTTCATTCCTCGACTATTAAATGAGAATTATTTTTGGATTAATGTCAATATGAACTACAAATTGCAAGTGATATCTGATTAATAATAAAGGAACAAACATATTAATATTTCAAATGAATTTGGATAAAGTTTAGCAACGATCCGTTGCAGTTTATTTATATTTTGAATAAAAATTTTATATTTAGAATGAAGTATATATAATATTGAATTTTCTTTTATCTCTTCTTAAATAGATTTATTAACGTTTTGTCAAATAATGTTTTTGTTTTGATAATATTTTTGAAATAAATTGTTTCCTGATTTAAGGTAGAATATCCATAGACTTATAGAGAGCATCGACCCATAGACAATGGAGTTTCAAAGCCTTTCTTTCTCAAAGGATAAAATTCTTGTATAAACTGCCCAAAATATATTTACCCTCCAATCCTCCCACTCAGGATCCGGTTGAGTGGCTCAAGGTGTGCTCACAGCAGAACGGTGTTTTGGATTTCGCATTTCTCCCGGATATCTCGATTTCTGATTTTGTCCAGCCTAGTTTTATTCATTATTCTTCTTAAGGTCTTCATTTCAGTAGTTTCCTCAATATTTGCCTGGTTTTGCCAGTGTCAGATCTTGTTTCAGCTGCATAGGTCAATTTACTGGGCGTATGCGCACCTTGGGTTCTATTCTTAAAAATTTGTTGGACCACATTGTATCAGTAAGACATCCCGACATTCTGGAAGCCTTAAGGGCCTGTTGTCCAACTTCGAAAGTGAGATTTTTTCACTTGTTATTTGAATTCCACGGTACGGGGAAGGACATTATTTGCTCTATGATGTTGTTGTAGAGTTGTAATTTGCACCGAAGTGGTTCTTTAGAGATGTTGAGAGATTTTGTTTTCTTCGGTGATACTCTTAAATCAAATTTGAAATATGTAGACATGAAATTGTATAATTTGATAGAATGGGAAGAATGCATAAATTAAATAATAATTAAATTCTAATTTGTTTGATTGTAAATAAATAATAATAATAATGTTATTTACGACGACCTCCCACATGGGTCAAATATTTAATTATATAGAAAAAATTTATATAAACTCATTACATTCATTCTGAACCTTTGGGCGCAGGCACGTTCTAGATTTACATGAAGTTACAATTTTGTTTGTTTGACAAGGCTTGGTTCGATCACATATGTGTACAAGTGTAAGTTTAAACAACCAACTTAGTCAACTTGTAATATTATGATAATAAGCATAAAATATATCATTGTTAACATCTATTTGTAAATTTTGTAGCCCAATTAACTGAAGATGGCCAAATAAATTCAGGCCGAAACGTTTTATTCAGGGTGTTTTATTGAACCCAGTGCATCCAACTTTGGCTGATACCTCCTCCTTCATCTAAAACAAAAAAATTAATTGGTTTAATAATAATGAACTTGCAATAGGTTCAGTTTCGCTATTCACTATATTACATATATAGAAATTTAATTCGAATCAAGTCCGGATTGGTTCATTTAAATTCAATTTAACTCGATTTTAACTTGCTATGTCCATGAGGCCTTAAACAATTAAATATAAATAAAAATTGCAATTTTATCTTTTTCAGGTCCACATTTTTTGTGCACGGAATGCATGACTATGTTCATTAGTGAAGAATTCCTGAACAAACATCAAAAGAAATGTATACATGGGAAATTAGATTTTATTTTAAAAATGAAATTTCAATTGAGAACAAATACATCAGCTGATGGTAAGTTCATTCATGTGATTAATAACCTTAGGAGCACTTCCCTACAACTTTTCTTTAAATTCCAATTTAAATGAAAATAGAAAGACTTTCTTCGTTTGTCCTCCATCTCGGAGACCATTAGGACATTCAATAGATTACATTTTTATGAGATTTTAGTATTAATCATTTTTATTGATCAATGAATACTAAATTAATTGCCTAGCCCACTATATGCCACCCATCTAACGATATTATTAAATGATTTCACAATTGACAATAGCAGAAAATTACAATTGATTTTCTCTTTTATTATAAATTTTTTCTCTAATATAATCTTGTCAATATATTTATTTTTTTCCAGACAAAACTACTGAAACTACTGAAGACTATTTCTGTGAGGAATGTTTCTCTGGATTCCTATCATTGTCTGATTTCGAAAGACATATATTGGAAGGTCACTCGGAAGAAGTACTCTTCACAAGTAATGTGAACGATCAGAATTACAGTGTTGAAACCAAACCGGAACCCCTTATTGACATGACCACGCAGAAGAAGAAGGCTTCCAAAGTGACCGCTCATAATCCATATCATGAAGTAAAACCGTCGTTATCCTGTCATAACGATTCCGAAAAATTGAAATCAAAACAAACCAACCAATGCTTGGGAACTCATTCTAATAAAAAACATACAGGAAAACAGTCTATCGTCTGTGATCAATGCGAGAAAGCTTTCTCAAACAATTATAATCTTAAAAAACATTTACTTATTCATAGAGGGGAAAAGCCTTTCGTCTGTGATCAATGTGATAAGCGTTTCTTATATAAGTATAGTCTCAAAAGCCATTTATTAATTCATACAGGCGAAAAGCTTTTCGTCTGTGATCAATGTGATAAGCGTTTCTTGCGAAAAGGTGAACTCAAAGGCCATTTATTAATTCATACGCAAGAAAAGTCTTTCGTCTGTGATCAATGTGATAAGCGTTTCTCGGGAAAAGGTGAACTCAAAAGACATTTATTAATTCATACCGGCGAAAAGCCTTTCGTCTGTGATCAATGTGATAGGCGTTTCTCGCGAAAAGGTGATCTCAAAACCCATTTATTAATTCATATGGGCGTAAAGGCTTTCGTCTGTGATCAATGTGATAAGCGTTTCTCTCGAAAACGTGAACTCAAAAACCATTTATTAATTCATACGACCGAAAAGCCTTTCGTCTGTGATCAATGTGATAAGCCTTTCTCGCGAAAACGTGATCTCAAAACCCATTTATTAATTCATACAGTCGAAAAGCCTTTCGTCTGTGATCAATGTGATAAGCGTTTCTTCCGAAAAGGTGAACTCAAAAGCCATTTATTAATTCATACAGTCGAAAAGCCTTTCGTCTGTGATCAATGTGATAAGCGTTTCTTCCGAAAAGGTGAACTCGAAAGCCATTTATTAATTCATACGGGCGAAAAGCCTTTCGTATGTGATCAATGTGATAAGCGTTTCTTTGATAAGACTAAACTCAAAAACCATTTATTAATTCATACGGGCAAAAAGCCTTTCGTCTGTGATCAATGTGCTAAGTGTTTCTTAGATAAGACTAGACTACAGAGGCATTTATTAATTCATACGGGCGAAAAGCCTTTCGTCTGTGATCAATGTGATAAGCGTTTCTTAGAAAAGACTAAACTCAAAAGGCATTTATTAATTCATACGGGCGAAAAGCCTTTCATCTGTGATCACTGCAAAAAGGATTTTTAAGGAAGGAAAACTACAAAAATCATTTGAAAATTCACTCTATTGCAAATAACTAAATTAATAAATAAAAATCAGAAATTGTCAAAAGATAAATGAGGATGCCCAGCTAATTACAAGTCAATTAAATACCAAGCCTTTGAAACTGATCTCTGACGACCAACAGTCATTTAGATTGAACCTTTGTGTCTAGTGAAAACTATTTGTACTTCTCCTCTTGTCTATATTGTATGCTTCTTTTGCTTGATAAATAATTAAACAACTCTCACTCTACGACATGTTTGAATATATATTTTATCCAAATTTTCTCTTTCCATTTTACAATAACAAAAAGCCATCGACACTTTTCATAGTCTCGCAGAGATTTTGAAGTTTTCTGGAACTGATGAAGGTTTCGATACACTTTATAACTTGATTTATTCTTTCGGATTGATCACAAAATTTGATTTCGACGTGCCGAAACATCCAAAAGTTATAAAAATTCCTTCAAAAATTATGAAGTCGCTAAACCCTTTGTTTTTGCCAGCCCCCGTGATTATTGCCCAGAAATTTATTTCAAGATAATAATAAAACTTGAGCAAGATGCGAGGTAGGTTTCACAAAAATGAAATAAAACAAAATTGAGTTTTGTTTCTTTTTTGTGAAACCTACCTCGCATCTTGCTCAAGTTTTATTATTATATCAAAATGTTTCACATAGAACCAACACCTAACTCCTTAAAAGTTATTATTTCAAGATGTTAGATATTGTGATCAACTGTTTCGATTATCGATTTTCTGAAGACCCTAGGAAATTGAAACATTTCTTCTTTCTGAAACTAGTAATTGTAGTTATGTATTAGAATTTTATAAGTATGACTTTGACCCTGAAATATTAATGTTACTCCGAAATATGATGTTAGATTTGTGTGAATCTAAAAATGTTATCATTGAAAGTTCTCAAGACCTAGTCCTCTAATAAACACGTCCCTCAGAGGTTTAGAAAACGTATTTGAAATCTAAAAATTAAACTTTTTCTAATCGTAACAAAAAATTTTTATTCTTATTATATTAAAGCAAGTTTTAAGCCTTGGAATTGCACAAATTAAAGACACACGCTTTACAAACATCATAAAGTTCACATCTTTTGAATAATGCGATTTTTAATCTTATAAATTCTTTTTATTTCTGGCTTTGCCCAGAGAAATTCTTTGAAAATATAACTGTTCTATGACTTTCTAATGAAAGTCCTATCCATATAGTATAATTTAGTGAGATAAAAGTTGTTCTTTGTCGCCTCAGGGTTCTATCTCAAATTATATGAATTTTTCTTATGAATTAGCTGCTACTTAATCGAATATTCATTAAGGAGGAGACCTCAATACACAATGTGGTCAACATATTAAGGTTCCTTAATGGTTTCTAAATATAATGAAAGTTGATTTTCCTGGGACAACTTACAACCCAAGGAGATTCAAAGGGTTCAAAAGGTTCCCAGTCATGAGACGTAGAGACCGGATTTTTATGCAGTTAAAATTGATGAAATATGCAACTAATATGCAAATATATGTTGTAAAAGATGGCAAAATAAATTTTTTTATGCATAAAAAATTAAAATTGAAGACAAAAAGACTATATAATTGAAGGAATGCAATGAAAGAAATAAAATCATGTGTCAAATATGTACTTTTATTGCGTAAAAAATTGCACAAAATTCTCATTAGATATAGGTACTCTATGTCAGAGGTGGGGAACCTTCTTACCCTGAGAGGCCACATAAGTTTCAATACCGATAAATGTAACTTTTGTAAAGTTATTGCTGTTCAAATTCAATTCTTTTTTTATTTTAAATTCAGTTTTTCTTTATTTCAAATTCATTTTTTTTTTTTTTAATTTCAAATTGAATATTTTTTTTTACATATTTTCAATAAACACAAAAATTAATAAAATTAAATTAATAAAACAAATCGAAAATTTAATTCAATGAAAAGTAAATAATTAAACAAAGTATATAAATAACAAAAAATAAAAAACTTAAAATATTTATTCATTATTTAATATGTAATTCAAGTATTAGTGAGATATTTGCATTTGTTTCTTGCTTGAAAGTAGTTCAATATTTGGATGAATAAGCTGCTTAACTTCTTCTTTTCTTCTTCTTTAGCCTGTTAACGTCCACTCCTGAACATAGGCCTCTTCCATTCTCTTCCATATCGATCTCATGCTGGGCTAACTGCATCCAGTTTCCCCCGCGTGGCGTCGGATGTCATCTCGCCATCTTGCCTGTGGTCTTCCAACACTTCTCTTGGATTGTCGATGCCTCCATTGTAGAAGGATTTTAGTCCACTTTATATTGTCTCTTGCTATGTGACCTGCCCATTGCCACTTAAGACGAAGCACTCGTTCCACCACATCCACGACCCCCGTTCTCTTTCTGATTTCCTCATTTCGGATTTTCTCTCTGAGGCTAACTCCCAGCATCGCACGTTCCGTCGCTCGCTGGCAGACTCGGAGTCGATTTGCACTATGTATCGTTAGTGTTACAGTCTCGAGCCCATAGGTAGCGACAGGCAAGATGCATGACTCATAAACTTTTCTCTTGAGGTTTATAGGGATGCGTGGTTCCCGGAGAATATAGCTGAGCTTGCCAAACGCCGCCCAGGTCAAGCCGATACGTCTGGTGATTTCGGCCGTCTGGTTATCCTTTCCTAACTTGATGTTATGTCCCAGATACACATACTCATCGACTTTCTCGAGAGTATGATTACCGATGGTGACCACTATATTGCTCAGACTCATGATTTTAGTTTTCTGAAGATTCATTTTCAGACCCACAGCTTGTGAGGATTCTTCGAGTTCACGTAGCATTATTCCTAATTCATCTGGGTCGCTGCTGATAAGCACAATATCGTCGGCAAAGCGTAGGTGGTTAAGACGGCTTCCATCGATGTCGACCCCCCTTTGTTCCCAAGAAAGGCTCTTAAATACGTCTTCCAACGCTAGGGTGAAAAGTTTGGGCGAGATGGTATCGCCTTGACGGACGCCCCTCCTGACTGGTATTTTTCCCGTAGCCATTCCTCTTCCAGTTTGACATGCAAGGTTACTGCTTAACGCCAAGTCTTAATTGATCTTCTAAATGAGTATCTGTAATTTGGGTTCTTAAATTAGTTTTAATTTTTGCCATTAAAGAAAATGTTGACAAATTTATGACAATAAAGTAAATAATAAAGTGAGTCAAAATAATTATAACAAAAAAATATTGACAAAAAGAGATGACAAAGTGTTTATACATGTTATTTTATTTTAAATTAATGAAATATTTTTATTTGTATGTATTTAAATATCAAGAAGATAAAAAACTAGAATAATCGTCGAGGCCACATAAGAAATTCAAAAAGGCCACAGGTTCCCCACCTATGCTCTATGTATTTTGTATTATTATTATTATTATTTTTTTTTTATTTATTTATTTATTGTCACCGGTAACACAGTCCATTTAGACAGCACATCAGTAATGTGTTATTGATGGAGCCGAGATTTAGACAATTCGAAAATTTATATGCTATCAAGGCTTGAACCCGGGCCTCCCGCTTGAACATCGTCCTAAATCAAAATAATAAACAAAATAATGTTTCAAAAAATGTGAACGAAAAAATACTGGGGGAGGAGGAGGGGGTAGTTTTATTTAACAGACACGATTGTATTGTACTGCTTTTATTTATTTATTTTTTTTATATTAACAATCTTATCATATTGACGTCCTATACTACTAAAGGGCACTTGTGCCTGCCTCTGTATGTATATATAGCCATTGTTTAATTAGATTAAAGGCTAATTATTAATAATTGTTGAAACATAAAATAATAATTATTAATTCTACTTAATTCTAATTCCTCTAATATAAAGAGAAATGTGAATGTATCGAAACATGAATAAAAGATTGTTCTGGAGAAGAGTGAAGTATTAAACAATTAGTAGTAATGAGTGAAAATCGAATGGTCTGCTTTAAAATTGGTTAAATAATTATTTATTTATTTTATTTTATTTTTTATTTATTTATTTCATTTTCAACGGTTAAAAGCTTCAATTTACGAAATTATAAAATTATACATTAACAATACTCATTACATATACAACAATACATTAATAATATTCATTACATACAACAACACATTACATAATTATATATTAGCATTACATTTATTATTCATAAATAAGTGTGAGCTTCTTGAATAAAGCCGCTACCTTATTGATTTCCAAAGAAAATTCACGAGGGTTAACCAATTTTGGTTCCAACTCATTGTAACAATGACAGAGTCTGAAGACTGGATTTTTTTTTTTTAATGCAATCGAATGCAAGAAGGGGTGTACCAGTAGAGATGCAGCCCCTATGGATCTCGAAAGACCCTTGCATTACCGAAGAGAAGGGAAAGCTGATTAAGTGAGAGGGTGTAGACGTAGGTGTCTATGCACTCCGGTTTTGAAGGTTTGAAGATCATAGGTGCTGGGAAAGATAGAGGCTGGGAGAGAGTTCCAGTTCCTTGAAGTCATGGGGATATATGTATTCGCGAATGAAGTGGTCCGGCACTTTTCCAATTTGACCGCGAGAGAGTGTTGGGAGTCGGCAAAACGCGTGCTACGTGCAAAGCATGCTTTGGGGGGAATTATTGATTTTATCTCATCAGAGCACCTGCCGTGATAGTATCTATAGAAAAGGGAAAGGGCAGAGACGTTTCTTCGATGAGCCAGCGAGTCGAGGGAGTCGGTGAGGGTAGAATCGTCAATTAGCCTGACGGCTCGTTTCTGAATTGCATCCAGGGTAGCAAGAGAATATTTTGAGGCTCCTCTCCATAGATGAGAGCCGTATTCGAGACAGGGGCGGATTTGGGCCTTGTAGATGGTGAGAAGTTGTGGGGGTTTGTAAAATCGCTTGGACCTGAATAAGAAGCCAATCTTCCTTGCTGCAGATTTCGCCACAGAGGAGATGTGTTCATTCCAAGACAGGTCAGATGCGACAGAGACGCCCAACATGGATAGGTTGTCACACATTTTCAGGGTATTCGAATCGAAGTGAATATCAGGGAAATCTTTATTTTCGCGCCTAGAAATTAGACAACATTGAGTCTTGTTTGAATTAAAGTTAACTAAATTTTGAGAGCCCCATTTATTCAGTTTGTCTAGGTCGAGAGTAATTGAGGAGGCAACATTGATTCGATTATTCGGGAGTGAGGGTTTGCCGTGTAGAGTGCTATCGTCGGCTTAACAATGAGTGGGGTTTGCCGTTGCCATAATTTCTTTCAGGATGTCTACCAGTAGGCATCTCTGGATAGAATGGCATTATACCTACTTCTTAATGCATAATTGAGGCTATGTAGAGGAAAGAGAGCAGCAAGCTCTCTCTGTACATTTCACCTGACCCGACATTATTTTATATATAAATATGCAATCAGAGGCGATCATACAGGAATTTACAGAAGCTAGGCAGAAAGACTCAGCAGCAAGAGTGTAGTCATGATTAAATCTTGACATTGGATTATCAGTAAGTGATGCTAATTTTCTTAGAACTTTGTGTTGAACTCTCTCAATCCTATCAATCTCACCCTTGAGGGGTATAGATTTATTTAGAGTTGAATATAAGTATTTAATCACATCAGGACATTTGAATGACTTAGTGCTACGAAATATAAAACCCCAACTCTGATTAGCTCTACCCACCACATACGTGATGTGCTCTTTAAAGGTGAGTTTGGAATCGAAAATAACTAAATCCAAGGTCTTTAATAGAGTTAACTCTAATACAGGTAGTGCCATTTTCCAGTAAAAAAAGTGTGTGTGTACTCATGTACACGCGTTAGAAGTTATACTTCTTTGGCGTCTGAAAAAAATTTCAAAAAACAAAACTGCAGTAAAGATCGAAGAAAAATATTAAAATTAATCAAAAAGGTTTTATTTCAGTAAAAATAGCTATACAGTCAAAATAAACAATCATTAATTATCATGTGAACGAGTCAAATATATGTTTTAAATATTTTTCTTTTTAATCAATATTTTTTCAAAATTAATAATAATCACATATATTAAAATACTTAGCAGTATTGCAGTACAATGCTAGATGTTATTTTCACTTAAATTCCGGAAAATTATCAAGGTAATCTATAATATAAAATATAAAGATATGTTTAGAATTAGATTTGACAAACAAAATGATTAAATATTTATTAAAAAATAATTAACTCTCCAGTAATAATTCTAGATATAATACTTACAGAATTAACCTCTAATATTTGAAAACACTCTCAAAGTTTTTACACAGTTTTTGTAACTGACAAATTTATATAATAAATATATATAATTCAAAAATATAATATATAACTACAAGAATTGATTATTAATATAAATTAAAACTGGCTTATTGAATTTGAAAATAACAACACGTTTTGTTAGATTCCTTGCAGTCGTTTAAAGGAATATATTATTTATTCTATTCTCTAGCCAACTTCATCATGTTAATTTTTGAGACATCTGCGCGTTCAGGTCACAAATTCACTCTCATCCAAACGCGCCAAAAGAAGTATAACTTCAATAATTGAATTTAAAGTGGTTAGGTTGTTTAGAAAAACTAATAGTCAAACATTTATCAAAGTTTAGGAAAAGCAGGTTCTCATCACACCAATTTATTATTTTATTCAAGTCAGATTGCATTCTTAGGCAATCTTGATCAGTGGAAATCTCTAAAAAGAGCTTACTTTATATCATCCGCAAATAATAATAAATTACAAAATTCAGATATGTTTGCTAAGTCATTAATAAATAATAAAAATAGTAACGGACCAAGATGACTGCCTTGGGGAACCCCAGATGGAGCAATAAACTTGTGTGATTTTGTACCTTTAATTTGTACATAAGAGTTCCTCTCGAATGGATAATCGCCAAGCCTTCTAATTATAGAAGAAGATAAATTATATTTGCTTAGCTTTAATAATAGTATTTTGTGGTTTATCAGATTGAAAGCTTTCTTAAAATCTAAGTAGATTGTATCAAGCTGTTTGTTTCTGTTTAAGCTGGAAAATATTGAATTTGTAAACAATGTCAGGTTCGTAACTGTGGAACGACCAGGTATAAAACCGTGTTGCTTCATTGAAATAGCTTCCAGTACGGCCTTTAACATTTTGTTATACACGATTTTATCTAGCATTTTATCTAAAAGTGATAAATGGAAATAGTATGACGTACTATTATAAGCCGATTAAGATTATCTCGGAAGATAAGCTAAGAATAGCTTGCCCTAATTGCTCTCGAGTGGTATATAAGAGGGGAAGTGATAGGGAGCGTTGGAGGTTTATGAAAGAGGGGAGATAGGGACAGAGGTAATATGTGGGAGGGGGAGATAGGGACAAGGGTATATAAGGGGAGAGTGATTGGGAAATTGACAGTGTGTCTCAAGTAGTGGTCAGTGAAACATCAAGTGGGAATATTACAATGGCTTCAGCGAAGATAGGAATAATATATTTTTGATTTAAATTGATTGAAGGGAGAAAAATTATGATATTTTTTTATTATTGAATTAAGAAAAAATTTATGAATATTTTCATGTAAATTAAAGATAAAAAGAAGGTAGGTAAGCGGCAAAAATTCACAGTTCGCAGAGGAGACAAGGAGATCACATGTGTTCACATGTGTTCACCACGGCATCCGAGACGAGAATGAGTTTGCTCAATTGGCATAGATTTTTAATTTTTAATACCTCCTCCCCCCTTAATTTTGGGTCGATATGCACCAAAATCTAATCAGCTCTTAATCTCAATGGGCCAAAACTACATGTGAAATTTGGTTTCGATATTCCCACTAGTTTTTGAGCTAGCTCGTACACAAAAATTTGGTAACGCACAGACTAATTGACAACCAGACAACTAACAGACATTTTGACAAAACAATTATTATCTCGAAAAATATAATTTGTTCAATGTTCACTTATAAGATCTTTTTTGTAGACCGAAATGACATGGTTTCGCTCAATTTTTTTAATCAAAATAGTTCCAGCCATTTTTGAGATATTTCGCAAAAAAGAAGGAAAAAACACTTTTTTCACGCACGATTACAATACTTGACCATACCCTGTATAGTAAAGTAATAATTAGTATCGTAAATGGGCTTAAGGCTAGTAAGGCCGAAAAGCCAAAAAAAGATCATTATAAACACTTATTTTCATTGTTGTGACTTTTCAATTTAATAATTAAATATTTGATTTTCTTGAGCTCTAATTGATTAATGTATTTTGTTTATTTGATGTCGTATAAAAAATAGTTCTTATGAAAGCTGTTCAAAATTTTTTGTAGATTTAGAAAATGTAACGAAAAATAAAGGTTTCCATTTAAAAAAACAGAACTTGACCTTGAAATACCCATGAAAGCTTGTTCTAGGTCGACAAACAATAGCGTAGTTTAGTTCCCCCCTTGATATAAATAAACTTTTATTTGAAACATTTTTTCATATATTGCACTGTTTTTGAGTTATAAAAGACTGTCTCAAGATATAAATCTCAACCGGTATATTAAACCATTTTTATGACTGTGGATTTTAAAATGGACTCGGAGAATATTTCAGAGTGTCTGATTGTGAGCTTGGACAGGTGTATGAATGTGTAATTAAAAAAATGTATTAAAGGTGTAGATATTGGTAGATATGTATAAATGTAGAAATAAAGTTAGTCCTTTTTAATGTGTTTTCAGAATAGATCAATATATAATGATAGATTTACTCAATTGAGATTTGATTATAAAATGTAAAATTTCTTTTAATTGCTCATCAGTTCAAATCAGATTCAAAATTCAAAGACAAATTGTTTGTCTATTGAAAATTGTTGAAATATCCATATGTTAATAAATTGAGAATGAGGTTATATGTGCAGATTGACAAATTCCAAATCTTGAACAAAATTCTATTTAGGAATGTGAAATTTTATGGTTTTTATTTTGTATAATTGAATATATAATAAAAAAAATATTTCAATTTTCAGTACGACTGAAGATAGTCTACCTGGGGTGACCGAAACTGTTTAGTAAATCTATCTAATAAATAATGTTAATTGTCTAAAATTACTCTATTTATTTATTCTATATGTGACTGAAAAAACCCTTTAATTTATCAAAATAAATAGGTAAGTAGACAAATAATTCTTTTAATAATTCAGGGGCGCTAATTAAATTACTAAAATATAATTAAGGGAGACTAGGGATGATGGAATTATTTAATATAAGGGATGAAAGAATAAGGGTTGCTGAGAGAGAGGGTGATTTATCAATCGTTTGGGAGATATTTTTATTTCTAATGATAATGATAAGAGAAGAAGTTGCACCAAAAAGCTGCAATCTCTGTAGTCTGTGCTGAGCTCTTCTCATTGCTTCAATGCCGAGGAGGCCCTGGGTGGTTATCAAAGCAAGAGTAGGGGTGTCCAAATATTCAGAACAAAAATAGCGATTAAGTAAAAAAGAACAAGAACTGTTTTAGTTTGGAATTTTTTTTTACGTTTTTGAGCTTTTTTTAAATTTGTTTAAATAAACAACTTTGTACGCCTGCCCATAAATTAGAGTTCATTTTCAACGAGTCCACAAAAAATAAATGGATTTTAATTTCAAATTAAAAACTTTTGTCCAGCATTTTATAAATAAAACATAAATGAACTAAAAATTTTACAAATCAATTATATTTTCTGATTAAGAACAAAAATTAGTTCGTTAAAATGCACTTTCAATAGTATTAAACTTAACATTGCTCGTTCCTTGCCTTCTGCCATGCAAATAGATTTATAACATACCTTGAGAATTTAATTTTATTGGAATATAAAATTCTTCAAATGTGTGCCGACTGAATATTTAATATTGCATGGATTCAAAATTGGAGGGACGTTTTACGTTGACTGCCCTGACATCTGGCGGATTTATTGTATTATTTCATCTAAGGAAACGAGCATTTCTCATTATCATTTTTCATGTCATTTCACTTATATAGTTTTATTAAATTAAAAACTACTCCATTCATTATTATAATCTTTTAATTGTTTGTTTGATTTTGAAGAAATTATATCAATTATGGCTGAAATTGAAATCATGGAACAGAAATATCCGATTTATACAGGTTAGTTGTCTCCTCTTGTCATAGAATATAAATAAAATGTTTTGTTTATTTATTAAATAATTAATTGTTATCTATATTGACCATTGTTAATTTTTTATTATTGATTTCAATTAAACAGTTTAATAGAAAAAGTTCATTCTTGCCTCGAATGGATCAGCATCATTTATGCAGGTTTTAAAAATCTTGAACAGATTATATATAATAAATTTATTTTTATTTATATTTTATTATTTTGGGTTATTATGAATTATTTTGGCTTTAAATAAAAAATAAATAAATTTTTTTGCAACGAAATTTTCTCTGGAGAGAGACGGACTGGTAGAAATTTTAATTGAATGTAATGGAAGGCAGCCCAGGGGTAGTGGGGAAAGAAAAAATTAACACATATCAAATAAGGTGTAATTTATTGGAATCCTTCCTCCTTTCCTTTCAAACCTCTAATTAAGAAAAGTAGGAAAAAAAATTGTTTTTCTATGCCTTTGTCAAAAAAGAAGAATGTTTTTGATTACTACTGTGGGGAGAAGAAGGAAACATTTTATTTTAGCCCAAGAGCCCACGACGGCCAGACCTTCGTTATTTTATAAAAGCTGAAAGTTTTTCTGTGCATGTCCCCTATACAGGTAAGAACGACCAGCGACTATAGAGTTTGGGTTGTGGTTACTTTGGCAGGTAACAGGTAATAAAGGTGTATAAAATAGTACTTTAAATTCGTTAAAGTATAAAGCTCAATTTTTTTATATTTTCTTCAGGATAACTTTAGAAATCTCGTCATCCATTGCCGGACACTTATGACAGTTGCTACCCCCTGCCAGACACCCCTAAACTCAAGCTTGAGTTGTTTAACAAAAAAGAATTTAGTCTTTTTGATTTTAAGTCGATTCTTCCACGTTTTCAGTAGAGGTTGCCATTAATAGTCAAAACAACAAAAATGGAATGCAATAAGGTTATTCCTCTAGTATTAGATAAGAATCGATGGTTATTTTTGATTTTAAGTCGATTCCTCCATGTCTTCACCAATGGTTATCAATAATAACCGAAATGTCAAAAATCTATGTAAAAACCATTAAAACTGTCCGCCTATTGAGGTAACATTTTTTTATAGGTCGCCAAGTAACATATATAAAATTTATCTTTTATATTATAACGAAAGTATAATTATAATTTATTAAAGTTTAGGGGTGTCTGGCAGGGGGTAGCAACTGTCATAAGTGTCCGGCAATGGATGACGAGATTTCTAAAGTTATCCCGAAGAAAATATAAAAAAATTGAGCTTTATACTTTAACGAATTTAAAGTACTATTTTATACACCTTTATTACCTGTTACCTGCCAAAGTAACCACAACCCAAACTCTATAGTCGCTGGTCGTTCTTACCTGTATAGGGGACATGCACAGAAAAACTTTCAGCTTTTATAAAATAACGAAGGCCTGGCTCGTTTTTTTTTTTTTTTTTTTAATGCAATCGAATGCAGAAGGGGTGCACCAGTAAAGATGTAGCCCCTATGGATCTCGAAAGACCCTTGCATTACCGAAGAGAAGGGAAAGTTGTTTAAGTGAGAGGGTGTAGACGTAGGTGTCTATGCACCCTGGTTTTGAAGGTTTGAAGATCATAGGTGCTGGGAAAGATAGAGGCTGGGAGAGAGTTCCAGTTCCTTGAAGTCATGGGGATATATGAATTCGCGAATGAAGTGGTCCGGCACTTTTCTAATTTGACCGCGAAAGAGTGTTGGGAGTCGGCAAAACGTGTGCTGCGTGCAAAGCATGCTTTGGGGGAATTATTGATTTTATCTCATCAGAGCACCTGCCGTGATAGTATCTATAGAAAAGGGAAAGGGCGGAGACATCTCTTCGATGAGCCAGCGAGTCGAGGGAGTCGGTGAGGGTAGAATCGTCAATTAGCCTGACGGCTCGTTTCTGAATTGCATCAAGGGTAGCAAGAGAATATTTTGAGGCTCCTCTCCACAGATGAGAGCCGTATTCGAGACAGGGGCGGATTTGGGCCTTGTAGATGGTGAGAAGTTGTGGGGGTTTGTAAAATCGCTTGGACCTGAATAAGAAGCCAATCTTCCTTGCTGCAGATTTCGCCACAGAGGAGATGTGTTCATTCCAAGACAGGTCAGATGCGACAGAGACGCCCAACATGGATAGGCTGTCACACATTTTCAGGGTATTCGAATCGAAGTGAATATCAGGGAAATCTCTATTTTCGCGCCTAGAAATTAGACAACATTGAGTCTTGTTTGAATTGAAGTTAACTAAATTTTGAGAGCCCCATTTATTCAGTTTGTCTAGGTCGAGAGTAATTGAGGAGGCAATATTGATTCGATTATTCGGGAGAGAGGGTTTGCCGTGTAGAGTGCTATCGTCGGCGTAACAATGAGTGGGGTTTGCCGTTTGATCAATAAGGTCGTTTATATAAATAAGGAAGAGTGTGGAGGAGATTACAGAGCCTTGGGGAACACCAGAGTTTGTGGAGAACGATTCAGAAGATGTTCCATCCACCACAACTTTTATACTTCGGTTTGTCAGAAAGCTTTCAATCCATTTGCGAAGTGTTGGTGTGAATCCAAAGGCTGGTAGTTTGGCAAGAAGATTTTTGTGCCAAACCTGGTCAAAAGCTTTGGAGATATCAAGGGCTACAGCGAGGGTTTCTTTTCCGGCCTCTAGAGTATTGTTCAAGGTGTGGGTGACATAGGTTAAGATGTCGCCTGTGGAACGATTTTGTCTGAATCCATATTGCCTATCGTGAATTAATTTATTGTTTTCTAAGTGATGAAGGACGTGTTGGTTTATGACTAATTCCATTAATTTGGAAAGAACAGAGGTGATCGAGATAGGCCTGTAATTAGAGATTTGTGATGTGTCTCCTTTTTTAGGAATAGGTGTTACTCTGGCTATTTTCCAGCTTTTGGGGAATATGCCCGACTCGTAAGAGAGTTGGAATAGCTTGGATAAGATAGGGGCAAGTTCAGGGGCGCATTTTTTAATGAGAATTGGTGGGATGTTATCCGGGCCTGCGGCGGATTTGGAATTTAATTTATTAATGGCTTTTATGATTATTTGGGGCCTGAAAATTATTTTGCCCATGAGGTTGGTTTGGGGGGTATAAGTGGGCGGGTTAAGCCCTTTGTCATCTAAAGTGGAGTTAGTTGCGAAATAGGATGCTAGTGATTCGGCTTTTTCAGCGGGGGTCGTGGCTACTGAACCATTTGGGTGAAAGAGGGGCGGAAGTGAGGGGGACGCGAAATTTCTATTTATTGCCTTGTGTAACGAGAAAAAGGCCCGTTTTCCATTGGGGCAAGATGCGAGACGGTCAGCTATCCTCTGGTCGAATGATTTCTTTGCCTCAGAGATGATTTTTTTGCATGAGCTTCGCGACTTGGTAAATGCAACTCGGTCACATTCTAGCTGTGAAAGTTGCCATTTCTGAAAAGATTTCGTCGTGGGCTCTTGATCTATTTGTTTCATTCATTGACCCTTTGAAACCCCGAAGAAGGAGGGAAAAATCCTCCGAAACGTCGGTTTGAAAGGAAAAGAGGAAGGATTCCAATAAATTACACCTTATTTGATATGTGTTAATTTTTTCTTTCCTCACTACCCCTGGGCTGCCTTCCATTACATTCAATCATAAATAAATTTGTTTAATTATAATGAACTTGCAATATGTTCAGTTTCGATATTCCGTATAATTATCTGTGGCCACGGGGTCAGTTCCGCAGCCAACCTCGATTCGAGCAAACATTTTTATATATTTTAACTAATCTTGTCTGCCAATTAAGAACAAAAATGTTCAATATCCACCGCATGAAAAATAATATTTATAATCAATAAAAGACTGATGATGAAGGCAAAACCTTAGAAACTATAGTCTCCAACAAATAAATAATACCTATATATATATGAGTATGTGGGGTGAACCGCGATTGGAATTAGGTGTACACCGTCTTTGGAATTATTTTGGAATTCATTAGATAATGCCCCTTGATCTATTGTCTTCTATTTGGAAATAAAAGTGGAAGTGCAAATTGGTGTACACGATATTATGTAGCGGTTCACCCCAGAGGACAACCTCTTTGTTACTCTTTATGAAAAATATAGATGGGCGTACCGAGGAGGGGGGGGGTAGCTGCCCTCCCAGCCCCTGGACCTATCGTTGTTGCACCCTGCTCAGATGGCAAAAATTTCAGCTACTGATTCAAAAATCCGTATAGAAGAAGTCTCCACATTTTATGAATTAGAGGCGACTGAGTCAGAAGCCGAACTGTGGCGGTTTTTTGGATAAACAAGAAACTTTGGAGTTAACAGACGTGGGTTAATAGAGTAAAGGGTGTGTAGTTTCACAGTGAATGAAATACAACTCAAAGAGGTTTATACAAACTCAATATTAACTTGTAAACTCCTGATGATGGACTAATAATCCGAAATATATTGAGTTTGTATAAACCTCTTTGAGTTTTATTTCATTCACTGTGAAACTACACACCCTTTACTCTATTAACTAACATCATGTTTCACCTAAAACCTACACCACTTTCCATAAGTAAAATTAACAGACGTGATTCAACACTCAGAAACTTTCTATCCAAGCGTTAATACAGCCCTACATATTTTATTGGCATTGTCTTATTCTACAGTTGCTAGTGAAGGGACGTTTATGAGGTTGAAGTTTTGAAAAACTGCAATTTATTCCAAAAAATCGCAGTTTTTCCTTCATAAAATGAAAACCACTCATCCTAGAAATTTGATTCCTATCTTATTCGCTAGGAAATTTGGTTGAATTGAACGTTTACATGAACCACTTTTTTGATAAAACTCTTAGATTTATATATATCCAACATTTTTCATGCCACTTGAGGATTCGGATCATATCCTGTCATGGACAATGCTGGATATCTATAAATCTAAGAGTTTTATCAAAAAAGTTTTTCAAGTAAACGTTCAAGGCAACAAAATTTCCTTGAGAATGAGATAGGTATCAAGTTTCTAGGATGAGTGGTTTCCAATTTATGAAGGAAAAACTGCGATTTTTGGCAAAAAATTTGCAGTTTTTCAAACCTTCAACCTCATTGAGGCACAGGTTACCATTATCCAATTAAGATGAAACTTTAAAATTGTTATCATTGTACGCGTAATTTAAAGAAATTTAATTTATCTATCTTTTTGATTTGGTAAGCCGTTTTAGAGTTATTCAAGAAAAACTGTAAAAACCCCAAAATTTGCTAATTTTGAGGCGCCCACAATTCAGATATGGGGGAAAACTTAAGACCCAATGTTGTCTAATTTAAATGAAAATTTCCCTGATATTCACTTCGATTCGAATACCCTGAAAATGTGTGACCGCCTATCCATGTTGGGCGTCTCTGTCGCATCTGACCTGTCTTGGAATGAACACATCTCCTCTGTAGCGAAATCTGCAGGAAGGAAGATTGGCTACTTATTCAGGTCCAAACGATATTACAAGCCCCCACATCTTCTCACCATCTACAAGGCCCAAATCCGGCCCTGGCTCGAATACGGCTCTCATCACTTATAATCTTCAAACCTTCAAAACCCGAGTGCATTAACACCTACGTCTACACCCTCTCGCTTAATCAATTTTCCCTTCTCTTCGGTAATGCAAGGGTCTTTCGAGATCCATAGGGGCTGCATCTTTACTGGTGCACCCCTTCTTGCCTTCGATTGAATTAAAAAAAAAAGAAGTTTTAATATCATTATAGACATTTATTTTCATTGTTGTGACTTTTCGATTTATTAAATATTTATTTAATAATTAATTATTTAATCATTATTATTTAATAATTAAGTTGGAAAATTGTTAAAAAATAATTATTAAGCTTTCTTTTTGAGATATAATTGATTTAATATATTTATTTATTTGATGTCGTATAAAAAAAATAGTTCTTATAAAAGTTGTTCAGTTTTTTTTTGTAGATTCAGAATTTGTACAGAAACATATAGGCTTCCATTTAAAAAACAGAAGTTGACCACGAAATACCCTTGAAAGCTTGTTCTAGGTCGACAAACAATAACGTACTTTAGTTTCCTCCATGATATAAATAAACTTTTATTTGAAACTTTTTTTCATATAATGCACTGTTTTTGAGTTATAAGACTGTCTCAAGATAAAAAAACTCACCCGGTATAATGACTTAAAAACGTGATATTCAAGGTCAATTTAAACAAAGAGCTTATCAGGCCCGTGCTGTCCAGGGGGGATTAGGGGACTTCACCCCCTGCGCCCTTTGCCTAATGGCTTTTTGAGCCCCTGTGCTGAAATCTTGAAAAATGTAAAAAACAAAAACAATTAAAATTTGTTTTAATGTAGTCAACAAAACCAAAATTAAATTATTTACTCTCGGAATGAATAATATTAATATCCTTATAGAAGATCATATTGACATATTGAATCTAGCTAGTTATTTTTACAGATATCTCGCCAAATTGAAACCAGCTCAGAAATGGCGCATCTGTTACTGTTTTAGTATAATAATTTGTAATTTTTTGAAGTTAAAACGCAATGATTTAGTAAAAGAACTTTCAATTTCTTGATTCCCAAAATCATGTATTTTTAATAAATAAATCTGTAGTAAAAATATGCCAAATTTTGAATATTTTTGAATCCAGGTTAGATTTTCAAAAAATTTCCTGAAACCGTCAGACCCCCGTAGCGCCCCATCACCCTAGTTTGTCCCCCGCCCTTGAGAGGTACCCAGCTCGGGGCTCTATTTAAGTATATATAAGAATTCCTCGTTTAATTAGTAATAAGAAAAATAAGATAGGCCTCTGTCCCTTTGTCCTCCATTTCACAAACCATTAGGATATTCAAGGGACTAAGTTTTTCAAGATTTTATTTCTAATCATTTTCGTTGTTAAATGAATTCAAAATTAATTCGTTAGCACACTATATACTACTTATCTAACGATATAATTGAATGATTTCACAATTAAAAATAACTAAACTACAATAAACTTTTCTGCTCTATATTTAATTTCATCTCTAAATTCATCTCTTTAATACATTAATACATTTATTTTTTTCCAGATGCAAGTAATCGAACTAAGAATGAAACTGAAGATTATTTCTGTGAAGAATGTGTGTCTAGATTCCTATCATTGTCTGATTTGGAAATCCATATACTACAGGAAGGCCATTCAAAAGAACTACTCTTAACAAGGCATCTGAGCGATCGGAAATACGGTGCTGAAACCAAATCGGAACCCCTTATTCGCATAATTCCTCAGAGCGAGAAGGCTTCTAAAGTGGCCTTACATAAGCGATATAATGCCACCAAACGGTCTTTACAATGTCCTAAAGATCAAGAAAAATTGAAATCAAAACAAACTGATCAATGTTTGGGAAGTCTTTCTAATAACAAGCATTCAGGCCAAAAGCCTTTCGTCTGTGATCAATGCGACAAGGGTTTCTCAAATAAGAATAATTTCAACAGGCATTTACTTATTCATACAGACCAAAAGCCTTTTGTCTGTGATATCTGCAGTAAGTGTTTTTCACAAAATAGTACTCTCAAAAGTCATTTATTGGTTCATACAGGGGAAAAGCCTTTTGTCTGTGATCACTGTGATAAGCGTTTTTCACAAAAAAGACATCTCAAAAGTCATTTATTAGTTCATACAAGCGAAAAACTTTTAGTCTGTGATTACTGCAATAAGGGTTTTTCACTAAAGGGTAATCTCAATAAACACTTATTAATTCATACAGGCGAAAAGCCTTTTGTCTGTGATCACTGCGGTAAGCGTTTTTCACAAAAGATTCATTTCAAAAGTCATTTATTTGTTCATACAGGGGAAAAGCCTTTTGTCTGTGATCACTGTGATAAGCGTTTTTCACTAAAGGGTGATCTCAAAAGACATTTATTGGTTCATACAGGAGAAAAGCCTTTTGTCTGTGATCACTGCAGTAAGTGTTTTTCACAAAATAGTACTCTCAAAAGTCATTTATTGGTTCATACAGGAGAAAAGCCTTTTGTCTGTGATATCTGCAGTAAGTGTTTTTCACAAAATAGTACTCTCAAAAGTCATTTATTGGTTCATACAGGGGAAAAGCCTTTTGTCTGTGATCTCTGTGATAAGCGTTTTTCACTAAAGGGTGATCTCAAAAAACATTTATTGGTTCATACAGGAGAAAAGCCTTTTGTCTGTGATCACTGCAGTAAGTGTTTTTCACAAAATAGTACTCTCAAAAGTCATTTATTGGTTCATACAGGAGAAAAGCCTTTTGTCTGTGATATCTGCAGTAAGTGTTTTTCACAAAATAGTACTCTCAAAAGTCATTTATTGGTTCATACAGGGGAAAAGCCTTTTGTCTGTGATCACTGTGATAAGCGTTTTTCACTAAAGGGTGATCTCAAAAAACATTTATTGGTTCATACAGGAGAAAAGCCTTTTGTCTGTGAACACTGCAGTAAGTGTTTTTCACAAAATAGTACTCTCAAAATTCATTTATTTGTTCATAAAGTCGAAAATCCTTTAGTCTGTGATCACTGCGAAAAGACTTTCTCACAAAATAGTGATCTCAAAAGACATTTATTGGTTCATACAGGAGAAAAGCCTCACGGCTGTGATCACTGCAGTAAGTGTTTTTCACAAATTAGTACTCTCAAAAGTCATTTATTGGTTCATACAGGGGAAAAGCCTCACGGCTGTGATACCTGCAGTAAGCGTTTTTCACATAAGAGTAATCTCAATAGACATTTGAAAATCCACACTTAGATGTTTTAATCTATTACTCTTTGAATCAAAACAGAATTTTTCTCTACATATTAATTGGAATAAATTAATTAATGTAATATCAGAAATGACAAAGACGAAGGTCGCCCAACTAATTACAAGGCACCTAATGACATAATAACTTGAAGATAATTTAGAAAAATACTTGTAAACATAAATTATTCACATTACAATAAGATTTTAATTATTTTTAAGATCCTTTGTTAATTATTTCTTTATGTGTGTGTGTGAAAGTGTGTGTAAATTAGTGTAGTGATCAGATTATAGCCGGTCAAATTTTTGCATTATTTTTTTAGTTTATTATTTGTACGTCAATAAGAAAAGCTTGTTAATTTAAAAAAATAAAAGCAATACAATACAATCGTGTCTGTTAATTAAAACTACCCCCCCCCCCCCCCCCGTATTTTTTCGATCACATTTTTTGAAACATTATAATATTTATTATGTTGATTTTATTCAAGTGCACCCCTTTAATATTTCTTTGTGTTTAAAGATTTTGTAATATATTAAACATAATGAGAATTTTGTGAAATTTTTTACTCAATAAAAGTAGATATTTGACACTTGGGTGTCTATAGCTTACTTTATCATTTTATTTCTTTCATAGCACTCCTTCAAATATATATGGTAGTCTTTCTGCCTTGAATTTTAATTTTTTATTAAATTTATTTTGCCATCTTTTACTGCATAATACTTGCATATTTCAGCATTTTTAACTCCATATTTTGGCAATTTTTACTGCATAAAAATCCGGTCTCTAGTCATTAAGTAAATTTAAACGCCGGGCGGCGAGCCATGTCAAAATTTTAAAATTTTAAATATCGTCTTCTCTTGCTCCCGTTTCTTCAATCTTCCTGTGGACCCTCGTCTATCCTCTTGATCTTCTCCAGTATAGTCTGTCGTCTATTTGTCCCACCTTCAACCCCCCCCCCCCCACCAATCTTGCACCTTCATCCCCAAATTCCTCCCAGTTCTCTCTCTATATCTTCCGCCTTCTCCTTCTCCATTTTATACACCCTGCATGCATCAATGTCCGCCTCTTCCCTCTTCCCGTTGCCCAGTTAGTTGTTTTTTCTTCAGATGAACTTTCTCTACAGCAGCGTTTAATGGATAAAATAATTATAGAATTTTATAAGAAAATAAAATCCCCGTTCTAAATAAATGGAATGAAAATTGTTCGCTTTAGTATATATTGCGGGTCGCTGAGAGGTTTATTTCAAGGGTAAAACTGACTGCCCGGAAAGCAGGTTAGTTCTCGGGTCAACTCGCATTCGGCCCGGCATAAAACTATAAACTCTCTTAAAACATTGAAATTTTTATGGTATAATTTCAATAATTTTTTTTCTTCTAAACTCAAGAAAAATTTGCAAAATCTCTCCATAAGTTTTCGAAGAATAAAAGCCCTATTTTCAATTTTGAATGTGAAAATATATATCAAGATATTTTGACTTCATTTTTTATATAGCATAGGTTCTTAAAATGTGCGCCGCGGCGCCCCGGGTTTCTTCACAGGTGCGCCCCAAAGTTTCATAATTAATATAGAACCAAGACATTTGGTCTAACTAGATAAAAAATTCAGAAGATGAAAATTTATTTATTTTTATCTCTTACATACGATTAGACATACTTTTACATGGAAAAATTTTAATTGAAAAAGGGCGCCGCGACTCGGAAAAGTTTGAGAACCCCTGGTAGGTATATACTTAGTATAAAAAATAAAATCAAGAATTTATTTCAAAATATTGGTATATTATATAAACATGTGTCTATTTTGAGAAAAATCTTTCGAAAAGGTTTTTCAATTAAACTAATTATTAACAGGTGATTGAATAAGAATTGAAATATGTGGTTGAATCAAAACAAAACAAGTGGTTGATTATTATATAAACAATAATGAAAAATAAATGAATTACCCAACGAAGCTCAGTCTTCCAGGTACTTTCATATTCGAGAATGTTCATTTATATATGTTTATTAAAAATTTTATTTATTTATTAATTAAAAAATTTGACATAAACCATATAGGTATAATGCACTCCTTATATATTTATTTATCAAAACACTAACAAATATATATAGTTAGACCAAATTAGAACGACGTTTTTATTTATTTGTTAGTGTTTTAATTAATAAATACTACCTGGATCACCGAGAGATGCTCGGTAACTTTTTTCCTACAATTAAAACCGATATAATAATATTATTTTTAATTTAAAATTCTGATAAAATGGTCGTTTTTTATTTGGATTGTGAATTAAATAAAAAAAAAATATGTTTTTAGAATCCATTCCCGACAAAAGTGAAACTTTTTTCTAATGATATATATATATTGTACACAACCTCAAATCTGGTCAAGTTTTCTGCTGTTTTTGGCCCTGATTAAAGGGCAAAAATTAAAATTTTTGGGATATTTTTTTGAAATAAAGCGTATTAAAAGGAAATTTTATTAGAATTTCATACATTTTCTAAATTTAAAAAAATAATAGTTTAATAAATAGAAATTTCAGAGGTAAAAAGGATTTAGTTTTCATATTGAATTTAAGTAATATTAGTGAGAAATGTTTAAAATAAAAATTAACTTGAAAAGGGGCTAAGGTCCAACTCGAAATTCAATGCTTTTGGAAATAATAAGAAAGAAAGATTATTGGATTTTTAAAATGCACATGTGTTTTATTTTTAATATAAAAATTTGTTAAAATAGATAAAAAGTGATGAGCAAAGTGAAAAGCAAAAGCAAAAGTGATGATTACTTAATAAAATTCTAAATACAAATATCTAAGAAGTAATTTCAGGACTGGACATAGAAACATGAAATAATGAATTTTTTGATATATTTTTTCCATTAATTTTGAGTCGTTTTTATGCTACACTCATAAGATTATAAAATAAGTTTGGACCCTTTTTTTGTGGAGTTGCTCATAAGCTAGCCAAATTATGCCAAGAGATAGCGTCTTCTATCTATTAAACTACAATAAAATGTTAAAACTCTACGTGCTAAATTTAATGAAAAAGTTAATTTTTTGCCAGGTTTTATAATTTAAAAAAAAAAAACATACTTTTTTGGGAATGGAGCTTTTTTTAAATGAATTTTGGAGACCTAATAATCACATGCCGAGACGCCGCCCGCCAGGGCCACCTGCCCGGAGGGGCGAGCTGTAGACGGAGTGCCGAAGGCACGCCTGGAGCAGCTCGTTATTTATAATTATACAATCAAAATTTTGATAATATTTGGTGGTGGGAATCAATTCCGCCCCTCGAGCTTGAGCGCCCTGGAGTCTTGCACCACTTGGACCACCCTGCAGGCATGGCCCTGCTCACACTGCACTCTGTTTATATGAGCCACTAACTGTTGAGAGCTATAAAGGGCCAGGGCCACCGGAATAATCCCCAAATCCCGATATCTTGAGGATGCCATCGCCCACCTGCAAATATTTTGATGACACCTGTTGTATACCAGATAGATATAAGTATGAATTTAAAACAAAATAAAGAAATAATAATTGGGCTGTGTCTAGGTACGAAGAAACCGAAGACCCCATTACCCAATAATACCTATTCTAACATGGACTGGAATAAATTAGATATTAATAATAATTGCTCAAACCAAAATTTTAGATGAGTTACATTATTTCTTGGGTGTGTAGCAATAGTTAATAAATTTATCGAGATTAACTTTTAATTGATTTTACTTTATCATTTTCACAGGAAGCGTTTATCCAAACACCAGAAGTAAATCCTTTGAATAAATAACTTGAAGGAACCAGTGAAAGAAAACAAAAACTTGCCCTTGCCAATAGAAAAATAATAATTTATTAGCAAGCCACAGGGAGCACAAAACTTCAATGATCACCCCAAGGACAAAACCTGTAATCAGCAAATAGAGGTAAGCATTAATTTCTTAATACTCTAAAACAGCGCTTCTTAAACTTTTTTAATTGGCGACCCCATTTTGACTGTTAACTCATTTTTGCCCTCTGTTTTGCTACACCAAAATTCAGTTTCGCGACCCATAGTTTAAGAAGCACTGCTCTAAAAGATGGAGAGCTAGTGAATTTTTTGGACGATTATTTCAGAATGGAAATAACATATCTAAAGGGTGTCCCAAAATTCATGCAAGAAGTAATTTTGATAGAAAACACAGGTTTTTAATTACAAATTGTAATTTTTTTATTGATTCACAAAGTATACCGTATAGAGTTATGTATGGAATGGCGAAGAAAGTTGGTTGAATAGATTATGGAACAATAAGTGGATGCTGATTTTTCGAACAAAATCATCTTCAGCGATGAGGCTCATTTTGATCTTGATGGCTTTGTTAATCGACAAAATTGTTCAGAAAATCCACGAATGATTGTTGAGAAACAAATACATCCACATCGTGTCACTGTTTGGTGCGGATTTTGGGCCGGAGGCATCATCTTTGAAAATGCGGCTGGTCAGGCAATAACAGTTAATTTATCGCGACATGATAATCCAGTTTTTTGTGCCTCAATTGCAAGATATGGATGTGGAAATGTGGTTTCAACAAGACGGTGCCACATGCCATACAGCCCGAGAAATAATTCAATTACTACATGAGTCATTTCCTGGTCGTATAATTTTCCGTTTTGGTGATCAGAATTGGACGCCCAGATCATGCGATTTTAACGCCTTTGGACTTTTTTGAACACTAGGGTTTATGCCAACAACCCCTCGACCACCCACGCCTTTAATGAGGAAATTGACCGCCGTATCAACGAAATTAAGCCACATTTATGCAAAAAGGTCATGGAAAATTTCGACAAAAGAGTGCGTATGTTCCAGTAAAGCCGTGGAGGCCATTTACCCGATATGCTATTCCATACATAATCCTATACTGTATACTTTATTAATCAATAAAAAATTTACAATTTTTAATTAAAAACCTGTGTTTTCTATCAAAATTACTTCTTGCTTGAATTTTGGGACACCCTTTAGAATGATCAGCATCACAACCCCAAAGTGAAATTCCTACTCGCCGACTCCATCCATTTTTACGAGTAACAATCCTCAAAAATATTTTTTTATCAGTAATCCTAACAATGGAGGATTCTTGTAGAATTTTACAGGCTGATTCTCATGATATTTTTCGATTTTTAACAATGGGTCAGGATTTTGAGATGTTTTTGATCAAAACACCGAAAAAGGCCACTTTAGTCTATTTTTGAGACGCCTTAAATATGAAACGCCAATATTTGAAATCAAAATATTTTGTTCCCTTATTATAATAGAAAAAAGCTTCCTCTTTGATTTTCAGTGCTTGTTTTCAGCTCAATTAGAACTCGATTTATAACTAAAAAACTAAAACCAAATGTTCTATATATGTTATAAGTAGATTCTAATGAAAGGCAGTCCAAATTATTTAAATTTTTTATTCAAATTCCGACTTTTCGGAGACCTTTTCTCTCCTTCTTCAGGGTATTGAATAGTTGTTGATGGCTGAGTATAACTCCACTCCCATTTGTCTCTCTTTTCAGTGATAACAACAATATTACAATACTTTTGACCATTATATCATAAGTGTACTTAGTCCCTTACCAGTCCGTCTTTTTAAGAAAATAAATAAATGTTTATTGTCCTTTAAATAATGTACTTTCACTTTTTGCTTTAAATCGTGTTATAATTGAGATAAAAGCAAATTGAAAGTCAAAGAGGAAGCTGATTAACTACATCCTCCAACATTATTTTCTGATTTTATGCATTTTTCTTTTTAATTGGAAAAACTGCATCTTAAAACATTTGTTGGTTTGAAAATAACAATATTTCGACACCAGAAATAACTTTCTACAAGGCAGAATATTTTTGGATAGATTCAATTTTTCGGCCGCCCGATTTTCTTCGCTCGCTGAGCGTACTCTCTAGTAAAATAATTTCCGTTTTTCATCTTAGAGTTTTCCGGGGAAACTTGTATCATTAGTTTGATTAATAAGTTTCTTTCTCCCTTGAACACACTTTCCCTGTACACTGTACCTATTTATTACTAATATCATAAATTAATTTTAATAGAATTTACAATTAATTATATCATAGTCTTTTATTTATTTATTTATTCATTTAGTTTTATTATGAGTTTTAATTTATTTTTGAACAATTTCTAAGTAGGCGAAAAAAAATCATTTTAGGAAGTTATGCTTTGTACGGATAAACCGTTTTTAAATTTCAATCTGGATTTTACGATTAATTCCAATAATTAAATAATTTTTGATCAATTATCTTTCTTGATTATTTATTATTTTAAAAATAATTGCAAATTACTTGAACATTATATATCTATGCATATTTGAATTTAAATTCAGTTCCGTCTAGAGGCGAGAGATGGCGGTTAAGTCGTCTATTTTACCTCCATTTGATTATGTTTTCTTAATTATAAATTTATCATTTTTTCAATCTGATTTCATTAATATTTTTACTATTATTTTATTAAACGTTCTAGTGAAATTGATATGAATAATAAATCCCTGTGTTTTATTAAAAATGATAAAAAAGAATCATCAAATATGCCCTGAGGGATGATCGACTTGATTGATTAATAAATTCTAAAAAAGATGAAATTTCGTAAGTGAATTATTTATTTGCTCTGTTTTATTCATATACATCTATAATATCTCATATTTTTTAAATATACATTAAATTGTTTCTCCATGTGACACTTACTCATAATAATTTTTTAATATAACAATCAATGATTTTAATTTTCATTGTTTAGTCCATTGTTGATTTATTTAAAATTAATTTTCTATATTCTATTACTAATAGTCAATTTATATTTCAGATTTGAAGAAAATCTCGCATCTTAGCTGTATACCTATTACCTATATTGCAAGCCAGGGGGATTTCCTTTTCTAATTGGATTCTTCAAAATTCGTATAATTTAGGTAAATATTTGTCTGACCAAAAACATAAATGTGAAAAGGGGGCCAAGCTTGGTACAAACGACGTTCGAGGTTGTCGTCGTCGCAGACAAAAGAGTTGAAATCTAAACAGGTCCCAAGTTCCATAGCAGTTGCTTTAATCATAGCTATAGGAATGTAGAATAGGGTGGAGCGAAAAAGCCCCCCCATCCCAAAAAAATGTTGACTCAATTTATTAGGCTGTATGAGGAAAAGTTGCCACCTATAATTGTAATCATGTGTGTGAAATTTAAACTTCCTACCATGCAATCTTAAGATGTCCCTTTGCCTTTGGGACTTTTTTCAGATTTTTGCTTATAACTCGAAAACCATGGGTCCTACGGAAAATTTAACTCTTACCGAAATAAAAGAGCATAGAATTTCGCTTTGAATAACCTACTGAAGAGGTAAAATCAGTTTAGGAGTTCAGACACAATCGATCGTCAAAGATAGGCAAGTTTTACCAACTTTGCATAAAAGTGAATTATTCTCATTATGTGATCACAAGAAACCACTTTTCAAATTTTGGTGCTGACCCCCATAATAGTTGCCAATTGGCTAAAAAATGAGATTGGCAAAGTTTTATCTTAATTGGACAACAGTAACCCGTGTCGCAATGAGGTTGAAGTTATTCAAAAACTGCAAAAAATTTCAGTTTTTCATTGATAAAATGAAAACCACTCATCCTAAAAACTTGATTATTGTCTCATTTTTTAGAAAAATTTTTTTGTTAAAACTTTTAGATTTGAAGATATCCAGAATTTTCCAAGACAGGGCATGATCCGACCTTATTGCGTCACAGGTTACCGTTGTTCAATTAAGAAAATTTCCCGATGCTGACCCCCATAATACGTACCAATTGGCTAAAAAATGAGAATGACAAAGTTTCATCTTAATTAGACAACAGTAAGCCGTGCCGCAATAAGGTTGGATCATGTCATGTCTTGGAAAATTCTGGATATTTTCACATCTAAAAGTTTTAACAAAAAAGTGGCTCAAGTTAAACTTCAAGACAACAAAATTTCTTAGAAAATGAGACAAGAATCAAATTTCATTTTATGAATGAAAAACAGCAATTTTTTCAACCTCATTGCGGCCCGGGTTACCTTTGTCCAATTGTGATGAATGATCTCGTTTTTGAGCCAATTGGTAACAATTCTGGGGGTCAGCGCCGCAAAAATTTGAAGAGATGTTTCTTGTGAGCACCTAATGAGCATAATTCACTTTGGTAAAAATTGCCTTTGACGATCGATTGTGGCTAAACGGCTGAAGTAATTTTAACTTATAAGTAGATTATTCGACGCGTAATGTTATGCTCTTTCATTTTGATAAGAGTAAAATTTTCTGTAGGACGCATGATTTTTGGATTATAGGCAAAATATGAAAAAAGTCCACAATTTTCGAAGTTTTTAGTCCCTCAAAAATTTAGCACCACCCAGAAACCGTCGAAAACTCATATAACTCTTATTTGGAATGCTTAACGTCGATTAAAATTATTTCCAGCTTGTGCAATGTGCATTTTTACTTTATTTCGGTGGTTTTCAGAAAGAAATCATCAGTCAGCGTCAAAAGTGCATCCGCGACTAGCCGGCGCAATACGCACTTGAAAGGGCACCTTAAGATAGAATTTAATTTACCTGAGATTTTCTATTATAAATAGACTTTGTATTAGGCAACTTTTCCGGATACGGCCGTTTCGAATTTTTGATTTTAGTTTTTTCACTCCACCCTAATGTACCTACAACATTCTTCATTTAATTTAAAAGAAAATTTGTTCGTTCTTTGATATCAATAAAAAATATAGTCAATAAATTACGTTTAACGTGATGAAATTTAATACAAGCTTCAAATTTAGCTTTGATGTTCTATTTTATACTACAAATAATTTAGTTGGATATAAAACTTGCCAAGTTATAAATTCACAATCAAAATATGAACAAATCAATTAAAGAACGTTGTACATTCCTATGATTTAAGCAACTGCTATGGAACTTGGGACCCGTTTAGATATAGATATATTAGGTATGAACTACACTTCTGATAGAATTATAAAGACAACAGCTTTGAAGGTCGAAAAGTCACAGAAATTTAGATAAATATTACTAACAAATATCTATACTGATTTGTTCTATATAAAAATATTATTATCAATTAAAATCGGTCATTTCAAAAACCACCCAAGTCACACAATCAGAACTTTTAAGAAATCAATAAAAACTGTGTAATTCACAAGTAAACGAATTTACAAGGAATTTTTCGGGCTGAATATAGTGTTTCTGAATATCGAATAATCTTTATAAATGAATAAATAATAAATTAAAAAAAAAACAGATAAACTATTCTTGACTTAAGTTGTTTTATCAAGAAACAGGGTTAGGTGGTATTAAATTTGAACAAAACAAACATATTATGTGACTTGTGTCGTTTAAGCAATGAACGACGACTTCGGGGTACTGTTTGAAGAGAAAGGAATTTACTGACATGCATGGGTTTTACTCAGATTATGGGTTTACCTTTAAGAAAGTATTCGGGACAAAAAAACCATGTTTGGAAAATCTTGACTTGTGTGGTTTTTGAAATGACCGATTCAATTTTACTCAGGCTAAAATTTGTTTCATATTTTTATCTTTAAAAATTTTAATTTATCAGAGGGTTTGAAAATTCATACCAGCAACCCTTAAATTAAAAAATAATACATAATAATAAATATTGTTTTTTTTTTAACAAATAGAATTATTATTGATTTTAGAAAACTATAAATAGCTAATTATAAAATAGTATTATCATTAAGGCCTGTAATACCCCCCCCCCCCCCCCCCCGAATAAACAAATTAATAATAATAACAATAGATCCTGATTAAAGTAAAATATTTTTTCCTGTTATTACTTTTACAGCTTATGCTAAATTAAGTAATATTTTTATTATTTTCAATAGATATAAATAGAAATTGGCATTTAGTTCCCGAGGTCATCAGGTGTGTAAATATGAAACAGGAATTTGGTTATTGATGGCTCTAGTTGTCAATGTAGTGACTGTGAAACCGCGTCATTGGTGGCATTTTCTTGGTTTTACATTTATCAAATAATTTTAACTCGAAACAATACAAATTTAACACAAATATATATATATATATATATATTTCATAGCATTGAACATGTGGAAATTTCTGCCTAAAAACTAAGATTCGCGGACAGCATTGATTTTCTGTTACCATTTGAGGAAAACTGCTGCAGAATCGTATCGAATGCTTGTCGAAATCACAGTGCTCTGAGAGGTTTAAAAAATTCAAAGGCGATTTTGATGTGAGAAAAGAAGATCGTGTAATACAACCGAAAAAGCTTGAAGACGCCGAATTGAAAGCATTGTTCAATGGGGATGACGCTCAAAAGCAACAACAACTCGCGGATCAATTAAATGTTACACGAGAAGCAGTCTCCATACGTTTGAAAGCCATGGGAAAGATCCAGAAAATCGGAAAATGGGTTCCACATGAAATGAATGAAAGACAGCTGGAAAACCCAAAAAACACTTGCGAATACTCCTCGCCAGGTACAAAAGAAAATCATATCTCCATCGAATAGATAGTGGCAATGAAAAATGGATATATTTAGAGAATCCTAAGCGTAAAAGATGATGGGTAACTCCAAGCAAACCAGCGACATCGACTGCAAGGACAAATCGCTATGGACGGATGACAATGCACTGTGTTTGGTGGAATCAGAAGGGGGTTATCTATTATGAGCTGCCAAAACCTGGCGAAACCGTTAATACTGACAACAAATGATGGATTTGAACCAAACATTTAGTGAAAAACGACCAGAATATCAAAAGAGGCAACACAAAGTGATTTTGATTCATGATAATGCACAACCGGTCAAGAAAACGATTGTGGCGTTTAGTTTGCAAATACTTTGGCATGCGGCTTACTCAGCAGACTTGGCTCCATCCCAGTACTACTTATTTTCATCGATGGGACACGCACTTGCTGAGGAAATGTACGAAAATGGCTCGATGATTGGTTTGCCTCAAAAGAGCAACAGTTTTTTTGGCCTGACATCCACAAATTGCCAGAGAGATGGGAAAAATGTTTCATATTTACAGACCTGCTAAGTATTATATATATATATATATATATATATATATATAAATTAAATTAATCCTTCATAAGACACGTTCAAAATAATTTTTTTTAATAAAACAATTAAACCAAATATAGGGTGACCACGAGAAACATTTACGTTTTAGAAATAAAAAAACAATATTAATTTTTCAAGATACTATTTATTTAACTTAAGTTACATAGTTGTGGTTATACGCCATTTACTTTACGTAGAGAAAATGATGTCAGGAAGGTGACGTCCTTCTTCCCTGAGGCAATTTTCTATTCTGTCCAGGAAGCTCCTCCACACTCGTTCCAGTGTATCCTCAGTGATCAACGCCACCTCAGTACGTATCGCCGCTTTCAAGTCATCTAAAGTACGGGGTTTATGTCGATAAACTTGCTCTTTCAAATGTCCCCACAAATAAAAATCACACATGTTAAGGTCCGGAGATCGAGGAGGCCAGTGCACATCTCCAAATCTTGAAATCAGGTGACCTGTCAGGTCCTGTGGAGGAGCTTCCTGGACAGAATAGAAAATTGCCTCAGGGAAGAAGGACGTCACCTTCCTGACATCATTTTCTCTACGTAAAGTAAATGGCGTATAACCACAACTATGTAACTTAAGTTAAATAAATAGTATCTTGAAAAATTAATATTGTTTTTTTATTTCTAAAACGTAAATGTTTCTCGTGGTCAACCTATATAATTTCAATTTTAAGTCTATTCTTAATTTATTTGAAAATCTTTTTTTATTGAAATTAATTTTTCATTTTAAATCTATTTCAGATTTTAAGAAAATCTCCCATCTAAATATGGGAGTTTGCTATAGGTATTTCAAGCCGTTTTCAAATCATGATGAATTTGGAGGAACAAACCAATATATATTTCCTGATTCTCCAAGATATCCCTAATAGGTAATTATTTATTTATTACGTATATATAAGATAACAATCCATATATATTTATACTAAATGAAATAATGAAGGACAAACAAACCAGATCAATTTTTTAGTTATATTTATTTCAAAATTCTGCCATGCATTGAATAGTTGATTTGGTCAGAAGCAGAATTTTACATCATAGTTTTTGTTAACTTGAGTGAAATTTTCTAAACACATGTCAGAAAGATTTTATCTCAAAGGTTAGGCCAACTTCCCTAGAACCCTTCTGACATCTAAATTAATCATATTTCAACAACAACATCATTGATACTGTGGGTTTTTTAATTTCTTTTTTACAATTAAATAAATTTCAAGAATACCTCCAGTGGACTGAATTTTAAAATATTTTATATTTTTTAAAATTTAAAACCACTCACTAAATTTCAATCTTAGTAAAAATATAAACCCTCTTGTTCTTTATTATTTCATTATAAAAATATTATTATTAAATTAACTCTGAGCCTATTTAACCTTTGTGATTTTTCAAAGGCAAAATATTAATTTATCCGAGGGCTTAAACCATACACATTAAAATTTGAAAAAAAATACTTAATCAATATTTTTAATGAAAAAATTGTTAAAACATCTATCTTAAAGCATTATAATAAATATCGTGAACATCTGGGGGCCCGGGGGGCAGTGCCCCAGCCAAGTTCGATTCGAACGGGGGTGTGTGCACTGCCAGACTACCCTTTACAGGAAACAACTCAGGCCATTTTGACGGCTCTGTAACTTCGTACTGGAAACCTCTACATGGCTGAAATCTTTTTCCACAATACTGGCCCATAAGCTTAACTAAATTAGAAAATTTCATATTTCTACTACTTATACCGTCCAAGTTACAAGAAGCCAAAGATAGGCTTTTTCGTCACTCACTCACTCATCAAAATTCTAGAGTACTTCCGCTGATCCTAGAATGCTGAAATTTGGCACGCTGGTAGAGTTTGGTGTACAATTAATGGGAAAAATCCAAAAATCGAAACTTACCCTTCTTCAGGACCTAAAATGAAGGGGTGAATGTTATACACTTAATTAACACTTACTAAAAATTAGATGAACTTAGAATGCTGAAATTTGGCATACTGGTAAAAGCTGGGCACATTAATAAAGGAGGAGATTGAAAAACCGAAACTTTCCTTTCTTCAGGACAAAAAATGAATTTATACGCCTTTTTTTAATCTCTCACGTGCTCCGTTAGAAATCTTAACTCTACTTCTATCGGGAATTATACCGGGTGAGTTTTTTATCTTGAGACAATCTTATAATTCAAAAACAGTGCATTATATGAAAAAAAGTTTCAAATAAAAGTTTATTTATATCAAGGAGGAAACGAAACCACGTTATTGTTTGTCGATCTAGAACAAACTTTCAAGGGTATTTCGAGGTTAAGTTCTGTTTTTTAAATTAAAACCTATATGTTTCTGTACATATTCTTAATCTAGAAAAAAAAAAAAACTGAACAACTTTCATTAAAACTATTTTTTATACGACATCAAATAAACAAAATATTAAATCATTTAGATCTCAAAAGAAATTTCTAATAATTATTTTTAACAATGATTCAACTTACTCAAATAATAATGATCAAATATTTAATTATTAAATAAATAATTTAATAATAATTTTGCGACACTGTTCTAAAACATTCCAGAGTGTATCGCAAGTCTTCTGGATTAATTCCAGTTCAAATTTCGTTATTTTGGCCTTTTATGTTTCTTCGTAGCCTTTACATTTCCTGTTCTTTTTTTTTTTTTTAAATAGATTTACAACACGATGAAATGAAGCTCCTGAGGGCAAAATTATTTATTTAATTATTAAATATTTGATAATTAAGTTGAATGATTGTTAAAAATAATTATTACGATTTTTTTTTATATAATTGATTTAATATTTTGTTTATTTGATGTCGTATAAAAAAATAGTTCCTATGAAAGTTGTTCAGTTTTTTTTCTAGATTCAGAATAGGGAGACCGGGGAGAGTCCGGACAATTTTTCTTCGCGATTTTTTTTCTAAGTAGCTAATACCGCTAAAAACCGTCAGAAAGCGTCTTATTGTTACCTGTACATTCAGGTTTACATGAGATTTTTTAAAATTACTCAGGACGCCCTGTTTAGGGACAGTATGAATTTTAGTGCGGAGAGGGAAAGTGTCCGCTGTCTCCCCAACATGGGGAGACCGCGGACACATGTGGGGGAGATTCAGGACACATGGGGAAGTATGGAGATCAGTGTTTCAAAAAGTTGAAACTCATGTTACTTCTAGATAAACAATGAATGATGGGCATACCCTAAAAAATATGACCAATGACAAATGAATTAAATGTTTAATAAGCAAGTTTTGAGTTACAATGAGCTATAATTCAAGAAATATATTTACATAAATCGGGTACGGTGAAAATTTGACGAGTTTTGCTGAATTGTTGAGGAGGTTCAAGGTGCCCTAAAACTGAGGGCCAGTCATAAAAAGGATGTCATCATGAACGGGCCATTTCCACAATTTTTTATCATAGCTTTCACCTCCAGTCCGTCATCTAGCACATTCACAGTTACGCCCGGGAAGACGTTGCCGTCATATATAACTGCGGCATATTCGGCTACGATTTTTTTAATTGGCACTTCCTTCTGATGTTCTTCGTTTCCTGAATATTCCGAAATGTCAAGATCAGATGATACAGAGGGCATGTGGATGTCGCTATCCGAGCTTGTCGTGTCACAGTTGGGTCTCCTTTTTTTTACTATTGCCTTTTGTTTGAAAGTCAGTGTCCGTTTAGGCTTGGGTGCTAGACCCTCTCTTCCTTTTCAGGAGTGTCTGTGGCTATCCTGCATTTTCCCCGCCTGCATCTCACGCCCTCTTTTCGAAGTTTAGCCTTCGGATAAGGCAACACATCTTCTGGCGTAACGATACGAGGAGCCTCATCCAATTGCTGTGGTGAAAATGGAGTCAAAGAAGTTTTCGGGGAGAATTGAACCACTTCTGATGTGTAGACTGAAGACATCAACTGGTGGTTGAGGAAGATCCGCCGTCTCCGGAGTCTGGACAACATCTGGCTCAGGGCAGTCAGCAGTGCTTACTGAAGCCTGTAGGTGCCTTTCTGGCCCACAATTTTCTGCACAGCCGGTACTGCCGTTACTCCAGTTTCGTCTAAGTTAAACACCCTATGTGGTGGAAAGTTGTGTCGTTTCAAGACATGCGTGAAACGTACTAACAGACAACAAGGGGAGACTCGGGACAAATGTCCTATGTCTCCCCAAGCAACATTTTTGAAGAAAATGTCATCTGACACCAGCAGCGTGTGCATGATGCCAGTTTAAACACATATAAATAATAGCTGAAATAGCCTACTTTCATGATAAATATGAAGAAAAAACATGACTTGCCAACTTACTTAATTAAAGCTTAGCTACTAACCGCAAAATTTTACATCAGACTACCCCAAATTAGTTTTTTTCACTTTACTCTCGTATTTTGACTTGACGGGCAGCCATTTGAATATGACAATAATAATAGCATAAAACCAACATAACATAATTATTTTAGCGCTGGAAAATTAATAGGTCAGGAGAAAACGTGCTGTCCGTGGTCTCCCCCTGTCCGGACTCTCCCCGGTCTCCCTATCTAGAGAAACATAGGTTTCTATTTAAAAAACAGAACTTGACCTCGAAATACCCTTGAAAGCTTGTTCTAGGTCTATAAACAATAACGTAGTTTAGTTTCCCTCTTGATATAAATAAACTTTTATTTGAAACTTTTTTTCATATAATGCCCTGTTTTTGAGTTATAAGACTGTCTCAAGATAAAAAATTCACCCGGTATATTCAATTCGAAAATAGCATTCAATTTTGCCTTTCGATTTTTGAAAATTTTAGCCTCCCTAAAATTAAAGGTAAAAAATACTTTCAATCAAGCCCTCCTAATATAACATTAAAAAAATACAAATCTTTTATAAAAAAAAAATCAAGGTTCGTGAATAAAGTTAAATATATAGAGATTTCGGATATGTCTAAGTTCGAATGTATTTGTTTGTTTCGACTCCCGAGTTAACTTCTTCACTATCGACGATTCTAATAGTCCAAGAGCCCACGACCCATTTTTCATGAAGAGTTTGATTCAAGTAGATATTTCACCTAGAGATATTAATACTATAGATGAGTAGGGAATCGGCTGTTTGCCTGATCTACCTGGGTACTGCTGCTACTGCTACTATAGGAGAAAGTTGTAAAAAAGTGTTTGATTCAAAATCCAACAAATACTATTCGACAGTTAAGTTGATTTTAAATTAAAAATTAACTAAGCCAGACACGTTTAGGGGGGGCAACACTGAGCCAGACAACCCTAAAGTTGCATTTTTTTTATTTCAACAAAAGTGTTTGATTCACGCTGAGATTTTACTAGCGTCTTAATTATATGTTTTTAATAATACTTTCAAAAAGCCAGACACTTTTTTGGAGTAGTTCTGATTTTTTAACCGACTTCAAAAAAAGGAGGAGGTTCTCTATCCGACTGATTTTTTTTTTTGTGCCTATGTTACCTCATATCTCCGCCAATTGTGAACCGATTTTGAAAAAAAATTTGCATTGGGTTCAGTCTACCTTCCGATTGGTCCCATTTTTTTTTCATAGATATTAGACCAACCATTTTTATTAGGTTTGTTAGGGCCTAACTTCTTTGTTCATGAACCGATTTCGATGATTCTTTTTTTATTGGAAAGGGGTATCTTAGGGATGGTGCCATATTAATTTGGTCAAGTTCTGATGATAGGATCACTATTAATAACATCACTAAAAAGAGAAAAATAAAAATAATTTTTAAGAAAAAAATAAAACTGACTTCAAAAAAATTAAATGCAACAAATAAAATACACTAAAAGGTATAAAATAATTATTAACTTATTTAGTTACAACTAAACTACGAAATATTAACATGATATTACTTTTTGTAGTCGGTGCCAAACAAACTATACCTATAAGCGAGCGTACCCGCCAAACGTACTAAAGTAAGATCCGTCGAGTGCGATTCATAAAAGGTATATGTTTGGCACCGACTTCAAAAAGTAATTTCATGTTAATATTTCGTAGTTTAGTTGTAACTAAATAAGATAATAATTATTTTATACCGTTTAGTGTATTTTATTTGTTGCATTTAATTTTTTTGAAGTCGGTTTTATTTTTTTCTTAAAAATTATTGCATATATATATATATATGTTTTTTGGGGCGCTGAATTCAAATCTGAGGTATCCCAGCCAAATTTCGTGAAGCAACATTGTAGAAAATGCAAAAAAGGTGAAAATTTCCATTTTTTGGCTTATAATTTGAAAACTATCAACTTTTCGTAAATAACCCTTCTATTCAAAATGAAAGTTCATAAAATTTCATCATTTAGATTTTTTTTCTCCGAACAACCGTTCGGGCTCAAGCGCAAAATCCAAGTTTTCGACCTGGGCAGCCCCCCCCCCCCCCGGATTAACCAAAAACTCGCACTTTTTTCGATATTTTCCCATTTTGACCATGAAGGAACACGTTTTCCACAAAGGCCACTTTATACATTTTTAAACTAAATTAAATTTGCCACAATTAAAACAAAGGTTTCATCTGATTTGAATAAATGGTAATCCGTCCCCCAATGAGGTTGAAGTTTTGAAAAATCGCAATTTTCCCTTCAAAATTTTTAAGAAAAAATAAAAACCGACTTCAAAAAATTAAATGCAACAAATATAAAAATACACTAAAAGGTATAAAATAATTATTATCTTATTTAGTTACAACTAAAGCGACGAAATATTAACACGAAATTCACTTTTTTTTTTTTTTTTTTAATGATATTGATGAGAGAAGGAGATACACCAGAAGGTGGATCCCCTAAAGGCCTGTATGGGCTGGCCCCTCCATCGTGAAAAGAACAGAGCAGAAGGAAAAGAAGCCGGGATCACGAGCCAATCTCAGAAACTTAGATACAATTCAATATCCAATTTACTAAGGTTTTAGGGGCTTCGAGCAGTGGTAAATTCTCCGCGCGATAAATTCGGTTAAATTTATCTCCCACTTAATTTTTATTACCAGACCCTATACTTACAGAAAAAATGTCTGGGTATAGCCGGGAATCGAACCCGAGACCTCCGGGTTGCCAGTCAGTTGTTCCTGACCATTACACCACGGGGCGGAAAGTCGGTGCCAAACAAACTATACCTATAAGCGATCGTACCCGCCAAACGTACTAAGTAAGTTCCGTCGAGTGCGATTCATAAAAGGTATATGTTTGGCACCAACTTCAAAAAGTAATTTCGTGTTAATATTTCGTCGTTTAGTTGTAACTAAATAAGATAATAATTATTTTATACACTTTTAGTGTATTTTTATATTTGTTGCATTTAATTTTTTGAAGTCGGTTTTATTTTTTCTTAAAAATTTTTATTTTTCTCTTTTTAGTGATGTTATTAATAGTGATTATATCGTCAGAACTTGACGAAATTAATATGACACCATCCCTAAGACACCCCTTTCGGATAAAAAAAGAACCATCGAAATCGGTTCATAAACAAAGAGGTTAGGTCTAAACAAACCTAATAAAAAAGGTCTAATGCCTATGAAAAAAAATCGAAAAAAAATGGGACCAATCGGAAGCTAGACTGGACCCAATGCAAAAAAACTTTTCAAAATCGGTTGACAATTGGCGGAGATATGAGGTAACATAGGCACAAAAAAAAAAAAAAAAAAAAATTCAATCGAATAGAGAACCTCCTCCTTTTTTGAAGTCGGTTAATAAAATGAAAACCACTCATCCTAGAAACTTTTTTTTTTTTTTTTTTTAATGCAATCGAATGCAAGAAGGGGTGCACCAGTAAAGATGTAGCCCCTATGGATCTCGAAAGACCCTTGCATTACCGAAGAGAAGGGAAAGTTGTTTAAGTGAGAGGGTGTAGACGTAGGTGTCTATGCACCCTGGTTTTGAAGGTTTGAAGATCATAGGTGCTGGGAAAGATAGAGGCTGGGAGAGAGTTCCAGTTCCTTGACGTCATGGGGATATATGAATTCGCGAATGAAGTGGTCCGGCACTTTCTAATTTGACCGCGAAAGAGTGTTGGGAGTCGGCAAAACGTGTGCTGCGTGCAAAGCATGCTTTGGGGGGAATTATTGATTTTATCTCATCAGAGCACCTGCCGTGATAGTATCTATAGAAAAGGGAAAGGGCGGAGACATCTCTTCGATGAGCCAGCGAGTCGAGGGAGTCGGTGAGGGTAGAATCGTCAATTAGCCTGACGGCTCGTTTCTGAATTGCATCAAGGGTAGCAAGAGAATATTTTGAGGCTCCTCTCCACAGATGAGAGCCGTATTCGAGATAGGGGCGGATTTGGGCCTTGTAGATGGTGAGAAGTTGTGGGGGTTTGTAAAATCGCTTGGACCTGAATAAGAAGCCAATCTTCCTTGCTGCAGATTTCGCCACAGAGGAGATGTGTTCATTCCAAGACAGGTCAGATGCGACAGAGACGCCCAACATGGATAGGCTGTTACACATTTTCAGGGTCAAACTTGATTTCTGTCTCATTCTCTAGGAAAGTTTATTGACTTGAACGTTTCTTGTATCACTTTTTTGTTAAAACTCTTAGATTTATAGATATCCAGCATTTCCATAACAGAAAATATGTTATATCTATAGTGTTGCTTTTTTCTAGTTAAATCTTTTCATTTTTTTTATACCTCTTCAAAATGTGGGAGATCTTTATGACCCACCCTGTATATAAGTTAAATGCTTCAAAAGTTCAAGCTTGGAATTGTTATGACGTGATAATAATTGCAGGCTCAGCTCCCTCAAAACAGTATATAAGATACCTGGCGCAGCCAGAGAACTCAGAATTGTTTCGGTGCAGAATCGTTCGGAAGCTGAATCGCTGTAGAATCGTTCGAGGCGCGGAATGTCTGCAGGATCGAATCCCTACCGAATTGGGTTACTTTAAAAGTGAATCTATCCGCGAACAAGCTGTAAGTACTGGTCTAAATTATTGGACCTACAACATCGGTATAACCCGCACATTTAATATCTTATACTTCAGTCTCCTGGGTTAGTCTTACTATAATTTAGTTTGACCCGCAACGTTATAACCCGTATAAACTTCCATCAACCCAGTATAAACTTTATAAACTTTAAAACTTTATTAAATCTTCAAATAGTTCAACCAGTGTCGTGTCTATAAATTAACTATATTACCTGTGTATAAACATTTTATAAAACTTAAACTCCAAAAGTGCATTAAACATTATATATTAAATAAACTCTTAATTTTATTAAAACAAATAAATCTCCTAAACATCCAGTTCCCACATTAGATTTAAAAGTCTAAATTAATAAATAAAGCTATCCAAGCACAACACCCAATAGCTCTACCACCTAGAGTTTTTGTACCCTTTAGTTTTTAAAAACTTAAAAGCTAAGGTC
>JALMQS010000099.1:47801989-47869023 GCA_024734495.1 Forficula auricularia
ATAAATTATAGTTTTCTAATTCTTAAAATAATATGCCGCTTAACGAGATGGCAACAAGTTGAAGGTTAGTCATTTTAAAAAAACTAAATAAAAGGTATTAGATTGGACTTTGATCTACTATTATTTGAATTATTATTATTTATTTAAATAATCAAAGAATTTACAAATAATAAATTATAGTTTTCTAATTTTTAAATAAAATGCCGCGAAACTAGATGGCAACAAGTTGAGGGTTAGTCATTTTAAAATAAATTAAATACAAGGTAAGAGATTTCTGGAACCATATGAGTACCTGCTACCTCTCATCGAGATTGAACTTTTTGATCTTCTTATTCATTTAATATTATTCTATTATTACACTTTTCAGTCATATTTTTTTAAAAAGGTAATATTTACATATTTAAAACCACAAGTGTTTCTTAATTTATTTGACATCTTAGCTATTATAAAGAAAATCTAATAAAGGCACCTAAAAGGACAATAAATAGTACACATTCTAAATAAACTAATAAAATAATATAAGAAAGAGCTGCTTTTCTTTCTATCAAATCTCATAGGAGAGCAGCAGCGTCTTCAAGAAAAAATACTTCTAAAATGGAAAATCTTATTCTTTCAACTTATTTCTCATTGGTTTGAGAATATGAAGTTTCTCATCATACTTTACAGGTAATAAATTACGATCTACTTCATTTAAATAAAATATTAAATTAAACTGTGTATTATATCTTGACTGTATCTGAAGCACTAAATTGAATGAAACTAATGGTCTTTTCCTCTGAAAGTGTCCCTAATTTTTTTTGGATATCTTAGTTAAGACAACTAAAAGCTTATTCAAGGGTTCACCCTTAGCTTCATTACTCACCCCCCCCCCCCCATTTTCATGACAAGTACCCCCCCTCCTTAAGAATTAGAGGAACTTTTTATTATCTTTTGTTGAAGTTATTACACTTGATTGCTTTTATTTTTAGTCAGATATACTACTAAAGGGCATTTTTGCCTGTCTCTGTAACTATCTATGTATGTCCCCCCCAGGGGTTGGGAGGTGAGGTCCAGGGCGTGAGGGGTCCAGGCGGCTACTAAAGGGCATTTGTCCCCGTAAATGTACCTATATCATCACTTACTACTAATGGGCATTTGTCCCTGTCTCTGTATGTATCTATGTTTCTATGTAGGGTGGGGAGTCAGGGCCCAGGGAGATACTATAGGGAATTTTTGCCTATGTCTGTACCTATTTATATACCTATGTGGGGTTGGGAGGTGGGGTCTGGGGTGCGGGGTTCTTGGGTGGGGAGTCCAGGGGATAGGTTTACTGGGTTGGAGGGTGATCAGAGGCGGGGGAGAAGTTCCGGGCCGGGCCGGTGGGATGGAGAGTAATTGGAGATGGAGGAGTGGGAATGTTCAAGTGATGGGGGGTCCAAGGGGCGAAGCCCCTTAGCTAGCAAGAGGCCCTGCAGCTAGTATAATACTAAAATGCAACAATTTAATCCCCCTGTGGACACCCCTGGCTTATCTTTCAAGTAATATCTGAATGATTTGAACGTTGGTGTCTTGCAGACTTTATAATCTCGAGAAGTGTATCTATATGTATGGCAGAATGTATTAGGTGTTTCTTATAAATATTATGCTACCTTTTCTAAGCTTCCTAGTGTCAGACTAAGTACACTTGTGATATACCTAATGGTGAAAAGTATTGTAATATTGTTGTTATCACTGGAAAGAAAGACAAATGAGAGCCGAGTTATATTCACCCATCAATAACTATTCATTACCCTGAAGAAGGAGAGAAAAGGTCTCCGAAACGTCGGTATTTGAATAAAAAATTTAAATAATATGAACTTCCTTTCATTATAACCTACTTATTTCCCTTAACACTCCGTCTTTCTAAGAAAATAAATAAAATTAAATATGTTCTATACCTACTCTAAATGAATAACCCAGTTTAATTGTAATTCCTCTATAAAAAATCTGCTTTTCAGCCGGTTTTTGCTAACCTCGTCAAACTAAATTTTAAAACAGAAAGCAACCAGTTAATTTGGAATGATTCAGGAAAAGGCATATTTCTGGTCTGCAGAAATCTATACTTATATATAAATCTTGGAATAACATGTAAAATTCAATATTTTATATCCTTCAAAGACAATACTCAAGCAACAGAATATTGAAAACACAGAATCTAATAATTTTATAAAATTTCCAAAATACTTTCCTCTATAATAAACTTACTAATGCTTATTTATGGATTCTTTATGATTAATTTGATATCATCTTAAAATGCCTATATTAATGTTATTAAAACATAAAAACATCACATTTCAATCACATATGAAGCTCCAATAACTCTTCAACCACCAAAGCTTTAATCAATTTGTAATAATGTTTTTGTTTTAGATATACGAGGTGGATTCGACACAGTCAAACGAATTTCTTCTGCGATTGGTGAAGGAAAGAAGAAAAACATTATATAAAATTTCTACATTTTTCCCACAAGGTTTCAATTTCGGTAAAATCAATTTCTAAAATAGAAAATCAATGCAAAGCTATCACAATGAAAGTTATTTTGTTCTCTATAAAAGGCTTAACAATAGTCTATGAAACCCAGTTTGATAAATTTAATAATTACTGAGATATAACGCATCTGAAAATTGACATGAATGATATTTTAAAATGTGTAAACCACCAAATCCTTTATATCTAAGTAATTATTAGTTATATGAAATTACATTATATAATTAGGCACCACAAGGTCTTAATTTCGGTAATCCGATTAGAGGTCAACTAACTTTTTAGTAGAATTAACAAATAACGAAATAATTTAATGAGAACTACATTAGTGTTGCCTCGTATTAAAGGAGTTTCGATTTTTCTAGGGGGGCCAATAAGTTTTGTAGGGGCACTGTCCCCTTGCCCCTCCCCTAACTACGCCCATGCTCAGAATGTATTCGTTGAAATTTTTCTTCACATATAAGTATTTTAATTATAATATATACAAAAATCAAGATAAACTTCGATTTTTTATTGTTGGACCTTAATGTTGTTGATCTTATAGTCATTACACGACAGTGAAGACCAAATATAAGTATAACATTTAAGTTTAATTTATTCTTTATAGATTTTAAATGGAACTTCTGCAAATATCTCGGTTCAATATAATTTTATTTAGCCTTTCCACTTTCTTTTTGAATCCTCAACGGAATCCTTCAGACTATCCTCTAGTAAACAAATATTAAAAACTCCATTTTCAATGTACAATTCGAAATTATTATCAACTTTTCAAGGCATTATCATTCCAATCTACCTTGAACTGGAGTTAAAATGTCTTGGAAAGTTGCTAATAAGTTCGATTGTATATCGACAATTCTAAATAAACATAATTATATTGAACCGAGATATTGGCCGCAATTTTAGTTAACATTTATAAATACTAATATAAATTTAAATAATTAATAAATGTTCTTCACTGTTAATTGTTAACTCTCTCTTTTTGAGATTTTACATACAAAATCGTACAATACAAACGAATGAACATATTTATAAAATAAACACCTACAAAAACAATTTCTTCTAAAATATATTTATTTTGAAAGTGGTAAAATTTCAATTTTGAAAAAATGCCAGTTTTAATTAGACATGGATATTTTCTTTTAAATTTATAATATCACAGTGGATTGACTATAATATTTTCATGAATTCGTCAAAAGAAATATTTAAAGATATACATGAATATATTTGTTAATATAAATACCTAGAAATAACAAAAAAATTGACTCTCACTACTTTCAAAATAAACGGCTCATATATTTTTTTTTTTTTTTTTTTTTAATGCAATCGAATGCAAGAAGGGGTGCACCAGTAAAGATGTAGCCCCTATGGATCTCGAAAAAACCTGCATTACCGAAGAGAAGGGAAAAGTTGATTAAGTGAGAGGGTGTATAGACGTAGGTGTCTATGCACCCTGGTTTTGAAAGGTTTGAAGATCATAGGTGCTGGGAAAGATAGGAGGCTGGGAGAGAGTTCCAGTTCCTTGAAGTCATGGGGATATATGTATTCGCGAATGAAGTGGTCCGGCACTTTTCCAATTTTATACCAATTTTTTATTCCAATATTATACCATAAACTATAGTCCACAGATATCCTCCATATAAATGTCTTGGTCTGATTCAAATTAATTATCTTCTTTCTTATTAGTCTTCAACTCTTTTCTTTTAATTTCGTCGATTACATTCTTGTTAAAGCCAGCTCCTTTTTTAAGTAGTTTTCACACCAATTTCTCATGTCTTTCCTTCTTTTTGTTATTTCTAAAGTAAATACACGTTTCTATCTATATGGACAGGTATTTTCAAATTCCTGGCACAGCCGCGGCAGTTTTCATTTCGGACCCCCCAAGTCCTGCCGAAATTCTCTTATCTTGTTCGGTCGTTCTTTTATTTATCAAATAGTCTTCCATTGTCATATTACTTTTTTATGTGTTTATAACATATAGTAAGGGCAGTAAGTTGATTCTTCAATTCTAGTTCATTGATCAATTTTCATGTACATAATAATATGTTAATATGAATTTATCCTTTCTTCATTTAAAATGTATCCTATAGCATATTTTATTCTTATTGCTTTAATTAATTTTTTATTTTTTTTAGATTCATATGTAATTTTAAAGATGCAGCTTCCTTAGTGGCTAAGACACTTGACTTCGCATCGAGTTTACTTGGGATCGAATTTCGCCTTAGTTAGACCTATCTTCATCTTTGTCAAAAATGCAAGGAGCCTCACTAAATCCAGTGGAACGCAATGTGAAACCATCCCTGTCAAAAATTCCCCCAGGAAAATTACAATGGTTAGGATACTCTCCATTGTAATTGCCAACGGTCTGAATCGAGTATGCCTCTGAAGAATATATTATATAATTTATTTAATTTCTAAAAATAAATAAATATTAACTAGAAAAAGAATTTAAAAATAAATAATTCATCCTATTTTAAAGTTATTATATTAAATTGATGTTATTTAAGACCAGATACAAAAGTTTGAACAAATAAATAAAACAAATGTGATATTAAATCAAACAAATGAATGATAGAATTTCTTGAATTTGAGAAAATAGAACAGTGGAAAAATTTGAAGAAGAGAACGACTCAATCGATAGTGCACACCTTAAATATTTTTTCTAGTTTCTAAAAATTTTAAGGTTTGGGTAAAATGAAATTTTATTGAAAATTCTATGTGTGAATGGGTGAGAGGGTGGCAAATGTGGCATCTGCCCCAGGCAGCAGAAACCTACGCTACGCCACTGCCTAAATAATCATTTTTACCATACTCCTAGCTTAAATTGAGTGATTCTAATTTTTTTCGGAATTTCGGAAATTTACACCTGCCACGTCTTGTATATAATATAGCTAAATCAATTATATAACAAAAACAAAAAAGATTGATATTTTATTTAGCTATTTTCTCCTTAGATTGCTGAATAAACTTTCCCTATATAGTAAATAAAGATAGACAGATAGATAGAAGAGTTAATTAATTTTCCCGTCTCGTTCATAAAATGAAATCATTAGCCTAAGAAGAAGAAGAGAAAGAAGAAAAAATAAGTTGTATAACTTTGGCAAAAAGTAAGAAAGTTAATAAGATGATCACATCAGTCAACCCTCCCCCTCAACCCGCTAACAACTCGCACCCCTAGTCCGACCCCAACCAACTAAGCTCACTTCGGGTACTTTTTACTCTCTTTAAAGAGTTTAATTAACTACTCCGTTTTTAAGAAGGAAAATTGCTATGACGCACCAAACTTCTGCACACGATACTCTTAAGCCCCTCATCCCTGTCACCACAAACCCCAACACCAACACGACTACGACGGCCACAACATCCGAAGAAGGTGAAATTTGGGACGCATGCTTGCAAAAAGTTTATTATAAATACACATCATCATCTCCGTCTCTCCCTCTCGTTAATCATAAACGAGGTTTTTTCTGACTCATTGAAGTTGGCACCTGGGCAAATATTTAAACGATTTTAGAAAATTATCCTCTTGGCGGTATTAAATATTTAAAAACTTAGTATTTTTTACGTTATTAGTTAAAATTGGTTGATACTTTAAGGGTTAAAAGGCCGACGAAAGTTTCCCTAAGCTGAAAATATGATTATACAGGGTGGGGCATAAAGATCTTCCACATTTTGAAGAGGTATAAAAAATGAAAAAATTTAACTAGAAAAAACTGAATATATTTTTGAAAAGAACATGAAATAAATTTTTTTAAATGTGTTTTAAACATTGTATCAGTTGAAAAAAAAGGGGGGGGGTCCAAGCTTGAGTTGTTTACCATAAAAGGATTTAGTCTTTTTGATTTTAAGTCGATTCATCTACGTTTTCAGTAGAGGTTGCCATTAATAGTCAAAACATAAAAAATGGAGTGCAATAAGGTTATTCCTCTAGTATTAGATAAGAATCGATTGTTATTTTTTATTTGAAGCCGATTTCTCTGTCTTCAGCAATGGTTACCAATAATAACCGAAACGTTTAAAATCCAATGTAGAATGGTTATTCCTCGAGTATTAGATGGGAATCGATTACTATTTTTGAATTTAAGTCAACGAGGCCTGCAAATAGCAAGTGATATCTGATTAATAATACAAGAATGAAAATATTAATATTTCAAATGAATTTGGATAAAGTTTAGCAACGATCCGTTGCAGTTTATTTTTTGAGTTATAATGTTTAAAACACATTTAAAAAGAAAAATTATTATGTTACTTATGTTCTATCCTTATTAAGAAACACTTTTTTCTATAAAAATCAAAAAAATAGGCAATACTATTATTAATTAATTTTTTTAATTGTTTTTAATTTTAAGAATTTTTAAGGTTTGAGAATACATTTGATAAAAATTGCAGTCCAGTAGTAAACTTTATTTAAGAATTTTGATTTATTTTGATTTCCCGAAAAACGAATTTTGTTTTCTTTTAATTTCCACTATTATCAACAATCACACAATGTTCTTGTTCTCTATGATTTTCTCTATGAGTGAAATTGTTTTTACTCCCCCCCGCCCAATTTAAACTTTCTTTCATTACCTTTTAATAGATCTGTTATTTTCAATTTTTTATACACTCACATTTTCAGGCGATTCGACCTATAGGCACTTTATTTTATGATTAAATTTACCTATTTAATATTATAATTAAAAATAAATATTGTCATTGTCATATTTTTTTTTAATTTATAAATTAAAAAAAATATTGCTACATGATTATAAAAACAAAATAAAAATAATAAAAATAAAAAAGTTGGTAATATTTCGAAGCCACTACATTTTTTATAGACTTGTATGGTGTATTCATAAATAACCGAGTGGAAACGATAAATGATAAATGATCCATCCACCAACCCATCCGACCACCCACCTCACAGCCTATCAGCTGTAAAAATGCGACGCCGAGCGATTTCATTTAGATAACACCGCCTATTATGGGCTGGTTTAACACTCAAAACTTTTTTGTTTGTTTTTGTTTAATCCCCCACCACTCAAATACACTTTCTCCATTTTCATGTCCATATTTTGGGCAACTTTGTCCGGTTCATATTTTCCGATTATTTATATAAATTTAAAAACATCACATAAATATAAATTTATACGATAATCGAAATCAATTATTTACGCTTCCATTTTAGAATAAAATAAATAAAATTTTAGAATAAGATTCCCGAAAATTCATTTTTTGAAGTCTTCTAATTTGAATAAGATCAATTTAACTTTTACTTTTTACTTTACCATACAGGGTATGGTCAAGTATTGTAATCGTGCATGAAAAAAGTGCTTTTTTCCTTCTTTTTTCGAAATATCTCAAAAACTGCTGAAAAAAAAGTAGAAAAATTGAGCGAAACCATGGCATTTCGCTCTACAAAAAAGCTCTAATAAGTGAACATCGAAAAAATTATATTTTTCGAGATAATAATTGTTTTGTCAAAATGTCTGTTAGTCTGTCCGTCCGTCCGGTTTTCTGGTTGTCCGTTAGTCTGTGCGTTATCAAATTTTTGTGGACGAGCTAGCTCAAAAACTACTGTGAATATCGAAACCAAATTTCACACATAGTTTTGGTCCATTGAGATTAAGAGCTGATTAGATTTTGGTGCATATCGATCCAAAATAAGGGGGTTAAAAATTAAAAATATAGGCTCTTGTACCAAACTCAACCAAATTTTGTATACATAATCAGTGGGGCCCAGGAGTATAAAAATGCAATAAACTAACCCCCCCCCCCTAGATGAATATAAATAATTTTATTAAATATTAAATATAAGGAGGGGCCAGGTTGTATTGTAAAGTCAAGTGGATGGCCACATCAGAACACGTCAGCTTATTTAATAATAAATCGACGTAGGTATAGGATAACCATAATTATACTTTTAGTTTTTACAAAAAAAAGAAGCTTTTTTTGGTGTAATAACAGAAAAATGTTATAGATTATGTAAGTAGGTGGAGAGAATAACAAAAGAGGAAGTTCTTGAAAAAATTTTAGAAAGAGAACACTGTGTGACAATTTGAAGAAGAGAGCCCAATTATACCACGCACCCTAAGACACCGTAAGAATCTTCATTAAATATGCATGTGATTTAAATGAATGAATATAAAAGCAGACTTTCTAAAATGTTTTTCAAATTTAAGGTAGTTGTATCACCATATGCGTTTTCTTAGAATTTTTTTTTTTGAAATTTAGACAGATTATTATTTAAATACTTCTGCATCGATTGGTGCAAAACGAAATTTATGAACAATATAGTTCCAGAGATATTAAATTCTAAAGATAGAGTTTTTCAGACTGTTATACATTGCACTATACGGGATATAGGAAAGTTTACATACATATTTAATTATAATTAAGAAACTCGTCTTATCATTGTTATAAAAAACTAAACTAACAATAAACAATAACTAATAAATTTTTTAGGAAAATTTTAATTCAGAGTTACAACACAGTTTCTGAGATAATAATTAATAAATAATTGAAAATTTACACTAAAAACAAGCTGGCAACAACGCATTTATTTAACCTAAAAAGTAGGTTAACTTTGGTATTTTTTTGGCGTTCTTTCGCTTCAGACATGTCGCAACAACTTTCAATCGCTTATTAAAACTTTTTGTTTTATAAATCTCGCTTTATAATATACTTTATCTGACATTTCTATGATAAAATATATACAAGCTCGGACAGTGTTGCCAGATTTGTCAAACGAGCATGATATTGGCTAGTAGTGGTACATAAACAGCAAAAAGTTTTGGGCTTATGAATTATGAATCCTTGTTTTTTTTTAATGATATTGATGTGAGAAGGAGATACACCAGAAGGTCCATCCCCTAAAGGCCTGTATGGGATGGCCCCTGCATCGTGAAAAGAACAGAGTAGAAGGAAAAGAAGCCGGGATCACGAGCAAAATCTCAGAAAGTTAGATATAGTCCAATTTACTAAGTTTTTAGGAGCTTCGAGCAGTGGTAAATTCTCCGCGCGATAAATTAGGTTAAATTTATCTCCCACTTAATTTTTTATTTCCAGACCCTATACTTACAGAAAAAAGTGTCTGGGTATAGCCGGGAATCGAACCCGAGACCTCCGGGTTGCCAGCCAGTTATGCTGACCATTACACCAGATAGGCGGACTTGTCTTGTACTATATACTCTAGCATTAACTTTTTGCTACTATTGTCGCGATATAACTACCTTAAACTATTTTTTTTTCATAAATTTATTTAACCCATTGTATTACATGAAATAAAGTTTACATTGTATTTGAGGCTTCGACTTCGGATATTACTTCTCCACAATCGAGTGTCCTTGATCTTCTTGATCTTGGGATAATCTTTTTAGTCCTTGTCTTTAAAAAGAGGAAAAAAATTAATGAAATAAAAACCTCTTCATCCTATCCTTTTCCTCTCAAATCAAATTTAAACTAAAATAAAACTTGGTTTAATAAATGTAATAACTACCTACAGAGTGAGAGAGATAAGAAGAAATACTAAAACAAATAAAAGTTCTGACAATAACTAATTTTTCTTTCTCTTAAGTTAATATTTAATTTTTTAATTTTAGATAATAAAATAATTGTTTGCTTGCTTACTGTTGTGGTTTTACTATTTTATTATTATATTATCTGGATGATAATTAAATTTTAATATTTGTTTCGTTACTATCTACTGGTAGTTAACTTAAATAAACAGAATAAATCAAATTACAGAAACTTCCATTTAGTAAATAATATTAAAATCATTAACATTTATTTTACATACTTATCAGCTAACAAAATTGTACATTTTATATAACATTTTGATGAATAATTGTTAAAAAAAACTATTTTATAATAATAAACAATTTTAAAACAGGCCTTTTGGGACAAGTACCATGAATTAATTTGTAATTCGCATGTATTCATGACTTCGATGGATTTTTCTTTTCTTGACCTACAACCTTCAATCTTTTAAGGCCAGGCTCTACAAATTTATCCCATTTCAATTTAACGTTGAAATATTTATTTTTTACCTTCATTAGGTCTTATTTGTCACTGTCATTATAATTACACTTATTTAGTTACTGATATTAAAATTATATAATATATCCAAACGCCTCCCACTCGATCGCGAACCCAAAGGTCGAAAATAATTTTCTTCTTCACTCCAGGGCGCAACCACAATGAGGCCGCGTCGAAAGATAATTATAAATTAAATTAAATTAGGAAACGAAGAAAAGATTTTTATATTATAGACAAAAGGATCAGCCGGGATTTAATTAGTCAAGCCAACTACAGAGCTGCGAAAAATGAACGAGGAGGAGATTAAAAGATTAAAACAAAATGAAATTCCAAATTCATATAGACAATGGGTATCAACTTGATTTTAGGGATCGGTGGCCGAGGGATAAGAGCTAAGGCTCTTATAAAGGCATCGCAGCGCTCATGCGAAGATCCCGGGTTCGAATCCCGGAGGATCCTTTTGTCTATAATATAAAAATATTTTCTTCGTTCCCTAATTTAATTTAATTATATAATATATTTTGTTAAGACTTATTTCATCATAGCCTTGTGAACATTTCAAGTTTAAGCCTCCAATTGTTTCGAAGATATAAAATCGCGAATTCGGCACTTAATTACTGACTCATGAAAAACCTATAAATTTTGTGCAAGAAGCATGGTGTTTGTTCGAAGGGAAACATTTAATAAAACTAAAATTAGATTACTAGGTAGGTTTCACAAATAAAATTGCTTATGAGCAAGACTCAATATTTATTTCAATCAATCAATGTAAGCTCCTGGGTTCGTCCCCCGAAATATATAGTGAGTTTTGCCCATAAGTAATATTTATTTTATTTGTGAAACCTACCTAGTAACCTAATTTTAATTTTATTTTACAAAACCTATAAGGCTAAAGGTTACAAGTGTACAGAAAGATTCAAAAATGACAATTTTCTTCTTTCATGGGAAAAAATTAGGGGTGCTAAAGTTGCATTGTTAATTAAATCTTCCTTCCATTACTACAAGTCGGAAGAGAGCACTCTTGGTCTAGAAACTCTAGCTTTAAGAAGAGCTATTTTCTGGTGTTTTAATCTTATTATCTTGCCAGATGCATCTGAAAGTACCTCTAGAGCTGTTAGTGAGATGTTTATAAGATTATTCTACAAATTAAAATTATTGGATAAAAATACTAGGTAGGTTTCACATTTTATCCAATAATTTTAAAAAATGTTTCAACAAGTACCAACACCAAATTCCTTAAAAACTAGATTATTCTACAATATATATCTTAAGCAGGACATCTTTAAGAAAGATCATTCAAATAATTATTATTTTAATATTTTCTTGAAATTTCTAATTCAATGTATTCCCGATGATAATACAATATACTATCAAATTTTAGTTGTCCTCGCCCCAAGATTTTTGCTTATTATTTCCCTAGAATTCTCACATTGTCAGTCAATTCAAGCTTTATGGGGATCTTTGGAAATGATTAATGAGTAAAGTTCAAATTTGGGAACCCCCCCCTCCCCCCACCCCCCTCCCCCACCGACTAGAAGTGTTTGGAAGAGCATCTTCAAAGAAGTAATTAGAATCTCATGGGAGATGGCCGTCAAATTTTAAACATTATGAAAAATATACATTTAACGAGGACGCCTGTAGGGTAGGCTAGTATGATCCAGAGGCGTCTTTAGTTGCATAGATACATGCGGATAGCTTTCCGAGACTATTCTCTATCTAGGTAGTATCTAGCTTTAGTTAAAAGCAATATTTTAATATTCTTTTAGACTTTGAATTCAGTCGCAGCCAGAATTGAATAAAATTGATATAAAATTTAACATATTTTTTGCCAACGTTTTGACTCACTCCTGCCATCATCAAGGCATCTCTATACACAAAAGTTTTGAAATGAAATGCAATTAAAAATAATATTAATAAACATCTAGGTTCTACATTGGCCATTTAAACCCTGAAAAATAATACGGACGATTCTCCGAATCGTCGGATTTTTTAAGAAGATGAATAAATTCTTTTTCAAAATTTGTGATTTTTATTATCTTAGGGCATGCCTTTGCATCAATTCAGCATTGAGTTATAAAATTCCGTCTTCGATAGAAAATACCTCTAATTAATTAAATTTTCTTATTCTAATATACGTTATATTATAATAATATTTGTAATGAACTATTAGTGGGTCAATACTGAAACAAAAAATCTTTCATGAAAATTCCAACTTCCCTTTTTTCGATTTCAACCAAAGGCTTGCAATACTCTCTTCTAGTCTATAGTGAGCTTTCATCATCATCATCATCATCATTGAGACAGTCCTAAGACTGGTTTGATGCAACAATCCGTCTCCACTCGACTCTGTCCCCCGCCAGCTGTTTGACCTCTCTAAATGTCTGGCATCCCATATCCCCAATTATTTGGTTGAAATATTCTAATCTGGGTCTTCCCCTTCCCTTTTCTTTCCCACCTCCCCTCCAAGATACCCCTAAGCAATCCCCATGCCTTAGTGTGTGCCCCATCATCTGACCTCTTCTCTTCTTCAGACTCTTCCACAAGGTTCTTCTTTCTCCGATTCTTCCAAGAACTTCTTTATTTGTAATTTTATCCATCCATTTGATATTCATCATTCTTCTGTAACACCACATTTCGAAAGCCTCTAATCTCTTTCTCTCCGCTTTTCTAATTGTCCAGGTTTCACACCTGTACATGGCTATGCTCCATACATATGTCTTCAATAGCAACTTCCTGTTTTCTAAGCTGATTGAGGAGGAGCATAGTAGTTTTTGTTTTGAATTAAGCCCCATTTTTGCTTGGGCAATTCTTGATTTAATTTCGTTTTCGCTTCTCCCATCCCATGTTATTTTACTTCCTAGGTAGCGGAATTCCTTAACTCCTTCTAGGTTTTCTTGGTTAATTTTGATGCATTCCTGTTTCGTTTGTTCTTTTTTTGTACATACTAGGACCTTCGTTTTATTCTTGTTTATTTTCATTTTGATTTCTTCTATTAGGATTTGGTTAATTCCATTCAAGGCGTCCTCTAATTCTTTTTTATTGCTTCCTAGAAGGGGCAATGTCATCGGCAAATCTTAACATAGCGATCTTTTGACCTTTGATTTCGATACCTAGTGAGCTTAGGTTTCGAATTTTGTAGCTCTGAGACTTATGGTTGCGAAACGCAGGGGTTACACACATACATACGTACATAGAGACCAGGGGATTTTTGGTAACTTTTTGCCTCTGTGGAGCACAATAGCCGTTTTTTCGTTCTAAATCCGGTTTTTCAAACTATTAAGGGCATCGATTCCTTCCATGTGACCCGTGTAAGACAAAAGGTTGGACACCCCTGGTCTAGGGCTTCCTTTTTAGACGTCTTCTAATCCTCCTATAAGATAAGTGAGAAGTCTTTAAAATGACTAGAAAATATCTTATTGTATTCTAGATTAGCTGCTACTATGTACAATAAATAAATTTAAAATTTATTTGTAATAGGATTCTAGGGTAAATTCATATTACACATAAGATTAGTCTGATAGATACTAAATGTATCTTTAACTTTTAAGGAGTTAGTTATTGGTTCTAGGTGAAACATTTCAATGTAATAATAAAACTTGAGCAAGATGCGAGATAGGTTTCACAAAAAAGAAATAAAGCAAAATTGAGTTTTGAATTCGATATATTTCTTTTTCTTTGACTCCTGATGATGGGCTCATCCTTGAAATATATCGAATTCAAAACTCAATTTTGTTTTATTTCTTTTTTGTGAAACCTACCTCTCATCTTGCTCAAGTTTTATTATTATTCTAAATATATCTCTTTGGTGGGCCTTCACTAGAGCTTTATAGATCACCATCTCCATTGAGAATTGCTTTTATATTATTTTATTTCATTTAAACACAATTAGTATGATAAAAGTGAAGAGAATAAATTTCAAATGGAACTACTTAAGTTCATTTTCTTCTCTTTTTTTTTTTTTTTTTTCTGTTCTTCGTTCAATGGATGTTTCGATGACGTTAAAAGCCCTTAAGAGCACCGACGAGACGAGGTTTTAATGGACTTTCAACAGGGTATGTTTAAAAAAAATAGAAAGACATACAGGAAAGGAGGGGGAATGTGTGTATAAGATGTTTATTTAAGAGCGAGAGAAGTCACTGTGGGGGGGATTGACTTGGCTGCTTGCTTTTTCCATCCCCTTGGCTTTCTAGTGATATGAAACCAATAAAAAGAGGGGAAGGGAGTACATAAAGAGCCTACCTTTGGCTACAGGCGAAACAGCAATGAAGTTGGCGAGTGCTGCACCGGTGCCGTGGCCCAAGAGGGTGATCCGCTCGGGGTCACCACCGAACGCGGGTAAATTCTCCCGGAGCCAGTGCAGACCAGCCACCAGGTCCATTAGCCCGAAATTGCCCTGCGCCGAGCCGCGCGCCCCCGTCTTCAGGAAGCCTGAAGAAAAACAGATTATAAACTAAGTTATTTCGGTTTAGGTATTCCTTAATCAATATATAAGCAATAAAATATCTAGATATCTTCTTATAGACAGGAATTGGCAATTATTACTGAGAAGTAAGGTGAACATTATTGATAAATTCATAACCAGACAGGTATAGAAATTAGTATATAGAACTCTCGATTAATAAAGTTTATAAAAAAAAAAAAAAAATGAAACTGATCTGTCGATTTTCACTGTTTATAATTTTTACTTTTTTTTAGACAAATAACATTGAATTCAGCCATCTTCATCATCTGAACTATTTTTACCTCGAGCTACGAAGCTAGATTTTTAACTTTCTATCTAAAATTTGAGATTTGATTGATTGATTGATTTTTGTTATAGAGTTATGAATTTATCCATTTATAATTATAGTAGGTATTTGTTATGAAACAATGTATTTATGTAATAAATAAATAAATTGAATTGAATAAATTCATGAATGAAATGAGAAATGGTACTGAAATTGATGTCTTTAGTAATATGAATATGAATACACCAAAGCATTGAATTAGAGATTTGACATTCTGTAAAAGCAGTGGTGTAATAATAAAACTTGAGTAGATGCGAGGTAACTTTCACAAAAAAAGAAATAAAACAAAATTGAGTTTTGAATTCGATATATTTCAGACGTCAACCAATCTTCAGGAGTCGTAGAGAAAATACGTTACTCTGACCATCTAAGAGTTCTTAATCGTCTTATTAGATCCGATAACGTTAATTTAGATTCGACCTCAGCCTTCGCAATTCACTTACATGAATCAAATCATTCAGCCTCTAATAATAACCCTATCCCCATTCATTTCGAAAGAAAAGGGAGAATCCACTGAAATTAAACTAGCCATTTCAAAAAATTCAAACATTTTAAACAACCAATTAGAAGTGAATAAAAATACAATTATTGATTATATATTATAATAAATTAACTAAACATTCCTTATATTGTTCGCACATTGCATATTGATATTAAGGTAACTGCACCCTTCAGGTACCATTCCATCCCTTTTATAATAGCAGGTATAACTCCCCACCAGCTGGTTAATAACTCAATTGTTCCATCTGTTGAAAATATTAATTCTCAGTACACTTTTTCCTCCTCGCCCTACCTTTCTCTCACCACATATATTTCCAAAATTATTTGTAAAATTAAAAAAAAATCAATTTATAATCAGTTTTCTCTGGCTCCTGAAGATGGGTTGACGCCCGAAATATATCGAATTCAAAACTCAATTTTGTTTTATATATATATTTTTTTTTTGTAAAACCTATTTCGCATTTTACTCAAGTTTTATTATTATATTAAAATGTTTCACCTAGAACCAACACCTATTTCCTTAAAAGCAGTGGTGTAACAATACAGTGTGGGAGCCCTGGAAAATTTTTAGATTTGGAACATCAGATAATTAAGATCATCGTTTTTGCTAATTATAAATGTGGTAATATTTTGAGCAGGATAATCACTCCTTAAAATACTCTTAGTTGATTTTGGAGGACCTTATAATTTAGGAATATTAAAAATTAAATTAACAATTATTCAGTATTTATAAATTTTTAGAATTTTCCGGATGAGGTATACCAACCTTCACGAATAGTGATCCAACAGATGGAGAAGCAGAGATTTATGCACTATCCCTGTTTCTCCGTCTGTATTATATATTTTTATGAAATGCAAATTTTTTATTTATTTATTAATCTGAACTTTTACGATATTTTTAACAAATGAATTGGTTTAGCAAGTATAAAAATATCTTGGGTTTTCTAAATATTCTATGAATCGTTTATGGTATATAAGCTCAAGTTAGTTAAACTTATTTCTCACTACGATTTTCACGATTTATTATGGACCAAAATATAATCAGCTCTTAATCTCAATACACCAAAGCTACGTGTAGAAATTTCGTTTTGACATTCACACTAGTTTTTGAGCTAGAGCGTACATAAAATTTGGTAACGTACTAACTAACGTACTAATAGACATTTTGAAAAAATTATTAATATCCCGTAAAATATAATTTTTCGATGTTCAGTCATTAGAGCTTTTTATTTGTATACCAAAACGCCATGGTTTCGCTCAATTTTTTTCTATCAATCTAGTTTCAGCCGTTTTGAAATATTTTGAAAAAAAAAACCTTTTTTATGCCCGATTACAATAATTGACTATACTTTGTAAAGTAAAAGAATTTCAACGATTGAAAGTAGTAGAGTATCTTAAGAAAGATTCGATTTTTTGAAAAGGGTTTTAAACACCATTAAATGATAATTGTTATCGCTTAAAATGAAATGAATTTGTTAATAATAATATAGAATAATTTAATACATTACATTTCAAGAGACGTAAAGTCAAATATCAAAAGTAACATTTAAGTCGTAAATTAAGTTATCCCTAGAGTAATTCTCAATGCAACATAACAAAAAGATGGAAAAGATTTCCCAAAGCACAAATGATTAAATTTATAGTTTGTTCCGGTTGTTTATCATTCTAGACATTCAAATAAACACTAGTTTAAACTATAGAAAAAACTCATATGCTCATATAGTAGCGAAACAACTTGAAAAATATTTTTACTTTTTATAATATAGTTATTATATAAATTGAAACCATGGGGGTCCGCAGCGGGAGGCAAGAAGGTGTAGATGCCCCTGGGATACATTAAAAAATTATGTAACAACTCTGACTTTCGGTCTGGACTCATTAAACTAAGTTTAATGTACCGAGTGTGCTCTTGTATTTAAGCAGTGCTGTATTAGTGTATTCTACTCGTAAAAATATACTCGAAAAATTAAATATTTAATTATGTAATTATTAGTATCCAAGCTTTGCTTCCCCTTGAAAATTTTACTATGGACTCCCTGATTGAATGAAACAATTATCAAAGTTCATAAGTTCAAGTCAAACCCTTTAATATGTGATAAATATTGGTCGAGCGGTCTAGTTAGAAAATTAGTAACACACTTATAAACATTTAAAATTTAATTAAATTAAATGAGATAATAGAATTATATAATAAATTTATTTATTTAAATAATTAGGAAGAGAGGGCAGTTTTTGGCGTCTCTATTAAAACTACAACAATTTATTTTCCACACATTCTTTGCCATCTCGTCAAGTTTTACAATTGTTCCGCAGTGTTCTATTTAAAATAACGGTGCGAAATTTAGTCTAGATTGAATTGTTAAAATTTTTTTAAACAAAATAATCTGGAATTTTAGTTTTTGATAGGAAACCCCATTTATGATAGCTGGTTGTTGTAGCAATAGCTCTGCAGGGCCATAAGAGTAACCGTTCAAAATTTAGTCAACATAGGCTGAAGAGCGGAAAAACATCCAACCTCAAAAATAAATTTGTATCTATCAAAGTTACTATAATAAGATCTTAATCGATGATTCATTTCAAAGATAAATTTGCTATTAAATGCCAAAAAATAGAAATTGAATCGAATAATTGTACCTACATATTTTGTGGACCGATTGAAATGATAGTCTAAATCTTGTAGACAATGAGATATTTCATTAAAAATAATAAGGGAACTTTTTATTATATTTTTTCCTGTTCATTTTGGCGAGCGAAGATAATCTTATCCAGCTAACGGGAATTTATTTACAAAAAATAGAAATATTTTTTATTCTTATTGCAGACATTGATGAGGCAACAAGGTGTGTGCAAGAGGCCACAAACCAGCTCCTTCAGCAAATTTCTCAGCATCTGAGTAAGTTTATCTAATTAAATATTTTTCATTTAATTTAATTAGATTTAATTTCCATAAGAATATCTTCGTTAGAAAATGTTTATATTTTGTAGGTATATAATGAAATTTATAAAAGCAATTTCAAAATATTTAAAAAGAAAATCAAAACGTTTCGAGAGAAATTCTCCTTTTATCAATTTAAAATTTGGAAATTAATTCCTTTATGAATGAATAAATAAAACACGTAATAAAACTAACAACTACTTCTGTAAATATATGTATATGTTGCAGTAAAACAGAGTTTCTTACTAGTTAAAACGCGTTTCACTGAATAGCTTTGTGGCAACTAGAGTTTACTGATATTGGTTGAGTATGGTTCAAAGGTCTAGAATCTTCATTTTTGACCTTGCGCCTCATTTAGGGTGTTAATTTCCAAAAAATTTTAAACGAAAATGTCAAAAATTACATCCTCTACAACTTTGGTTCTAATTTTTGACATTTTCGTTAAAAATATTTTGTAAATAAACATCCAAAATTAGGCGGATGGTCAAAAATGAAGATTCTAGACTTTTGAACCAAATTCAACCAACATCAGTAAACTCTAGTTGCCATAAAGGTATTTAGTGAAACGCGTTTCACTAGTAAGAAGCCGTTCTTACTAAATACGGGTTTTTACTGCAACATATACATACATATAACAGAAACGAGTCCAATGGAAGGACCATAGGCCTCGGAATCTCCTAAATCGTTTAGTTTATACTAAATCTAAATGTAAATCTATGAAAATCTTATACCAAATATCTTTTAAAATTTTAATTAAAGTATATTTTATTCGAATACTTAATACCTATATTATTTTTATAAAATTCTGAATAATCTCCAAAAAATTTCGAAAAAAAAATATTTTTCATTTTTGAAAAAAATCTTTGAATTGCACATTTCTTTTTTAATAATTTAATTATTTCAATTCAATTTTGATCTTAAAATTTAAACCAAAAATTTAAAGGCGAATTTTGACTTAAATCCTAGACAGCGAACAACAAACTTTTCGATAATCATTTAGAAAATCCATACTAATCGCATTAGTGATTTCAATAGTAACAAATGTTCTCCATTCAAATATAAAGTACATACTTGAAAATAAAAACAGCTGAAATGTTTTTATTTATGGTAATAATCTTTCTGTATTTTTTTAATGAATAAAGGGTAGAAAATGAATTGGTAGCCATATATCAGTTCACTTCTGTCTTTTAATTAATGATATCCTGATTTGTTTTTCATTTCTATTTATATGCGATTAATTCCTTTGGGTTTATTTTTTCCGAGTTCTGGCACGGTTTCTTTTTTTTAATCTTTCATTTGCAGCCTACGGATCATAAATCGTAAATAGCATTTAATAAAGAAACACAATATGTGTTCTTAAATTATTCAAATCCATAATTTAAACCTAAAATGCTTGTGGTCTTATTTATATGAAATAAAATAAAAAAAGAGCTTTTTCAAGATTTACTACGCTTTCAGGAAATTTTAGCATTTTCACAATTTTTTTTTTAGTGAAGAGTTTGAGCTACCAAGTTCAAATTCGGCATAGAGGTTAGATTATTATGTAGTAATTTTAAATAAAATTTCTTTCAGTTAATTGCGCTGCTTTACAAATCGCTATAGTTTTTTCTAATGTAATATTATCTTCTCTCAAAAGACGCTCTTGAGTGTTTGTACAATTTAAACGTAAAATGATTTGAGTCCTTAATAGTTTATCCTCTTGATCGTTAAACTTACATGATCGAACTAATTGTTTTAATTTTGCAAAATATTCATCAAAAGGTTTTTCCTTCCTTTTGTTTTCTCTTGAAAAATTTAAATATTTCCATCACTTCATTCAGTTTAGTTTTGCAATGTTCTTCTAAAATTTTTAGAATACTGGATACTGTTTCTGAAGAATCGCCAGATTCTAAAGGTTCTTGGGGCTTCAACGAATGATACAGTCTTAGAGCCTCGGATTCTAATAGATTTTTCAATCTAGCAACTTGAATCTTTTGAGATTTCTTGTCGGTTTCAGTTGCGATAAAATAAATTAGTATTTCTTCATTAAAATTTTCAAAATTTTCAGCAATATTGCCATTTATATTTAATGGTCCAGGTTTATTAAATTCCGACTGCGCCATGTTTAATTATTTTATAAAATAAAAGACTGGAAAATTATATCAACCAATATTTTCTATGTTTATTTACAACTACTCTTTTTTTACAATAATAATAATAATTCTAACAAAATCATAAAACAAATATACTCTACAACAATAGTTTTCTTAAATACAATTCAATTTTTTTTACAATTTTATGAATTTTTCAACCGGAATTTCTCTCAAAATCTAATCAGCTCATTTTCGAAAATACAAACATTTTGACATCTAAGGGCCAGTTGTATGTCGGTTTGTAAACTCTTTGTTAAAGTTGACAAAGGGTAAAACCTTAGAATTCACCGGATGGCCAATCAGATAACACGCACTTTCATCTGATTGCCAATCCCACCGAGCACAAGGTGAATTCTAAGGTTTTACCCTTTGTTAACTTAACAAAGACTTAACAAACCGACATACAACTGGCCCTAAGTCGAACTTCCAACAACTTATAAGGATCATAATCTTGAAAATTATATATTCAGCCATTCTCAATATATGGTAAATAACAGAATATATTAGGTGAAGTAAAAAGTTCTTTCCGTTAGATGACTTTAATGAGCCATATCTCACGATGTATACTTCGGATCTGGTCATTCTTTTTTGCGATTTTAAGGTGACATAACGCTTTAAAAAAAGTTATTTGACAGTTTTGTGTTTGGTGAAGCCAGTTGTGGGTTAGAGCGTTCCAAAATGGAGGTAAAAAAAGAGAACATTCGATACATTCTTCAGTACCACTAGAAAATTTTTGATTGAATTCAATATTGCCTCACGAGCGCTCAGAATACAAATTTGAAATGACCTCATTTGTCAGATATTTTTAATGACCCATGTTTTATTTTTTATTTTATCTGATAAACATTATAGAAGGTATTATACCAGGAAGATGCAACACCTATAAGTCAGAGTTGAATCTCACATGAAAAGTAGGGAGAGAATTTCATGATTCCATGGTGCAATTAATTATCTTGAAGGGTTGTAAACAATGAAAACGTCAAGTCCTAGACTCTTTAGATATCATATGGATAATCGAATGTATTTGGTCGATTTGTCTCTAATTTGACTGGGAAGGAGTATTTGTGTGTTTGAAAATTGAATGGAGGGGATTAACTTTATCCCATTAGATTAAATGTATTTCCTTCTCTTTAGTAAATGAACCACATAACCTTTTTAGATATATTTGTTACCATTTTAGGGAAGGTAAAGACCGCGAAATTCTCTAGTATTCTTCTTTATTTTTATTCATATTAGACTGTTCTGAACAATTTGATGTTAGAATAGTGCAATTTCATTAAAGTTACTAAACGATTAGCTTTTTTATTCCTCTAATGGGTATGTAAACTTTAGAAATTGTTATTCCTACAGAAGCCATATATTAAATTTATCATCTAGAAAGATGGAATTAATTATGCAGCGCTACAAGATTATAAATTTAACAATTTTACTGAAATGACTAAACCGTTAGCTTTTATTGTCATAGATGTGTAATTTTGTATGAACGATAGTTTTTTTAAATAAATAAATAATTAAATAAATTAACTATGTTAATTAGTATGTGTGGACGTTAATAAAACATCGAATGGGATAGTGGGAGGTTTATAGGGCGGAGCTAGGATTAAAATATAAAAATATATTAGATGTGACAAATCAGAGGAAAAAAGGAACAATTAAACATAGTGTTAAATAAGTGTGTTCATATTGGTATATATATATATATATATATATTATATATATATATATATATATATATATTATATATATATATGGTATATATTCTGATTAGTAAGAAAATAAATGTCGAAGTGTTTTATCAATTTGATCAAGAGCTTGATGAAGACATAATAAATTGGCGAAACGTCGCAATTGATCGCATGTTTTAACACTGTGTGTTTAATTGTTCCTTTTTCCTCTGATTTGTCACATCTAATATTTAAATAATGGAACTGAATAACAATAATAAAAATATATCTTGATTCACGGTGGTGCTGAGGATTCTTATAGGTGTTGAATGAAAGGCTTATTTTTCAGCAGTTTTTTTTAATTTATCCAAATATTTTGAATAATATTCCTTCTTCAGTGGACCTTTTTGTGAAAATACAATAATAGAATGTTAGGTATGGTTAGACATTACATTAAGTTAAAGATTTTTTTAATATAAATATAGTATATGTTGTGATGTTTGTTGTATTTTACTTCACCCAAAAAATAACTAACATTCTATTATTGTATTTGCAGAAAAAAAGGTCCAGTGAAAAAGAAATATTGTAGGAAATTTCCGAAATATTTGGATAAATTAAGAAAAACACAATTTAAAATTAAAAAACTGCTGAAAAATAAACCTTTCAATTAACACCTTGAAAATATAGTTTGTTTTAAATAGTATTAGAAGTTGATTTATAATATTCTGGTATCATTCATATTATAACAAAGCTATTCAATTTTTAAATCTATTTCAATAAATATACTGCTGAACATTTATTTCTCATTTTTCTAGGGAAAAATTTAAAAATATGGCTTAATAGGTTCGAAATTATGCGCAATTTAAAATTCCTATTACTTTTAGGTTAACATTTTCCTTTATATGTATAATATGTTCTTATAGAGTTATTGTAAAAAGTTTACCCTCAATTTTAGGTATGTATATATTAGAGTAAATCTAATATTTATATAAACGAGAAGAAAAAAGATCAAAGATAATATTTGCTCAAATGTTAAATCCATTTATATATATCTATACATATATAAAACAGAATCCTTTATACTCCTATTTTTTTTCTCGGATTTTCTACTGAAATGTTTTTCACCAGTAATAAATAAATTAAGCGGAAATTTTTTTTTAAATATTTGAAATATTTTTCCACTCTTTTTAGCAAGAGGGAGAGAAATTTTCTGTTTTTATACTATACCTACACATTTATGAAAAATAATTAAAAAATAAATAAATAGCGAATGCAAATAAATAAATAAATTCTTCATGTAGGAATTATTTATATATAAAAAATCTTAATCCCTCCGTGTGGAAGTTTTTAATTAAAAATTAATTTTTTTTTTCAAAATATTAACATTCTTTATAAAAATTTAAAAAAAAGGAAACGAGAGGGATAGATAGGGATGTAGGCTTACCTATACGTTTCCACTTAGAAAATACCGAGGGATGAACCGCGACCTAAAATCGTGTACACCTACTTCCACTTTCATTTTCAAGTAGAAGACAATAGACAACAATAGATTATCTAATGAATTCCAAAATAATTCCAAGTAATCCCAAAGATGGTGTACACCTAATTCCAATCGCGGTTCACCCCTCGGAAAATATCCTAAACATGTCTGGATATTGGCATAATTTTACATGAATAAATGTATACATTGTATTTGAGCTTCGCCTTCGGAGATTACTTCTCCACCATCGACTGTCCTTGATCATCTTTTTAGTCCTTGTTTTTAATAAGAGGAAAAAACTAATTAAATAAAAAAACACTTTTCCGATAATTAATTTTGATCTCCCTTTTCCTATCGGATATTGGCATAAATAAACTTCTTCGTATATCAATTACAGGAGAAAGTGATGGAAGGGCTTGAAAGGATTGAAGGAGCACGAAGAAAGAGATATTGCACGCTTTTAATTTATTTAGTATTATTATTATAATTTGAATTAATGAGAGTTTATAATGGGAATTAAGGACAAGTTTTTGTGTGATTTTTTTATTTTTCCACCAACGTGTCGTCAACTTTGGCGACTTCTTCTTCTTCAGGGTTTCAAATAGTTACAACACATTCGTCTAAAATACATAATTTTTCTTTATCACATTTGTACTAATTGTTACCTTTAATGTAATATATTACATAAAAGACCATTAGATTTATAACATGCCTCTTGAATTTAGAATAGAGAAAGGGAAGGTGGAAAGCTGTTTAATGATTTGAAATGAGATATTTTAAAGAGTGAAGGAAATCATGTGTTCTATATGTTCCTATATTATAAACTTAACTTTTTCGAGTGCCAAGCTTGATTTTGAATTACTACCTAGATCCTACCTATCCTCTTTCCTAGGGAAATTGTTCCCAGGGGTGGTTCCCTTCCCCTAAACAACATTTTTCAGACTGAATAGTAAACGCGATTTCTCTAGCCACTACTCTAGCACGCCTCAAATATACTATATCAAATAATTTCTTTTGAACATTTTTGTTTGAATTATAATTAAGTCAAATTTCTTTATAACGAGTAACGTTTGGGCCCTAGTGCAAAAGGCCATTCCTGGAATAATAGAAATTTAGAAATTTAATATCTAATTGTCTGAAACAGGTTTGGACTTGTATTTGGACAGGTTTAAACGTGTATTTGGCATCATTGCAATACACCTTAGCTCTAAAGAAAGAGAAATCTATCCGCGCTCTTTGTAATTATTTCCATCGATCAGATTCTAACGAAAGAATCGCTCACCCGCACATTAAATAGTAAAAAAGTGAGAACTTTTTGAAGGCTCATTAGACTAGAGCTTTCTTAGTAATTAATAATAAACCTAAATATAAATTGTTTATTTATGGTTATACTAAATATAACAAAAATCTCAATAGAATAATTCAAAAAATAATATTTTCTGTTTATTACATATTACAAATTGTAATGAGTATTATGTATTGACACAAACGAAGTTTATGATTTTCCGTTTTGAGCTATCGTAGGTATCGGAATTCAGAAACACAAAGAGAAATAAATAACAAATTGTTGCTAAACTTTATCCAAAGTCATTTGAAATATTAATATGATTATTCCTTTATGATTAATCAATAATCAGATATCACTGGCTATTTGAAGTCCATGTTGACTTAAATTCAAAAATAGCCATCGATTCTCATCTATTACTTGAGGAATAACCATTTACATTGAATTTTTGACGTTTCGATTATTATTGGTAACCATTGGTGAAGACATGGAACAATCGACGTAAAATAAAAAAATAACTATCGCCTCTTATCTAATACTGGAGGAATAACTTTGTTACATTTCATTTTTGATGTTTTGACCATTAATGGTAACCACTACTGAAATATGAAGGGATCGACTTAAAAAAGACAAAATTATTTTTTGGTACAGAACTCAACTACCAAAGCATCAAATCTAGAATAGTACTATTGTGCATTGATATTCAATTTATTTGCACTTCTTCACTATTCTTTGGTTTATTTCGACTTTGAAGTCAATGAGAATCTTGCACTTTAAACTACTCCAATATTTGTATTAAAATATTATCCCTATCTATAACGAAAATCAAGTATTTAATCCGATCTCAGTTCTTTTTTGATTTTTATCTTAAATCTTATCTTTTAATAGATTTTTTGGTTTCTTATCCTTCAAGGATAAACAATCTTAATTTTTTATTTATATTTTTTTCTTGACCGGAACAAAGTCAATTCATCTCTTGAGATCTCAAGTTAAGCCACCGATAGAGAGTTTAGATACAGAAACAGGGAAATAGAACGAGAAAGAGAGAAATGGACAAGAACGATACAAATCTGTCAAGAAAAAAATCTTTCATATATGTGGATCGATCTTTTAACGTCGATTTAAGACTTACAGATTGAACGTGGTTTAAGTAAAATAAATATTTAATCGAGAAATAAAACTGGTAGAAGTGAAGGTGGATTGAAATACACGAGGAGTGGGTAATCTGCGCTCTTAAGGCTTCATGCGGCTTAGTAGGATATTAACTGCAACCTTTTCGCCTCTTCTCTTATAATTTTAAGTACCTGGCGTATCGAACGTTGCTCGGTAATTTTTCGCATTAGTTAAAGATGGTATATTAACATTACTTATAATTTTAAATTCAGCTAAATAGATCGATTTTATTTGCAGTCAGGATCATATACAATTTAAATAAAAGTTAATTTATTGACAATTTGAATCGTAAGAAACTGGAAAATTAAAATTACTTTTGATGAGTTGGGCGTTTCGTCGTTTATTTTTTGACTTCCTCAGCGGCTCACTATGTAATTCAATTTTCTAATATTGATATAAAAATAATTTTTATAAAAAAAAATAAATAAAACCGACTTCAAAAAAATTAAATGCAACAAATAAAATAATAATAACTTAAAATAAAATAAAATACACTAAAAGGTATAAAATAATTATATAATTTAGTTACAACTAAACGACGAAATATTAACATGAAAATCACTTTTTGAAGTCGGTGCCAAACAAACTATATAAGAGAGCGTACCCACCAATCGTGCTAAGTAAGATCCGTCGAGTGCGATTCATAAAATGTATATTTTTGGCACCGAGTTCAAAAAGTGATTTCATGTTAATATTTCGTCGTTTAGTTGTAACTAAATTATATAATTATTTTATACCTATTAGTGTATTTTATTTTATTTTTAAGTTATTATTATTTTATTTTTAAGTTATTATTATTTTATTTTTAAGTTATTATTATTTTATTTGTTGCATTTAATTTTTTTGAAGTCGGTTTTATTTTTTTTATAAAAATTATTTTTATTTTTCTCTTTTTAGTAATGTTATTAATAGTGACTTAATATAAAATCTTGCATGCATCTCGTAAGAGAAAGCGTCGGGCGAATGAATCAGAAAATGATAATAAAATTCAATTCAAAATATAGAAATTCTCTCCGAAACGTTAGCGGGTTTTAAATGAATGTCTTAAGATTATTTTTATAAAAGATTTTAATTATTATAATTTCGATTATTTGGTCATAAGAATTGGAGATTTACGTTATTTCGTCATTGATCATATCTTCAGAACTTGACCAAATTAATATGGTACCACCTCTAAGGTACCCTCTTTCCAATAAAAAAAGAATTATTAAAATCGGTTCATAAACAAAGAAGTTATGCCTAAACAAACATATCAAAAAAGGTCCAATACCAATGAAAAAAACGGGATTAATCGGAAACTAGAATGAACCCAATTCAAAAAAAATCATCAAAATCGGTTCACAATTGACGAAGATATGAGGTAACATAGACACAAAAAAAAAATTCAGTCGAATTGAGAATCTCCTCCTTTTTTGAAGTCGGTTAAAATCTATGAGAAATAAAATTGTATCTTTTTTCATTTTTATTAATAATGGATAATTGAGTGACATGGAGAGCCGCCGAGGAAGTCGAAAAATAAATGACGAAATGTCCGACTCATTAAAAATAAACTCTGTTAATTTTAATTTTTCCAATTTCCTACGATTCCAATTAACAATTATAAATATGGATACGATTAACGAAACGTCATTTTTTTTTATCAACGTTTCGACCTACTCGGCCATCATCAAAGCATCCTATGCACAGATAATATACAAGTGCTTGGAACACCGAGCGATGCTCGGTAACTTTTTGCTTCTAAATAGCTTATGTTTCAAATTTCAAGGATCTTCGACTTACCGAAGATGAACTATGAGCGATTAAAATATTTATTTTGCTACATGACTAATTTACATCCCCTTCCCTTATTTCAATCGGATTAAAATTTATACACGACTAATAACTCATGAGCCTCGATAAGTTCACCAATTTTTAGATTTTTATTTTTAGTGAAATCGTTAGAGCCGTTTTCGAGAAACCAATTCTATATATATACATATACAAGAATTCCTCATTTAATATAATAAGGTAAGATAATATAATAAGATAAGATAAGATTTTTGTTCAAATAAATATCATTTTTAAATGAATAATATATTTTTAAAATTTCATTTCTACTTTACGCCCCAGAAATGATCACTTAACAAAAAGTTTCAGATCGATAAGACAATTAGAAGTAGGATAAAATCGACTTTCCTAGATGCCCTTACATCTAAACCTGTTACATACAAGTAAAAATAAACAGATATTTTGGTTCTAAATAGTTTTAAGAATTTTCAGGGGTTTCTTGAACAAAAAAATTCAAGAATGATAGGACAAATGCTATGTTCTGTTGGCATATTTTAATTAAAAGCCAGACTTTAATTAAAAAGATGCAGCGCCGCCTGGTAGTGGTTAGGTTTGCATTTAAATAGAATGCTCTGCAGTGCGGGTTGCATAAGCTACTCAATTTTTAAGCTTCTTATAAATAAAATTGGGGATTATATCGTTTAATATTTAATAAATACCATATTTTCAATTTGTAATCAATAAACATGTTGAATAAATTTAGGAAAATAGTAAAAACTTTTTTGAATTCTCGGTACGCTCTCTCAGTATTTTGGTCATCTTTTTCAGCGAACGGTTTCAGTTTGAACTGAAACTTATTCTTTCATTATTTTCACTGTAATTCTTGTTATTATAATTATTTTTACTTTCACATTTATATTTTCTAATCTTTTGTTTTTAAATCTTTATTGTAAAATTCGAAAAGGGCTAATGGGGCTAATAAGACCCAGCCCGCAAATAAAAATTTATATTCTATTCTATATGAATATATCACTCTTTGGAATCAATCTCCTCAATTTCTTTTGAAATGGTCTAGAATACAATCTAAAAGAAACTTGATTGATTTCTATAAAATCTTGAATTGAAAAGGGATGAAAAATCTAATGGATGTTTTTTCTTTACTTTCTTATTTCTCTGAACTTACAATTGAATTTTTTTTATCTACTATTTTCTCTTTATATATATATGGAACCCAATTATTTTTCCCTGGTGATTTCTATTTTTGTTTTATTCTGGGATTTGTTCATTAATTTTCTTTTTCTACTTTTATCGTTTCTATTTATCCTTTATCTCTCGCCAGAGAGGAATTCTTTATATATATATATATATATATATATATATATATATATATATATATATATATATATATATATATATATATATATATATATACTTTTTCGCTAGCATTAACACCCTAATCTTTTCTTTCTTATCTAGGAAATATATAGGTATAACAATGTTCATTGAATTGATTAACGAAAGAAAGAAAAGAATCAAGTACTATATATATCCAGTGCTTTTTTATATTTTTTTTAAATCAGATACAAAATAGGTATATACATTTTTTATTCCAATAGAATAAGAAAAAGCATTCAATAAAAGCAAAATGTCTATATAAATTAGTAAGTACATAAGAGAAATGATCGAGCCCTGATGAACTCCAAATAGTTTTTTTTTTTTTTTTTATTTTTTTTTTTTTTTTTTTTTTTTTTTTATTTAAAATTGACCTTGTCCGTTAGAACATTTGGTCAGTGACACATATAAATACATATTTACACAAAATTTTATATAATTATAATGTTAATTAGGTTTACATGAGAACTACAAGCTAAAAGTAAGAAACATACATTATTTTGAGTATATTTTTTTTTCAAATTACATTTCTTTTGCATAGTTAAATATACTGGTTTTGGTGCGAGTCCGTTACCGAGGGTTCCGTATATTATAACTTCCCGTTTACAAGTTATCATATTCGTTCTTATTTGTCGTTGATAAGAATAAATTAGAGAATTTGTGGAATTTTTCGTATTTCTAAGTTAAACCATTCTAAACCTCTACAGATACAAAAATTACCTAAATCCCCATATTAGAGATCTCTTGCTTCGTAATTTTAAATCTAAATAAAAAAATAAACCTAATTGTACTCAAAGAGATCATTAAAGAGATACGTCACACTTTATGATAAAATATTTATTAAATTTCTTCCAGAACTTAAGTGACTGGATTTAAATTTTTCTTTAAATTGAAGGGTTGGTTTTGTCACAAATATAATAAAAACAATAATTTTTAATAACTATTTGAATTATTTAATTGATAACTATACAGTTTCGGTCACCACTGGTCAACCATTTTTTTGTTTAATCAACATACTAAATCAAATCAATACTCTCACAACATAAAATAATAATATGAATTTTATTTTTAAATTAAGATTTGATTTTGGTTGAATTCGGAACCAAAATTAGAAGCTCGCTGGGTTTCTTCAAAAAATAACATTCCAAAATTTTAAATTTAAGAAACCAAAAAATATGAAATGTATTTTGAAAGGGTACTATATTTAAATTGATTCTTGGACCAAAATGGATTGGATTCAAAAAACTAAATCATCATTATATTATACTCCTAGATCGTTTATTCGATCGTCTCTTTAGCATAATTGTCCTCTAAGACCTTATGAGAATGATTATTCACTTAATTAAATAGAGACCCAAAACGGAGAGAGAGGGATTCCAAAAAATATAATATTATAGGTACAATCTCCAAGTTGGGAAAAAATATATTTATATTTTATTTAATGAACAATTAATTACACTGCTCTACAAAAAATGTTCCCCTAAACCTAACAATTCATTCCAGTAAAGTTATACACTGATCATCCTTCAATTTCTCAATTTTTTACAACACATCACAGTTTTGAGATATTATCGGTCAAAACGACAAACAAGGCCATTTTGACATTATTTTCGAGTTCGCATTGGATATTAAACAGCAATATTTGAAATCAAAATAATTTGTTGACGTAATAGAAAACAGGTTCCTCTTTGGTTTTCAAATTACTACTTGTTTTTAGCTCAATTAGAACTCGAGTTATAACTAAAAAACTGAAACTACGTGATTATAAAGGATAAAAAACATAGATAAAAACACAAGGTCTTATATTTTTAGTTATAACTCGAGTTCTAATTGAGCTAAAAACAAGTAGAAATTTGAAAATCAAAGAGGAAGCTGTTTTTTATTTCATCAACAAAATATTTTGATTTCAAATATTGCTGTTTAATATTTAATGGGACTCGAAAATAGGTCAAATTGGCCTTTTTCGTCAATTTGGCCGATAATATCTCAAAACTCTGACGTGTTGTAGAAAATCGGGAAATTGCAGGATTATCAGCGTAGAAAACTCTACTGGAATCCATTGTTAGGTTTACGAGGAGCAATTTTTGTTTAATTTTTGTCGAGCAGTGTTATTAAAGACTACATTCTACATCTAATTCAATATATCTGGTCGTTGATGGGGGACTGTCAATTGGACATATTTTGTTTTGCCTTGTACATATTACTGTGTGTATTAAATATTATATGATTTATTTTACTCCAAATTTGTCAGGGTTATATTTTAAGTTGTACTCTAAATATAACTTAATAAGTAAACTTTTGTAATCTGCTCTATGAGGCGAATCGCATCAGAGCATCATTAATAATATTAAATGAATAAATAAATAAATAATACCAAATATGTTAAACAAGTTTATTTTATACATGATACTCAACAAAAAATTATATTTTAATTTCATTTGGTATGGTATTTCAAAGCTTTGTGAGATACTCTACGAATGACCTCCCAAACGAACTAGGTCCTTTGTATAGGAATTATCAATTCCAATTTTACAAATCTCAACATTCTGAAATTGTTTTTAAATACGTTTTCATTTAAATACAAATATGATAGTTGGTCTTCTATCAAGAACTAACTAATCGGAATAAAAATCCAGCCAAGGAAAAGTATCTTATTTTTTCTAAGAAAATCACAAGAGATTATCATTTAATTAGATCCCAGATGGTATGGATTGTTTTTAATAATGGCAAATTTAGAATCACTAGAAATTTTACAAATTAAGATTTATATTTTTGAGTGAAATATTTAGGCGATACAATGTCAGAGGGGTTCACCTCTCACAATTGGCCCAAATTGCAAATTTCGGCTTTCGGGTTAAAAACAACCCTTCTGACATACAGTTAAAAATAATCCGTTTCATCTTGGATTTAATAGATGACAACTTCTTCTGATTTTCTTAGAAATTTAAACTCTATCGCTATCAGCAATTTGAACTTTTAAATTCTTCTTTTTTAGCAATTTTAACCAACCCAGTTAATTATAAAATGGCTTATGAGTTCGTGTAATGGGATATTAAATATGAAGCTTAGGCAGGCGTTTTAGACACGTGTCATTTTAGAGATTTGTTCCTTATTCGATATCGTATCAATATAAGCTAATGAATAGAATACAAAATTCGAAAGAAAAAGTATTTCAACATGGAAATATAAATTGAAAGTTTCTTTTTATCGGGAGTAGCATAATTTTAATGAATTAAAGGAGACAATAAAAGAGTGTATCTTCTGCTGGAATAATAAATTTTTAATTTATTTATAACGATTTATAAATATATATATATATATATATGGTAGAACGAGAAATAAATTAAAACATTTATTATTCCAACAGAAGACACTCTTTTAACCGACTTCAAAAAAGGAGGAGGTTCTCTATTCGAATTTTTTTTTTTTTTTTGTGCCTATGTTACACTCATATCTCCGCCAATTCTCAACCGATTTTAAAATTTTTTTTGCATTGGGTCCAGTCTAGCTTCCGATTGGTCCCATTTTTTATCGTATTTTTTTCATAGGTATTAGACCTTTTTTATTAGGTTTGTTTAGACCTAACCTCTTTGTTTATGAACCGATTTCGATGGTTCTTTTTTTATCCGATAGGGGTGTCTTAGGGATGGTGTCATATTAATTTGGTCAAGTTCTGATGATATGATCACTATTAATAACATCACTAAAAAGAGAAAAATAAAAATAATTTTTAAGAAAAAAATAAGAACCGACTTCAAAAAATTAAATGCAACAAATAAAATACACTAAAAGGTATAAAATAATTATTATCTTATTTAGTTACAACTAAACGACGAAATATTAACATGAAATTACTTTTTGAAGTTGGTGCCAAACATATACCTTTTATGAATCGCACTCGACGGATCTTACTTAGTACGTTTGGAGGGTATGCTCGCTTATAGGTATAGTTAGTTTGGCACCGACTTCAAAAAGTAATTGGATCTTGAAAAATTATACTTTATTCTCTAATTTATTAAATAAAAAATAAAAAATAAACCCTTAAATATTTTTTGAAAAAAGAAATGGAGAGAGATTCAAAATACTATAATATTAACTATTCTACTCATTATTCTGCCTATCTTAATTAATTTATATTTCACTTAAAGGAGACAATAAAAAGCTTGGCTAATTGAATTTTTTTTGTTATTTTATAGTTTGAGTTAGGAAGCTGACATTAATACCAACTTTTGAGCTCGGCCTAATGTGACAATTTTAAATAAATAAATATCAGCTTACCTACAACCGATCAAAAAGTTTCCATAAACATTTTCTAATTTTCGCATAGAAGTTCTGAAGCTAAAAACTCAAAAACAAATAATTTTTTTAAGACTAGGCATTTTGGAAATATTTTGCAAAAACTACAGAAAAAACTATTTTTGATGTGCCTACTATTATTTTAATAGTTACTCATACTCAGTGTGGTAAAGTAAAAAAAATTTTTAATTTTATTAAACCAATTATTTTACATGAATTAATGTATACATTGTATTTGAGCTTCCAGTCCGGAGATTACTTCTCCACCATCGACTTTCCTTGATCATATTTTTAGTCCTTGTATTTAATAAGAGGAAAAAACTAATTAAATAAAAAACCTCTTTTCCGATAATTATTCCAATTCCAGATCCATCAGTTTTCATCAAAGTAAAAATTTCCATTATATTAAAATTTTATCATTGAATTAACAATACTTTATTAGAGGTATTTAATTTATAAAATATAAGTGGACTTCTCAAACGGGGATATTGTCTATATTGGTAGAAAAAAGTAAAAAAATAATTTTTTTTCAGTGTTCATTTTAATTAAATTTCATGTTAAACCATTCATGTTTTTTTTAGTCATATGAATATGAAAATTTTGGGGGCTTGAATAAAATATTTTTTGTGGATTTTTTTTAAATAAAAGCTCATTTTAAAAATATTTATTAAATACATATATTTAGAGAGAAAGAATTTAATTTTTAGTAGAAATATTTTTACATTGCGATATCAGAGAGGATTCATCCCCTCAGGAGTTGAACCGTTTGCCTTGAAGGTTGAGCTCACTGCCCGGAAAGCGTGTTAGTTCTCAGGTTCAACTCCTGAGGATGAATCCCTCTGATATCTCAATGTAAAAATATTTCTAGTAAAATCCTAGATTTTGTCTAAAAATTAAATTCTTTTTCTCTTAATATATATTGATTTTTAACCCGAGCTGATTTTTTAAAAAAGATTGAGTGGGAAACAACAGCGCTTGTGTCAAACATTATTAGATAGGTATAGAAAATACTCACAGTCTGCGTCCTCAGTCTATCATCAAACTTCACTCTCAGCAATTGAAAACGACTCCAGAAATAGATATCGAAACGTCATTTATACTGATGATAATTTTCTCATTGAAAATGTAAATAAAAGTGAAGTGCTTTTTAGAGGAAACTTATCTGTCAGTAGAAAATATAGGGTGGGGCATAAAGATCTCCCACACTTTGAAGAGGTATAAAAAATGAAAAAAAATTAACTAGAAAAAAACTGAATATATTTTTGAGAAGAACATAAAATAAATGTGTTTTAAACATTAAATCAGACATAAAAGGAGGGGTCAAAAATAAAATTCTAGCCTTTTCGAGTAAACTCAACCAAATTTTATATACATATTCTGTGGGCCCCAAAAAAGCTAGAAAAGCAAAAACTAACCACCCAAATTGAGGGGAAGGTCAAAAATGAAAATTCTAGCCCTTTTGACCAAACTATGTATACAAAATTTGGTTGAGTTGAACTATGTATACAAAACTTGGTTGAGTTTGGTCGAAAGGGCTAGAATTTTCATTTTAGACCCCCCTCCCCTTTTTTTGTCTGAAATGTTTAAAACACATTAAAAAAAAATTATTTTTCGTTCATTTCAAAAATATATTCAATTTTTTTCTAATTAAGTTTTTTCATTTTTTATACCTCTTCAAAATATGGGAGATCTTTATGTCCCACCCTGTACTCTTTGATTTATAAAATATCTTATTAGCCGTTAACGTTTGTATTATATTTTTTAAAGTTTAAATTATATTTTTAAATTAAATCAAAAGAGAGCTTTTAAAAAGAAATCGATAGGCAAAAAAACGTTTTAATTATTGTGAATGGTAAAGTCATGTGGATAGCCACATCACCTAATTCATCTTAAGTATTGAATGGTGTATAGAGACAATGTACCTATTGAAATTTCTATTAAAGCTAGTAAAGTTTCATCATTAAAACCTTATAGTTAATTGTTTTAAGAAATTGAAAAAATTATTTCCATTTCTTTCTTTCTTTCTTCGTCTCTTTTTTCTTTCATTCTTTTTTTTTCTTTTTTTCTTTCGATGTCGATGAAATTAAATTCGTTTCAATTCATTAGCTGATAGGTTTTTGCCATCCTTGCGCTTCGTTTTCCTCTACTTAGATTTTAATTAGGTTGAATTTTCTTTAACTTAATGTCTTTCTCTTTCATTCGGTCTTCTTCTTGCTTTTAATATAAAATTGAATTGAAGAAAAAGAAAGAGAGAGAGAAATGAGTGGCAAGTGGAAGAAACCAAGTAGGGACTACCTTCGAGATTCTCTCTATTTTTTCAATTAAGTTGTATTTAAGTTTTTTCATTTGCTATTAATTTCATTCTTTTGATATTTAAAAGGCCCGCATATTTTTCATATTTAAATATTATCCATTTATAACATTTATTTTCTATAAGATTATAGTTTTCACTTATTCCTTGATATTAAATTACATGAAATAATAATAATAATAATAATAATAAAGAAGAGGGGTCGGTTAAATCACCAACTTTTCTAATCCGATTAGGAGAACATCAACCTAGACTTCATCAGTTCGATCCCAGAAAGAAGCAAAGTGAATTTATTTGAAAATAATAAAAAACCGGCCCCTCGGCTCCAGAAACTGACAATCTCTGGTTCTACAAAACCTCGTGCATGCGCAGGACAAAATTTCGTAACAAGCAACCATGAATCCTGAGAGGCAAAACAAGATTACCCCAGGTGGTAACCAATCCACCCACCCTCGATTGGAAACCGGGCATTCAGATTCTTGGGGACCCGGACGATCACGAAATCAAAGGAAGAAACAATGGAAGAATAACGCCAAAAATCCATACATACCTGGGCACCTTTAACATCAACACACTCATCCGGCCAGGAAAATTACATAGCCTGACCATGGAACTCGATAAGACGTTCCGGAAAAGATAGAGACGTGGAAGGTCCAACCAGAAAGAAACATCAAGCTTTGCGTGATCCCAAGGGTCCAAACGCAAGAAAAAATAATAATAATAATAATTTGAAAGTTTATATTGGGAAAATAAGGACAAGTTTTTTATGTGTAACTTTTTATTTATCCACCAACGTTTCGTCGACTTTGCCGACTTCTTCAGGTTGCTAAACAGGTATAAGGATAAAAATAAAAAGTAAAAAATAAATAATAATAAAAAATTTCAAAAATAAATGCAATTAGATGTTGAAAATAAAAATAGATTTCTAATGGATTTTTTCATTTAATAATAACTGGACTGGTGTCATTGACATATATTTTATTAATGTATAAGTTTAATTTATTCGAAGTTGAGATTTTGTATATAGGGATAAAACGGAGAAGAAAAGAAAAGTATTCTATTCTATTTTTATAAGAAGTGATTTCTGTTCTGTTTTGTATTGATAAGGTTGTTATTATAAAGAGAAAAATTGTCTTTTTTGCCAAGTATCTTTTGAAAATTGTATTCTGATGGCCTTCAATGGTAACGAAGGTAATAAGAAAATTTAGACTGTGTGACATGACTATTTGGTAGGTAAACTATTGATACATGTTTGTTTTTGGATTCTGACTGTACTTTTGTAAATTAATATCAAGAATGTTCTTATAATTGTAGAAGCCCTGAAGAAGTCGGCAAAGTCGACGAAACGTTGGTGCATAAATAAAAAAGTCACACATAAAAAACTTGTCCTTATTTTCCCAATATAAACTTTCAAATTATAAATTAAATTATGGGCGGAAATGATAATAATAATAATAATAAAGAGATCTCATAATTATTATTATTAAGTTCCATAATCAGTATTAGATGTAACATTAATTGTTATACTTACAGTTTTTCTATTTCCCCCATTATTAATGCTCAAAATCTAGTAACATGCCAAATTTTAGCATTTTATAACCTTTGGATTTTTTACTTAATGAGAATTTATATTATAAACTTCACCCCTTCTTTTAAGATGCTGAGGAAGGAAACGTTTCGTTTTTCGATTCTCTTCTTTATCAATCCAAGCCCTACCAGTATGTTAAATTTCATTATTCTAGTTGTTCTTGTATTTTCACTATTATGTTAATTTAGCCAATAAATTTCACCCCTTCATTTTATGTTCTGAAGAAGGGAAAGTTTCGGTTTTCCGATTTCACCCTTCATTAACGCCTCAAAATCTACCACCGTCCCGAAAATAATGAAATTTTATCACACAAAAATACACGCCCTTCATTTTATGTCCTGAAGAAGGAAAAGTTTCAGTTTTTCGATTTCACCCTTTATTAACGCTCCAAACTCTACCACCATACTGAAAATAATGAAAAATTTTCGTCTGATTTAAATCAGAAGAAAAAATGAAACAATTAAAAATCGTGTTAAACCATATGACGAATCGCAATGTATCGCTAATTTATTGTAGCTTCATCAGGCTCTCTATAAATATATTTTAAAAAACTAAAAAAACACTTTTTCTAAAAAGTACAAAATAATTTAATACTTAATCAAAAAGTGTGGCGCGCAGAAACATGTACTTTAAATTAATTTCTAAAAAGTGCCCCACGCTTTTTTATTAAGTATTACATTATTTTGTACTTTTTAGAAGCGTGTTTTTTTTTTTTTGTTTTTTAATATAATTTATTTTTTTAATTTTTAGTCTTAATTATTTTTATAGAAAAAAGTTTGCGGAATTCAAAAGAATGAAATGTATTTATTTTTATTATTTTTATATTATTTCATTTAAATTGAGTAGGTAAACAATTATTTTTATAGAGAAATGTTTGAGAAAGTTAACGGAACAATAGTCACATTGATACATAGATAGATACAGGTGAAGCTAATATAAAGCTTGTAAAAAAGGAAACAATTAAATACCGTGTTAAATCATACGAAGAATCGCATCGTTTCGCTAATTTATTGTAGCTCCATCAGGCTCTATATAAAACATAAATACAATTGAATCACTCACAATCATTACCATCTGGTTCCATTGCTGCTCTAAATAATGGTGTTATATGAATAAATGTATTCTTTTTGTTATGTATATATTCTGATTGACAAGAAAAAAATTGAATGACAAAGTGTTTTAAAAAAATTTAATCAAGGTAAATTTATATTGTCTGGGTTAATTTTAATGATTATTAGTGATTCAATTGTATTTATTTTTTGTACAGAGCCTGATGAAGCTACAAAAAATTAGCGAAACGTTGCGATGATTTAACACAGATCTTATAATAATTTAAAATCCGTGACAGTGGAAGCTTCATCTTATGGAATTGAAGCACTAATGCTTTGCTAATTATTTGCAAAAATTATTAAATAAAAATATATATTTAGGTAATTATGTTTTTAATAATTTATTATAAAGAGGTTAGTGAAAATAGAAAAGAGACTCTTTGTGAAACACCACTAACTCCAACCTAATATAATTTGACTATGAAGTTGTGAAATTATTTGAATTTATTCAGTATAGTGACTGAAACCAATGAAAAGCGCCATATTGCACCCTTGATCCAAAATTCACCAAATCTCAATTAGCATTTCTACAACGTTTTGGATCAAATTAAATTTCTTTTTCATGAGAAATTGTTAATGTAATTTTGTCATCCTTGATCCTAATCTTATCATATTTATTTAACAATTAGCATTTCTACAACGTTTTAAAACAAATTAAATTGCTTTTTCATTGAAAATCTTTATAACGCCATATTGGGCCACTTGATTTAAATTATACTAAATTTGACAATGATAATTTTTACAACATTTTTGAATGGAATTATCTCACTTTTTCATTAAAAATTGTTAATTGCATTTTGCCATACTTGATCCAAATTTTAACAAATTGTACAATTATCATTTCTACAAGGTTTTGGATCATATTAAATGACTTTTCATTGAAAATCGTTAATTTCATTTTGGCTAGCTTTGATATAAATTTCACCAAATTATATAATAAATTATATTCAAATTATATTCAAACACCTCCCAATCGATTACAAATCCCTAATTTTATATAATAAATATTTTTATAATGTTTTGAATAATAAATCCACTTTTTCATTAAAATTCTTTAAGATCCTTTTAATAATTCTGTGGAAAAGTTTTTGAATTTTGTTTCTTCAACATTTTAATAAAAATTGAATATTTGTATTAATAAAGGAAAATGGTTTTTTGTTGATGTTGGTTTTCTCAATATCGTCTCTCTTTATATTTCAATATTAAATGTTATAAAATATAGCCTTTAATTCGTCCATAACAGTGTCCTTTTTCTGGAAAAAGCTATATAAAATAAGTGGAAAACAAAAATATAAACTCGACTCATAGTAGAATGAAGCCTTCCTAATGGCTACGAGAGCAAGAGAATCTGATCATGATAAGGCGTGAAGGTAAGATTACCAACTATGTCACATTTTTACTAGGTATTTCAGGTGAATAATATGAAATAAATATTATCCATGACCTTCTCTCGCGATTTCTTTGGAAATGTATAGTCTGCTTCTATGGATAATTCTAATTTTTACATTTTATTTTTGTCTGTATCTTTGTTGTTTTTCTGTATTCCGATAGCCATGATAGGAAAAGAAAAGAAATGGGTTTAGTATATTTTTTCTGGGACCACTAATCTATATCTAGGTAGCTATACTTATTATAATCGGCTTGCGCGACGTCGCCAATGTGATTTTTTTTAAACCCACTAATAGTTCATGACAAATAAAATTTATTAAATAATGTAAAGTTTAAGCGTCTTTTTTTGAGTTTCTTTTTTTTGAAAAAAAGATGGAATTTTCAAAAATCAACCCAGGTAATTTAATAAAGTTTAAGGAAAGCGGTGTTGGTTTGTAGTGAAACATTAAACACAGGAATTATTTAACGGATTATAGTGGTGTTTCACAAAGTGGAAATAAAATTATGTACGTGACTTTGGCCAGACAATTTGTTCAATACCTAACTTCTCCCCTCCAGACATACCTTTAAATTCAACCACACAAATTCTTTCAACGCCCATTGGCTCCCCCCCCCCACTCGCCCTGTACTAAAATATTAGCCACCAAACTATAATATCAATACAATGTAACAATTTTATATTCAGTTTTCTGTTAAACCTACTGATCAAGGGTTCATAGCCCGAAATATGTATAGAGTTAAATAAAAAAATCTCCAAAATAATTTAAAAGATTTTTTAATTTTTTAATGTTATTTCCACTTTGTGAAACACCATTATAATCCGTTAAATAATTCATGAGCCAGGTAATTTAACCACAATAATATTAAGATATGAATTTATTTTATTTAGGGACGAATCTAAGATTTTAGTAGAAATATTTTTACATTGCATATCAGAGGGCTTCGTCCCCTCAGGAATCGAACGAATATGTTGCATATCATAGCAGACTGCCCGGCAAGCAAGTTAGCGCTTGGGTTCGATTCCTAGGGGACGAAGCCCTCTGATGTGCTATGTAAAAATATTTCCATAAATCTTAGAACTCTCACAAATTCTTATATCTTAAATATATGTATCTTGCCTAGTTTTCTTTATAACTGATAAAATCTTATATTCGTTCCTAAATAAAATAAATTAATTTCTTAAAATTAGGAAATTTAAATTATCAATTTATAAGCCACTGTGGAGTTCAGGGGCCGTATAACTTATTTGGTCTCTAAGCCTGTCTTTATTTTATTTATTTATTTTTTTTTTTTATCAATATTTTGAATAAAAACAATAATTTTCCTAAAACATCAATTGTATGAATTAAACACAATATTTATTTCCTCTCCAAATAAAAACAAATTGAACATGGAAGTTATTCATCAATCCGTTTACCAATTTTTAAATTTTGCATCTTATAGTATTTATAATTAGTTTAATCAATTAGAATTTTTGAAAAGGTATTTCTGTTTTGAAAATAAAAATAGAAATCCAAGTCTTTTCCACCACAAGCCGAGTTCGTTTAAAGGAGTGCGTGACGTAACGGAGCACGTATTCCTGTATATGCTTTCAGAGTTAGGTATCAGATATTATAAACAAAGTCTGAGTGGTCTCTGTTGGTTAACGACTTAAGTTTCTTACAAAACATGATACTCATTTCTCACAAGACCACAAGCAGAACTATCTAACAAATATATTCGAGTTTGTATATTTGTTTGAAATTTTCAAGCTATAGCTTCTGAAATATTTAAATCAATTTACTCTTCATTTACCTGCTATTAAATCTTTCATTAAATAAATATTCAAAAAAAAAAAAATTGAAAAATATAATAGTATTAGTATGATGTAGATATATGTATGGATAGATATTAAATATTAATTTCAGTAAATATTTAATCTCATTAATTATTTCAGCCGTTTAATTATACAATATAAATTATGTATGTATTTAAGTTGTAAATTACATTTACGATTTATGTACATTCCATTATATTATACAAATAATTAAATATATATTATGTGCGTAATATGTAGAATAGATTCTATTAGTATTGGAAACAGGGTCATAGCTACCGCTGTAGCAGTTGTAGCAATGACACAGGCTTCCAAATCTAGAGGGGTCCCAACATGAGAAAGCAAAAATAGTAAAATGTTATTAAATAAACTGCAACGGATCGTTGCTAAACTTTATCCAAATTCATTTGAAATATTAATATGTTTATTCCTTTATTATTAATCAGATATCACTTGCAATTTGCAGTTCATGTTGACTTTAATTAAAAAATAATGATCGATTCTCATTTAATACTCGAGAAATAACCATTCTACATTGGATTTTTTGACGTTTTGGTTATTATTAGTAACCATTGCTGAAGACATGGAGGAATCGACTTAAAATCAAAAATAGCCATCAATTCTCATTTTAATACTTGAGGAATAATAATTCTACATTAGATTTGTGACGCTTTGATTATTATTGGTATATCATTGCTGAAGACATGGATGAATCGACTTAAAATAGAAAATAACGATCGATTCTTATCTACTACTAGACGTTTTCAGTAGAGGTTGCCATTAATAGTCAAAACATCAAAAATGAAATGCAATTAGGTTATTCCTCTAGTATTAGATAAGAATCAATCGATATTTTGATTTTAAGTCGATTCCTCTATGTCTTCATCAAAGTTAACGGAGAAGAAAACAACGCAAATGCTATGGTTACTTATAAACTTTCCTCCCAAATTTTTTAGCATTTTACAGAAAGAAGGCTAACCACTATTACTTAAGTTAGGTTAAATGAGCTATATTAAAACGATCAAATGAATAAATTTTAAAGAATTTAAAATAAAAATTCAAAAAAAAAAGTACTAATTTACTCTAGAGTAAAATATTTTAAAATATAATTTTACTAAAAACTTTATTTAACCTTTTTTGGGGGTCCCCAAGGTACTTAATTAGGATATTAAATTTCATCAAAATTGGTTAAGGAATTTTCAAGATATTTAGAAAAAACTAAAAAAGTACTGAAATAAAGTTCTAATGTTTGTGGGCCGATATGTACCAAAAACTAATCAGCGCTTCATTTTGTTAAACTAATGGTAGGTTTTCAATTTCATTTCAGTCGGTGTAACGGTGTGGAAAAAATCGTGGACGAAAAAAACGATAATATACTAGTACATCCATACATCCATCCACCCGAACGCACTAAATCAAAAAATCACACTTTTTGGCATCTCGGCGAGACCACATGTAATTTTCGGCAAAACCCTCACGTGCTAAAATTCATCCTAATTGAATACTACAATTTGTTATTTTAATGGAGACCATGGGTTCCCAAGTCTTTACCTGAGGACCCTTTGAAGTCGTGCTTGCCGCGAGACCGCTTCGTATTGGATAAAATAAAAATTCATAGTTTGCTTTATCAATAATCAAACAAATAAATAATTGTTCACACTTTTAAGGCATATAGATGAAATCCGAACCTTAATGAATGAATATCTTTTATCACTCCACCACAGCTCTATATTATTCCGTTTCGGAGAATACCTTTAAGTCTGTTAATATGCTTTTGAAAACCCCTGGTATATTCACTTTTGGTTTAAATCTTTTTACAAAAAACCGTCTCAACCTATTATTTTCGTAGATTCATTGAAAAATGTGCATCAAAACTAAAATCAAATAGCCTCGCCTCTAATTTTCTTATACGTTATAACCTTATGCTTACTATTTTTAACCACTCCGGTTACAATCGCAACAGGTGAAATAAGTTTTTCAAATTAAAACTTATTAAAAAATATCTTAGAACTTCTATGGGACAAGAACAGCTAGTAGACCCAGACTTATAATACGGTTCTTAGATAAAGAAGAAATTGAAAAACTAAAATCTTTTCTGGATGAGATAATAATAAACACGTTCTCTGAAAAAAAGACAAAAAATAGTATTTTTTTTTTTTTTTTTTTAGAATCAAGTTTTTTAATATGTAATGTATTTATTATTTTCAAATATATTTTCCCTAGTAGCACAATGTTTCAAACTATATAGCAACTATATAGTGCCTATATAGTTTTCGAGAATCTATATAGACCCTATATTGTTACTATATAGTTTGAAACATTGTGATACTAGGGTTGTTTATGTCAGTGTATTTGTTTTTTTACGAAAAAGGACCCAACCCTAAGAAATTTTGTTACAAGACAGTCGTAAATCTTTGAATTACCTATTTTAAATTTAATTTAAAAATTCAGAATTATCATTATTGTACAGTAAAAAATTATATTGACGGGAGTCATGAAAAACCTGAAAAAGTGTCCCAAAGTTACCCCAACTTTAGGACACTTTTTCAGGTTTTTCATGACTCCTATCAATATAATTCCGCTAGATTGTTGAGACCATGGTGTATTATGAAATTAACTTTCTTTTTTCAAAATAAGAACATAATTTTATTCTACGACCCATGAAGAACTCGTCATTGTCCCAATCTTACCCCGTATAGTGGGGTATAACTTTGGGAAACCACTGTTTTTGCATAGAAACTTTAGGAAAAAGTTGATATATCTCTATGTTGTCCGAAAGTATTTGAACATAGACCCTGACAAAGTTATTAGACAATTAATTAATTTTTTTATTACATATTTTCATGACAATTTTTACAATATTGGGTCTCAAAATCAACATTAGGAAGGATAGGAAAATTTTTATAGGAAAGTAAAAACCTATAACATGGTAAATTGATTTTAATTACTTAACTGAATTAAAAACATGACAAAAATACACATTTAATTCCTAAACTTGGAAAATTTACCCTCTACCAGCTTGAGTAGGTGGGTTGATTTTCTGAACCATTTATCATTCGAGCAAAAAATTTTGTCGACTTTAGTTAGCCATTTCCAATTTTGAGCAGACTTCCTAGTCGCAGAGATGAGTAATTTTTCGTCATTTTTTATTTCAATCATCCCCTTGGATAGCATAAGCTCACCCTCGTATCTTACCAGAACGTAACCTCTTCATCCGTCTTCGCACTAGAATATGAGATGTTTTTGAAGTTATTTATGTCAACACTGCTTTAAGTCGGTTCATAAACCTCTCCGTCCAATCATTTCCAGGTAAGTTGTCCTTAAATCGCAGCTTGGGACAATCTCAATGTTACCCCGCTCAGTGCTGAAAATTCGCAAAGTTGAGGTTCTTAAATTTAATAATAGAATTAAATTTATGAAAAGCAAGCGAAGTACATGTCAAATGATGTAGTTCTAAATACACATATCTGCCAATAGTGAAATGTTCACAGTTTCTCGAAGGCGAATAAAAGTTTCAAGAAGAACTTAAAAATGGCAGACAAGCGGTGGGAAACAAGATGTCCTGCACCAGACGCCAGTGCATCTATAGGTTCAAATATATGCTGCCAAGTAGCACCACATTCCAGAAAATGCAGCAGCACTAATGGTGCGCAAGATGTTGGCGGGATATCAAAATGTCGAATGTCCCAAAGTTGCCCCTCCCCAGTCCCAAAGCTACCCCATTTACGGTAATTTACTTTTTATATCAATAGTTTATTTAGATGTACACATTTACATAAAGAACCCTATATAAACTCAATAAAACACACCTAAAAATGTCGGCCAAGCCAGAATCTGACAACATACCGAGGTTCCGTGTCTTAGATCTTCCCAAAATACATGAGATATCCAATTTGCTTCTTATTTGTCAAAGTAAATCTTTTCAATTCAGAATCAGGTGGTGAAACTTTGAAAACAAGAACATTATATTTGATTAATTATACTTAAGATAATTCAACCCTAACGAAAAATAAGTAAAATACTATTATATGTAGTTACTTTAAAGTAGATAGGTGTTGGTACAAGGTGAAACATTTTTTAATAATAAGAAATTAAGTAAAATTACGGGGTAGGTTTCACATAAAATAAAATAAAAATGAGTTTTTATCTCGATATATTTCGGGTTGTCAGCCCATTTTTAGGAGTTAGAAAACAGATAGAGAGATAAAAACTCATTTTTGTTTTTATTTTATTTGAAACCTACCTCGTAATTTTACTTAATTTTTATTACAATTATATTTGTTTAATAATTTTCCAAAAATCGAATTTTGTTATAGCTACGCTAATTAACGTTCCAGAGTTCGTTATAAAGTTAAATGATCATATTCACATTTTTAGCGGGTTTTTTTCTTTATTAATTCATTTTTATTTTATGTAAATTTTCAAATTTAATCAGTTTTAGCTATGAACTTACACGTTCGTTTCTCTGTCTCTTTTTGTCTATCAGTGACCAAAAAGGTAAATGAGACCGAGAGTGAGATTTTATTAACATGCACAAGTGACTAAAAGTTTATTTAAATATAAATTAGTTAAAGTGGCCAGCCCTTTTTGAAAGGGCTTTCACTATTATCTTTATTACCTTTGATCAAAGATGTGAAATCTTGTTTTGAAAAACGACAAAGCTTGTTTTGAAAAAAATAATGACAAGCCTTGGAGGAAAATGAAAAGTAAAGAAAACTTTGATGATAACCACCAACGATTCTTACATTCATTTTTCATTGAGAAGCAGAAAGCATATAAGCCAGAGAATTTTTTTCACATTCAAAAGGCTCAAATTCTGAAGTATTACATCTCTAAAATTATAAAAGTTAATTTCATTCTCACCACTACAAGTAATAAGACCGAGTTTTGTGGAGGTCAGAGCCAAAAAAACTAACCCGAAAATTGATTGGCGTGTATGTTTGTGGACAATAATGTATATGTATGTATCTCAGTATCCATAAGACAGCATCAATTTGTGGAACTTAAGCTAGGTATTGGGCAGCGACGGTATAGTAAGCTTTTGGTCAAAGTCACATTTTTTTCTTAAAATAATGATAGAAACAGGTTGGCAAAATATCGGTCACATACTTTTCAAAACCCCAAGTCCCAGAGCTACGAAATTTGAAACTTAAGCTCAGTATAGGCTAGAAGGAGTACAGCAAGCTTCTGTTTGAAATCGGAACACCGGAAGTTGACATTTACCTTAAAGATTTTCGTTTTTTGCGAATTTTTCAAAAACGCCTCTAACTTTTTTTAATCCGTATTCTTATCAAGTATCGCGTATAAATTCTAATCCGATTGAAATAAAGGAAGAGGGTGTAAATTAGGAGTGTCCCAAATTAAATATTTTAATCGTTCATATCACGTATATGGTAAGTCGCAGAGCTTTGGAATAGAGCAGGCTTGCCTAACCTCAATCGCAACACGGGCCGCATTGACAACCTACACATTTTCAAGGGCCGCACACAAATAAGAATAATTTTAATTTTTTAAATATTTTTTTCGAGATCTAACTTTATAACAGATTTCGTATTTAGTGATTTTTTTTGTAAGTGAGCACAAAGGTACACTGAAAGTGTTCAATGAGTGTAAATGTGTAAAAATACAATACTACAACCAGATACGAAAAGAAACATTCATTGAATGACCCAACAGCAAAATGTAAGTATTTGTATGGTAATAAACATAATTTAAAATATGTAGTTTAAACTATCAAAATTATTTTTGTTTTTTAATTTTTTATTTTTTATTTTAGTGAAATTCTAAAACATAAGATTTTAATATTTAACGCCTAATAATGCAACCCTCAATTCAGAGCGTTCGATTTGTACGAACCTAGAACACACAGACGAAGCTCTATCTTTTTAATCTCCCCTCCCCTCTTTTTGGACACTATCAATTTCCCATAGTGGGTCATTTTAATAAAGTAAATAGTTTTAAGTATCAAAATTATTAGTCAAGTCACATACACTGAACAATATTTTGATGATGCTATATTTAAAATAACAATCAAATATCAATGGCTACTTCTTTCAGTGTGATTTTTGCATTTCATTTCACCTATTTCTGAATCAATTTATCTTGTTGAAGTAAGGAAGCCGAGGGCCGCGGGTTGACAGCTCTGATCTTGAGAATAGACGAAGCACCTCAAGATTTTGGCTAAAGTAGAAGAACTGGAAGCTGATGTTTACTTGAAGATTTCTGGTAATTTTTAATAATCGGTACACTTATCAAATATCTTAAGTTCTTCAAAGAGTAGGTATAAATTCAGATTGTAATTGAGGAGAATAAAAATTAAAATTAAGTAATGATCTCGGATACGGTGATTAGCAGAGCTTTTGAATTTGAAACTTAAGCTATCTAGAGGCTAGAAGTAGTACCTCGAGATTTTGGTTAAAATTCAAGAACGAGAAGTATATACAAGTTTATTTGAAGATTTTTGGTATTTTGGAATTTCGTATTTTTTCCGGTTTTCTCAAAACGGCTTAGTGGAAACCCAAATTGAAGTAATTTGAATGAAGAAAATTGGTATGATGATTTCAAATAAGGAAGAAACTAATGGGAGTATTTCAATAATTTTCTCTCTGTTGAAATGTACACAAGCTATTATTTAATGAAGAAAAATAGGACAATATTTACATTGGGATTATTAAATGAAGAAAAATAGGATAATACATGTACATTGGATTATTAAATGAAGAAAAATAGGATAATATGTACATTGGATTATTAAAATGATGACTAAAATAGCACGTATATGTACATTGGATTATTACATGAAGTTAAAAATAGGACAATGTTTCGTAGTATTCTTGGGAATACATATTTAACATCTTGTACTTTATTTATAATGAAAAAAAAATTGATCTCTGACTTCACGAAATTAATTCTACCGCTTCAGCTATAACATTTTTATTTTAGAGATATTTTGAAGTCAATAACATTTCGTACTCAACATTTCCAATAAAAGTACAGATTAATATTAAAATTGTGAAATTTAAATTTGTATATACATACTAGTATACCTACCTTATTTTATCAGAAACTATTAGTAAAGTATACGAAGTTCTTTATGAAGTTTATATTAATAATCGCATTTTTAGTTGGTTATTCTTCACAAATTTTTATTTTTATTTTATTTTATGTAAATTCTCGTAATTTAATTTGTTTTTACTTATGAACTTACACGTACGTTTCCTCTCTCTTTTTGACTCTCTCTGACCAAAATGGAACATGAGGCCGAGAGCGAGATTTTATTAACATGCTTAAGTGACTAAAAGTTTATAAATTAGTTAATGTGGCCATCCCTTTTTGAAAGGGCTTTTTCACTATTACCTTGATTAGAGAAATAAAATCTCTTTTTCAAAAATGACAAAGCTTGTTTTTAGAAAGGGAATGACAGGCGTTGGTGGGAGAAAAAAAAACGAAAACTTGACGGTTACCACTAACCTCGAAAATGCCCCTCATTTTCTACCATTCTGGCTTTGTAAAGGTTAAAAATGACTGATAGGTCAATTGAAAACAAGCAAAAGTGTGGACACGGAGTCTTTTGATGTCCCGGTATGATCAAAAGAACGAGACATGAAACAAAACAACAGACTAACTGCTACTTTTATATTGGAGGGGATGAAAAGAAGGTGGTTGGAAGTTAGATGGAAATTTGACAAAAGCTAATTTGCTGTAATAAAAAAAAAAAAATATCCGATTTAATTGATGAAGAGCGAGACAAGGAACGTTCAACGTTAAATGAAATTGAATTTTTGCAAAAAATTATTATTTTAAATAATTATTACTCTTTTGATTGAAATTAGCATTCGTTAAAATATTAAACAAATTAAAATACTTGGATAATATTCTCTTTTTCCCTTAATTGTTTAAAATATTAAAAGCTAAATATTTCAAATCTCTTTTTTTTTAATTGGAATTTTTTTTCAAGACTCGGTATGCTTTCTGCAAATTTGGAGATTGAACAATTTTTATTACTTGAGTTAAAAAGCTCTAACACTTGGCATAAAGATGAAATTTTTATTACAAACTTGTGATTTAAATATAAAATCATTACTTAAAACCGATTAGCCTTTCGGGCCAGTTGAATGTAGGTTGGTAAAGTCTTTGTAAAAGTTGACAAAGGGCAAAACCTTAGAATTCACATTGTGCCCGACGGGGCGGCCAATCAGATGAAAGTACGTGTCATCTGATTGGCTATCCAGCTGGGCACAATGTGAATTCTAAGGTTTTACCCTTTGTCAACTTTTACAAAGACTTTACCAACCGACATAGAACTGGCTCTTAGTCTTGCTACAGATCTGGTAACGCTGGGTCGGATGCGATCCCAATTCAAATAATCGCTAAAAGTATAAAATTGAAATAATTTTTGGGATAAAATTATGTATATTATAGAATGAAAAATTATCAATAACCCTCGGAAAAAATTTATTTATTAACAAGCACAGAAATATAGAAAAATATTTCAGATAAATTATCTCCCATCTAGATAGCAAAAATATTTCAACAGATGTCTTGCCTACTACTGGCTGGTAGGGTCTGTGATTCCCCGAGTTCTTGAGAAACTCCGCACGTGATCAGCACTAACAGATGTATGCCTGGGTCAGATACAACCCCAGCGTTACCATTTTTGGGTTAAGAATGTCCTAGTAATTACGTTTAAAAATAAATGGAACCCTTTTAGTAAGGTGACCAACTATTTTTTGTTCAAAAAGAGTACACTTTGCAAGTATTTCATAGGTGAAAAAAAGAAGAAAAACGATAAAAACTTTATTTTCTTTTAAAAACATATTTTTCTTCGGAGTGGATTTTTTTTGCTAAATGAGGATGTTCGTCTAATAATGTAGCCACATCCGAACAACTTTCATTTTGCATATTAAATTTGATTGTTAAGAATGTTTTTTCAGAAAGTTGCGACTTCTCACTGCTCCAATAATCATTCCCTAGTGAAAATACCCTTTCAACAGCAGCATTAGATGCCTGGACAACATAAGGAAATTTCTATTAAAACTATTAAATTTTCATGTGGGATATGTTCTACTCTAAAATGCCGAAAGATTTCTGCCCATCTTTTGTCAAGTTCAATTTTCTCATCGTTCCATTTCTTCAATTTTTCTTCATTTAAATATAAATTTACTCTTCGAATTTCTTCAAAGAAAATTGTCATTAATAACAATATCTTTTACTTCCTTCATTAATATATCAATATATATTTCAAATTATACAAATGAGTACTTTCAGAGTACAGGATTTGAAAAGAGTACGGTTTGAGAAAAAAGAGTACAAAACTCAGTAAATGAGTATAGTTGGTCACCTTACTTTTAGAGTTGCTACAATATAATGTCTCTCTGTCCGTTTGTATGAGCATTGTAGCTGGTAAATTAAATAAGTTATTAATTTGAAATTTACAAGATATTTGTATTCATTTTTCCCAGAAACCAAAATTGAATTAAAATTTTAATCGAATTTTAGAAAAATAATTTTTTATTATTATGTTTGAGGTACCATGGCTTTAAGTAAAATTAGGTTTGATTTTTTAAAGTTTATTTGACTTCAAAAGGATAGTGTAAGAGAGCCCACTTTTGACCATTTTCAGGTGATTTTTGTCCCTATCGACGTTTAGAAATGACTTAACATAAAATCATGAAAAATTATAAAAATTCACTTATCAATGAAAAAATGAGAATGAATTCTATATCTCAAATATCTTGGATGTTATAATGTATAGAACCCTCTGATATGGATCGCATTTTCTAATTTTCACATAAAGTTCTGATGACTAATAATTTTTGGTAAAGTTAGTACAAATCCGTATTTTTGATATTTCGAAAAAACTAAGCAAAAAAAACTATTTTTTCTGTATTATTATCTAATACTGTCCCGATATTCTGCTTGATAAAGTAAAAGATAAAATTTTATTGAAAATATTTTGTTTTGCCTAGAGTAGCAGAGCTGTTGAATAATTTTGATAAACAAAGAGGTTGTCCCCTGCATGATGCAAATAAACATACAAATATATATCAAATATAAATACCTACTATTGTAGGTATACAATTTTCTCGATCCAATCGGGTGTTGACCCTGTGAGAGGCAGACAGATAAAATATTTATAATTAAAAAAGACTTATGAAAATTATTGACGTCAACCCTTCGAAACTATATATAGTCTCAAGGAAATAAATTATGTACATATACATGTTTATATTTGATATAACATAATATGTCTATATTTATTTGCATCAAGCAGAGAACAACCTCATTGATCTCTCTTTATGATAACATTTTATCAGTGAATTAATGGTACTTTATTTGAGGTATTTAATTTAGTAAAGATAAGAGGGCTTCTCAACTCTTTAATTATATCAAGAATAAAAAAATGCAGTATTCATTTCAAGTGTTGATTTTAATTAAACAAGTTAAAACCGCTCACGTTTTTTTATGAATATGGAAATTTTATTGGGGTTGAAGAAAAAATTGTTTTCTACATTTTAGTGGAATTTAAAATGAAGGCGTATTTATAAAAAGTTTAATAAATATATTTTTATATTATTGATGTTTGCTGTTGGAAAACAGAAGCACTTTTATGACAAAGAGTATTAGATATAGAAAATACTTGATTTATACAATATATTGTAAGCATTGAGATTTTTGTTATTGCTTTCATTATATAATTAATTAATTAAAGTTTAAATGTTTTTTCTTTATTAATTACGTCGTTATTAAAACGTGGAAGAATCGACTTAAAATCAAATGGAGTAAATTCTTTTGTTAAACAACTCAAGCTTGAGTTGTTTGGCATAAAAGAATTTTGTCTTTTTGATTTTAAGTCGATTCCTCCATGTCTTCAGCAATGGCTACCAATAATAATCGAAACGTCAAAAATCTAATGTAGTATTGTTATTTCTCAAGTATTAGATGAGTATCAATCGCTATTTTTGATTTTAAGTCGATTCCTCCATCTCTTCAGCAATGGTTACCAATAATAACCGAAACGTCAAAAATCCAGTATAGAATGGTTATTCCTCGACTATTAAATGAGAATCGATCATTATTTTAGAATTAAAGTCAACATGAACTGCAAATTGCAAGTGATATCTGATTAATAATAAAGGAATAAAAATATTAATATTTCAAATGAATTTGGATAAAGTTTAGCAACGATCCGTTGCAGTTTATTTATTATAATATTATTATTATTTTTTTTAATTTGAATATTTTTATACTTTTTCTGGAATGTATTTTTAAAAGGGTCACTTAAATGGGATAACTTTAATATAATATCTATCTATATTAGAGTTCAAGTGGCCAATAGAAATAGATTTTGAATTTTCTAAAAAATCACATCCCTAGTAGCACAATGCTTCAAACTATATAGTAACTATCTATATAGTGCCTATAAAGATTCTCAAAATCTATTATATATAGGCACTATGTAGTTACTATATAGTTTGAAACATTGATGCTACTAGGGAAGATGATGCCATCTTTTAGGTGTGAGATGGAATTATTTATTTTAAATGATGTCAGAAGGGTTGTTTTTACTGACTCTGGAATCGGAACCCGAAAAAGCAACCTTTCTGACATATAATTTAAAATAATTAATTCTATTTAATTATATAGTATGTTGGAAAGGTTGCTTTTCGGGTTCGATTCCCGAGTGAGTAAAAAACCAACTTTTGATATATAATTTAAAATAATCCATTCTATCTCGGATCTAATAGATGACACTCTATTGTGATTTTCTTAGACATATCTATATTATTGAAAAATACAATCATATCAATGTAATAAGTAAAATAAATATTTGAGACAGGCAATTTTCTTTTATTTATTTATTTATTTTTTATATGAATATTTATTCATTTCATTTCATTGAGTGAGATAGAAAGAGAGATAGGAGAGTGAGAGAGCTGAGAATTTGTACGCCCTGGCGCAAGGGAGCTGCATCGATTGGTCCAAAATCCACCCCTAGCCCACATCCCACGTTCAGCTCACCCACCCATGCAGGCCTTGGCTTTGGCCAAAATTCCCTCTCCCTTGCCCCTGCGCCCTTTCACTGATGATCTTTATCAGGAGAGCAGCCAGGGATTCCCCATTACGTTTTAGACTTCTCTCGTTCCCTCTTGTCCCACCTTCCATTCTATCTATCTATCCCTATTTTCACATTGTTTTCTTTAATAATAATAATAATAGAGTGAGGGGATGCCAATCACTGTCCTAATGATTATTCATATTATCCGATGATAAAGATTTTATCTCGAATTTCCAGCTATGGAAAAAATCACAACTCCCTTTGTGCTTCTGTTCGTTTGAATTACTAAAATAATAATAATAATAAAAAATAATAACAATAACAACTTAGGATGCTTTAATGATACATTTTTCTCTTCTGTTAAATTTAAATTAATTTTTTTTATTATATAAGTAAGTGCAACTGCATTCACCTCTTGGGATTTTCTATCTCCAAGTCTATAAAATTTAATTTCTATGAACAATGAACTAATTAGAATTCTAGGGAAGTAAACAATCAACTTAAACGATAGAAATTCATTAAAAATAAATAAATATTATGGTAAACTTTTATACAAAAGTGCTGAATGGTTTTAAAAATGTTTAAATAGAATAACCAGTTAAGAAATTGAAGGAGACAATAAAAGATTGTGTCTTCTGCTGGAATTATAAATTTTATTTATTTATAACGAGACTATAGTTTCGAGGGCTTTGCCCTCTTCAACCTTAACACATGAAAAATGTAATACTTTCATTCATAAATTAATTCCTGTGAATACATTGTAATAGACTGATGAAGAGGGCAAAGCCCTCGAAACTATAGTCTCGTTATAAATAAATAAAATTTATAATTCCAGCAGAAGACACACTCTTTTATTGTCTCCTTCAATATATAAAAATTCTGCTACTCTCGGCAAAAACTTTCAATTTAAGTTAAGAAATGTAAGTATCTTTGGATTTTAATTGATAACAGGTGCTGTTGCTATCTTCTGGAGAAATAAATTGTCAATTGTCCACCAATAAGCTGTACCTATACCTACACATAAATAATATTAATTTGATATTAGTGTTTTACTACGTTTATGTACTTAGAACCATACAACTGTTTCTCAAAGCCTCAAAATTGGATTTCTTCTTCAGTATTTCAACTGTTATTTTACTTTTATCTTTCATGGATTGCTCTTTGGAAGCTTATTAAGCCAAGTGAATGGACTTTTAAGATAATTCGATCATTAAAAGCATTTTAAATTAAAAACCAGAAATTTTAATTTGTGAAATAAAAATATTCAAAACATATAAGACAGTGGTGCCCAACCTTTTTTGTCCGCGGGCCGGATTCTTTATAATTGTATATCTTAGCGCACCTTTAATTAAAAAAACGCAACATTTTCAATGAATTCATGAATATTTTTGTGCTGTTTCATTTTTTTTTCAAAATATTTGTAAATTTAATGAAAATATTACGTTATTAAATTAATGGTGCGGCTAAAATATACAATCCTAATATAAAATAATAAAATATAAAATTTCTGTACTTGTCTAATTTGTCCTCGCATTTAAATAAACGTCAAATTATCCGACAACAAGACCGCACTGCGGCGCAAGTTGAACTATATTTTTACAAGATTGTCAGTGACACTAAAAATATTGATGTACATAAAAAATGTAGAAATTTTTGATTTTAATTATCAATATGATTTATAATTTTTTTAGATATTTTACAAAAAATACATATTTAGTGTCAACTTGCTCGCGGGCCGGATTGAGCCTCTTCGCGGGCCGTAGGTTGGGCACCGCTGATATAAGACCTAATTTTCTTATAAATCGTATGTTTCCTATATTTGATTCAATCTTAAATCGAATGCAGGTGATTTTTGTCAAATATTAAGTGAAAATAATATCTGAACTTATATATTTCTAATTTGAAATAATGAAGTTAAATAAATTTATAATTTTCTCATTAATATATTAAAGAATAATCAACATATTAACGAGAATTGTTTTGATCGGTTCTTTTTAAACAAGATATATATCGCGAGACTACTGCTGGTTGAAGCTATTGGAGTCTGCTGAGTCTTAAGTCTGGACCAAGAGAGAATGAAAAATATATGATTCATTTAGATATACCCCAACATCATTTTGCGTTTAGGCTGCATGACACTGATGATCCATCCAAGTGTATATATTTGTGGAACAGTCTGTCTGTTACTACTTGGGATTATAGTCCTCTGCCCCCTATGATTAAATCAATTATAAATTTTGTCAAGTCCTAATGTCCTAGAGTTGTGCAAAATTTTATTTAGTTCTCATAAGCAGAGATTAGGTGAGGTAGAGAGAGGTCATACCATCCTTGTTAAGGTTTTGACCAGGTTTCCTTAACAGCTTATGGCAAATGTCGGGATGGCTAATGCGTCGCTTGCTCCTGGTATCGGGTTTTTGCGCGGAATTTTTAAATTACTTTTTGTCTTTTGATGGAAATCTATGGTCATGTTATTTGTTAATGAGCATACATTTCTATTTTTTTCTTCTTTTTTTTTACTTGTTTATTATTTGTTAAATTGTTGTAATTAATTTGTATTGGTGTTTATTAATGTATTGTAGCTAGATTGTATTGATGTTTGGAGGACCTAGCCACCGAGGACTTGTGCGTCTAAGCAGGTCGAGAAATAAAGATTTATTTATTTATTTATTTATTTATTTATTTGTCCAATATGGTATAGTAATATCGTTTTAAAATATTTAGAACCATCGAACTTATTTTACACCATGTTTAAAATTCAGCATACTGGATGCTTAATGAAAACGTGTCAATATTGCTTTTACAAGTAACCAATATTGGTAAATGTTTAAGTCTCATTCATATTGTCGATATATTTATATATGGACAACAGTGATTATAGAAATTGAATTAATCACATCAATTAAATGATTTTTTCAGAAATTACTCTTAAATTTAAATATCTCCACATCTATTTCAAAGTAAATTTCCCATAGCCAAACATGAGTTTATTTTATTATTCATAATTTAAATAAAAGTAATTACTTTATAGAACTCACTGCTATGTAAATAAATTAAATTAAGTTTTTCATTTAACTATGTCATATACTTTTTATGTGCTTTAATATAGCTGCTTTCTTTGACTTTACTAATTCGACCATTACCGACTCCCTCAAGCCGCTAGCTCATCGAAGAAGTGTTTCCCGGCTTTCCCTATTTTATAGAAGATGTCTATCTACTAACACGGCATGTGCTCTGATGAGTTAAAAAGTTATTCCCTCACCCACGTTTTGTAGATTCCCAACACCCTTACACGGTTGTAAATTGGAAAAGTTCCGGATCACTTCATTCTCTACCAGCCTCCGTCTTTCCCGAAACTTATAACCTTCAAACCTTCAAAACACGGATGCACAAGCACCTACGCCTCCACGATCAATTTTCCCTTCTCTTCGGTTATGCAAGTGTCTTTTGTGATCCATAGGGGCTGCATCTTCCTAGTGGAGTCCCCTTCTTATATTCAATTTCATAAAAAAAACTACTACGGTAATAGACTAGTAACTTTAAGTTGAGAACCACTGGCCTAGAAAAAGTATAGACTTGGGCTAAAACCGGTGAACCGTTATGTACCCTCGTTATTTCAAGAGTATTATTTTCGAGGGGTGAACCGCGATTGGAATTAGATTTACACGTCTTTGGAATTATGTGGAATTATTTTGGAATTTGTCCCTTCATCTATTGCCTTCTACTTGAAAATGAAAGTTGAAGTGGAAGTAGGTGTACACGATATTAGGTCGCGGTTCAGCCCTCGATTATTTTTAAAGAAATTTATTATTTTATAATTTTTACGCAGTTTTATATAGAGTACACTCGTTATAGGAAGTAGTATAAGAGCCGTCGCATAGAGTGTAAGGAACCCTATATATATATATATATATGTTTTCCCGATTCAGATAAACCGTGTGGAGTGCACAATCTGATTAACAAGAACAATTATGAAAAATGGTATGAAACTTTTTAAGAAATTACTTCATTTCTCAACTTAAGAAGCAATTATTAAAGCTCAAAATTATTCTGAGTTGTACTTTACTATTGCCAATTGAAATATATTGTGTTGGCGTTATGATACAAGTTTAACAACTGTTCCAGTTTTATTCATTGTTTGATTGGACAGAATTATGTATATAATTAGTTGATTGTCACGAATTCAAGAGAAATATACAATTATAAAAATAAAAATTAACATTAAAAAACAAACACAATTGGCTTAATTAATGAAAATCTAATATACGCTCTCATCGCTTCAACAAGCACTCTAGTTGGATTCTGATTAACACAATTATATATCTATACTACTCATTGGTCTGTAGAGATTTCTCTTCTTTTTTTAAGCATTCAATAAATGTTGCTTATTAAACTTAGTTGTTATTTTAGCGAGATGTGTTTAGAAATTTGATACCCGAAGAAATTTGGTTGTGCTAAAAATTGTACTTGATTATTTGTTCGGAATTTATTTAATAACAATTATTTTTCACTAATTGGTTATTGGACTGTAACTTTTATCATTTTTTTTTTATTTCCAAAATTATGAATTTTTTATATAATAATAGGAGTTTATTATTATGACTAAAATAAATGAAAAATTCGTTTTATGTGATTGTGCTTATAAAGCTATTCAATTTTCATAAAAGATCCATTTTTACAATTAATAGAATCCGAGATATATGGGTATATAATAGACTTTATTTTACACCCCTATAGATATGATTTGCATTCGAAATCTATAATGAAACGAATACCAAAAACTAAATGAATAAATAATAAATTTATATTTTAAAATTAAATAGCTATAATAGTTTGCATATTTAGAGAGATTATTATTTAATATTTAATTCACAGAAATTACCTTAAACGATCCTTTGATAATATACACACGTATTATTATCTATCGTAAAATTTTAATAGCGTCCAGGTATAATTTAAATATAATTTATCTCTACTTATTATAATCAGCTTGCGCGACGACGCGGACATGATTTTTTTAATTTTAAAGCCTACTAATAGTTCATGACAAATAAAAGGTATATAATTTAGGAAATTTAAATTATTATTTAAGGAATGGGGAAGGATTGAGGGTAATTAAAACCAATCGACTTGATAGGAATAATGGAATTGAAATAATTATCGGAAAAGAGGTTTTTTTATCTAATTAGATTTTCCTCTTATTAAAAACAAGGACTAAAGATGAATAAGGACACTCGATGGTGGAGAAGTAATCTCCGGAATCGAAGCAAAAATACAATGTATACATTAATTAATGTAAAATAATTGGTTTAATAAAATTTATATAAAAAAAAAAAAAAATTATTATTTAAAAAATGACAAATAAAATTTGTTAAAATTATTAAATTTAATTTATTCTTCTAAAACCCATTACAGAACCCAGGGGATGTAGCCCCATGGACCAGCTAGATGCCCGCCGAAAGAAGCTTGTTTATATTATTACCATTTCCGTCCATATGGGGGGGTCAGATAGGCTAGGCGGTAGCGTGACAGCGAGCTAACCAGGGGACCCGGGTTCGAATCTGACTCGAGGCATCAGCTAAAATCTGACCCCCGGAGATAGAAACAAATTTTAAATAAGAACAAGTTTTTATGTGTAGCCTTTCTATTTATCAATCAACGTTTCGTCGAATTTAACCACTTCTTCAGTGCTTCAAATAGTCACGTCACACATTCGTCTACAGTACTTTCTTTGGAAAAGGAGATAAAAAATGTACTTTAGACAAATGTGGGACGTGACTATTTGAAGTCCTGAAGAAGTCCACAAACTCGACGAAACGTTCGATTGATAAATAATAAAAAAGTCACACATAAAAACTTGTTCTTATTTCCATTATAAACTTTCAAATTTATGTTTTATTATAATTTACTACGTTAACTTTAAATGATATTGCTAAAACTAAAATAAAATATAAAATTACCATTATATGCATGCCTTCGACACGAATCCTATTCCTGAAATTTTTTCTTAATTTCACGATCATTGAAGTGAATCTTGACATAAAATTGACACCTTATGCAGCTTAACACCTATGCATTAATATTTTAAAAATATTCTTAATACGTGAAAGTTTCCAGATGCGGGGAAATGATCACAACATGTCTAAGCAGCCCACTCTGTCCCGCTGACATCACAATACCCATTAGATAAAATACATTCTTTAAATATTTAATTTTCAAGTAGTGTAATTTGATTTTTGAGCTCCAACTGTATCCCCCGATTACGTTATTATCAGGTTTCCTATAATGCTCCAGTATAGGACAAAATTTAAAGATCTCTTCACTTCAAAATCGAATCGAAAATGTAAGGATTGAAGAAATCGATAAACAGATAAAAAAAGTTACATCCTATTCCGTCTCTTTTATGTATACAAAATTTGGTTGAGTTTGGTAAATGCCCAAGATTTTCATTTTTTGACCCTGCACCCCCCCCCATTTTGGGCGGTTAGAATTTTGCATTTTTAGACTTCTGGGGTCCACTGATTATGTATACAAAATTTGGTTGAGTTTTGCTCAAACGACCTAGATTTTTCATTTTTAACTCCCCCTCGACCTCCCTGAATTTTAAGTCGATATGCACCAAAATCTAATCAGCTCTTAATCTCAATGGACCAAAACTACCTGTGAAATTTGGTTTCGATATTCACACTAGTTTTTGAGCTAGCTCGTCCACAAATTTGGTAACGCACAGACTAACTAACTAACTAACTAACTAACTAAGTAACAGACATTTTGACAAAACAATTATTATCTCGAAAAATATAATTTTTTCGATGTTCACTTATTAGAGCTTTTTTGAAGACCTAAATGCCATGGTTTCGCTCAATTTTTTTAATAGTAATAGTTTCAGCCGTTTTTTAGATATTTTGAAAAAAAGAATGAAAAAAAACACTTTTTTCATGCACGATTACAATACTTGACCATACCCTGTATGGCAAAGTAAAATTTAAGCATCAAATTGCTTTTGTGCTCTTTTCAAATATAAAGTAAATGTACCATTCGGAGTTACCTAGGTTGTACGTTTTGTCACATAGTATACACTACTGGAGACTCACAGATAATCATATTTTTAAAATATATTCGAATAATTATCGAGATATCTTATTTAGCCTTTGGCAACGCTTAGAGAATTAATCGCTACCTATAAATAAAGTATCTTCATTGGAAAATAATATTTTAAGTTTGATAGCGTTTTGTTAAAAAGAAAAAAAGACGGTCAATCGCAATTTGTCTATTATAACTTATGATTCTGATGCTTTTTAATAGCTTAAAAAACTATGACGAATAAATTTTATGTTATGGCGTCGTAAATTCTGGCGTCGCTATAAATAATCCCTACTTACTTAGAAAAAAAATTGAAATGTGCTGCACTGAGCTTTTCGATATAAAAGCCCAATTTGTTTCCACAATGCAAATTTATTCAGAAAATTTTTCTAAGTATATTTTTCTCTCACATAATCAATATCTATTATAATAAATCATATGATAATACATTTATTTTTGAGTATTTTAATATTTAAAACTAAATTTTCAATTAATAATTGAAAAATTTAATATTAGCTTTTATTAATTATCTGATTTCTTCTAAGGGGGTTCATTCTCATCGTGAACGTAGAATAATGATTTAATTTCTGCTTTTTTAGTGAAAATCTTATTATCGTTGGCTATTTAATCTGGGCGGTGTATAATTGAAAAAAAGAAAAAATGAATTTTTAATAGTTATTTATCTCATATTTAGGTTACATAAAAAAAGTAACTTTGAGACAGAACCCTAGAAGAAGAGCAACGAATTTGTATTAAATTTTGTGTTAAAAACGAAATTAATCGTTCTGATACGTTAAAAATGTCAGGAAAGTGTTATGGTGACAGTCCTTTATCCATAACTACAGGGAATGAATGGTATGCACGTTTAGAAAAGGGTCGTGGATCTGTTAAAGATGACCCTCGCCCTGGAAGACCATCAACATTGAAAAAATTATGAATTTCTTCCGGGAGGTCAAACAGTCAACAAAGAGTATTATTTAGGAGTAATGAGACGTTTGCGTGAAGCTGTGCGTTTGAAAAGACCAGAGTTGTAGAAATTAATGGATATTGCACCACGATAATGCACCAGTTCACAATGCATTGATTATTCGTCAATTATTGGCCAAAAATAATACAAATACCCACAATAATACAAATACACATGCAACAAGCTGCAAATTATCCAGATTTGGCTGTCTGTGACTTTTTCCCGATTAATCGACTTAAAAAACCACTTCGAGGAACGCGTTTTGTTACCACTGAAGCGATAAAAGAAAAATCGTAGGAGGCACTGTTGACTATACCGAAAATTGAGTTCCAGAGTGCATTCAAAAACTGAATTAAACGCTGGCATAAGTGCATTAGTGCCAATGGAGACTGAAGGAGACGATTACAAATAAGATGAATAAAGTTTTAGTTTTTAAAATATTAACATTGACTGGGTATTTTTTGACCATGGTAGTATAGTAATATATGATCTAGATGATTTCAGTTGAAACTTTTCAAACTAAACAAAATTATAATATTACTTGAGAAGGGATGGAAGGCAACCCAAGGATAATGAAAAAATTATCTCGAATAGAATATATCCCCTCACTCAAAAACCTACGTTTCGGAAGATTTTCCCTCCTTCTTCATGGTTTAAAAAGGGTCAATGAGGTAAACATACAAGGTACTTCCCTCTTCTCCCTTCAGCAATGCTTAAAATTTGTCCTTTCTTAACAGAGGCATGTATAGTATTTTTTTTTATTCTTTAATTGAATTATAAAATTACTTTTAGTTTTATCAAATTATTCAAATTGTATTGGCCAAAGTCAGCAACCGCTAGAGGCACTACTTTTAACTGAGAAGTAAAACAAATGTTCTTGTGGAAGAAAAAATATTTCGTTTCCCCGATAATTTTCTGACAATGGAGGTTAGGAGTAGTGAATTTACGTGATTTTGAATGTAACTATATAATAAATAAATAAATATTCTTCTTCTTATAGTGCCTTGCCCGAACGGCCGTAGGCTACTCTCCGCATATACCTGTGCTGAGTGTGTTTAGCTGTTTTTACACAGATATGCGGGACCTACATTTTAACGCGGATTCCGAGCGGCTAGTTTGAAGAGGTTGACTAGACAATTACACTCTTGTTAGTTTGCCATTGCTTTCAAAGAGGAGGCGACCCCCAAACAATTACATTCTCGGTAGTTTGTCATTGCTTTCTAAGAGGAGGCGACTGCAAATATCTGCCGAGACTCAGTCTCGAGCCAGCATACTTCAGAACAGTTGCCTGACACTCCGACCACTGACTCAGTCTCCTCAAATAAATATTAATTCTATTTATCTTGCAAAGATGTCTCGTCTATCGAGATTTTCGCCGCTAAGCTTCGATATTTTAAGGTAATTTTTTCATAAATGCAAAAATTCAAAAAGTCTTCGAAACTTGGAATATAAGTCATTAAAATCATAATAAAGACTCTGTTAAAATTTGAAGACGATTTACCTCACCAAGCCTGAAATAATTGCAATTAAAAATGAAATTTTTTACACATGGTGGCATGGGAAAGGGTGGGAAAATGATCATTATTTTATTTTTTTTCATTGAAAGACTTTCACCATCTTGATGAAAAGTTAATATTTGTTAGAATAATAATATATTCGGAGTAACTTAAAAAAAATTGAAATTATTTACCTAGTAGTAGTTTTGATAAAAAATATAAAAAAAAATATTTGGGCGATTATTTTTAGTGGACGGGATATAAGAACAGTCACTTGAAAACGATCCATTCATAAAGAGGATATAGTAGTGTGAGAAGTACAGTCACGTTAAAAAAACATAACCTAAAATTTTAGCACCGTTCATATGTATTGAGTGGTTACGAGGCTAAAACTTTTTGTGTGGATTGTCACACGAAAGAACTAGCTTAAACAAAAAATTTTTAAGAAAAAAATAAAAACCGACTTCAAAAGTTAAGTGCAACAAATATAAAAATACACTAAAAGGTATAAAATAATTATTATCTTATTTAGTTACAACTAAACGACGAAATATTAACGCGAAATTACTTTTAAAAGTCGGTGCCAAACAAACTATACCTATAAGCGAGCGTAAACCCGCCAAACGCAGCCAAGTAAAAGATCCGTCGAGTGCGATTCATAAAAGGTATATGTTTGGCACCAACTTCAAAAAGCAATTTCGTGTTAATATTTCGTCGTTTAGTTGTAACTAAATAAGATAATAATTATTTTATACCTTTCAGTGTATTTTTATATTTGTTGCACTTAACCTTTTGAAGTCGGTTTTTATTTTTTCTTAAAAATTTTTATTTTTCTCTTTTTAGTGATGTTATTAATAGTGATTATATCATCAGAACTTGACCAAATTAATATGACACCATCCCTAAGACACCCCCTTTCGGATAAAAAAAGAACCATCGAAATCGGTTCATAAACAAAGAGGTTAGGTCTAAACAAACCTAAACAAACCTAATAAAAAAGGTCTAATACCTATGAAAAAAAATCGAAAAAAAAATGGGACCAATCGGAAGCTAGACTGGACCCAATGCAAAAAAAATTTTTCAAAATCGGTTGAGAATTGGCGGAGATATGTAAGGTAACATAGGCACAAAAAAAAAAAAAAAAAAAAAATTCAATCGAATAGAGAACCTCCTCCTTTTTTGAAGTCGGTTAAAAATATTTTCATGTGAAATTTTTCAAAAACAACATAAGCCCTAGTAAATATATTCTGGTATTATTCTGGATATGATGCTCGCAAAGATAACATTTCGATGACAACGCGATAAGGGTCAAAAGCCAAAATCTTTAATCAGTCACTGAACTCGCATCTGAATTATATATATATATAGGAGTGGGCCGAGAGAACGCTTCCCTACAAATAAATGTTGAGACCAACCGCAACCGGGGGCTTAATTTCCCCAACTGTTCCCCCCATTTAATCATTCTCTCATATCCTTTCATCTCTTTTTGTATTTTTAGCAGAATTTTTTTCGGAGAAAATGGCGCTTTTGCTATCGTTTTATTTTCACATTTCTATCCAGTCTAAGCTACTACTCTATTGATTTAGTTCTTTTACTAGTAAATAGTTGGTGTCGTAAAAATGGGAGACCCATATTTTGAAAACGAAACAAGCTGTGTGAAAGGCATTCATATGGTTTTAGAGCCTTAGAGTATGAGAGAGATCAAGTAGCCGATAGAAATAGAGTTAGGTATATTTAATACAGAAAAAGAAAATTTTAAACATTTAAAAAAATTTTAAAAAATTTAAAATTCTGAGGTGAGGTTTCTAGCAAAAATAAAAGACAAGATGCTTATTATTATAAAAAAAATTTTGATAGTTATTGATAAAACTATTTTTAACTATATAACTATCTTTTCTTGTGTCTGAATTCCGATACCCATGATAGCCCAAGAACGGAAAATCAAAAAAGTTTGTTTTTATCAATACACTGTAGTAGGTACTGATTAGATTTTGGAATATCTCGTTCAAAAGGCAGAAAGTATTATTTTTTGAATTATTCTATTGAAATTTTGTTATATCTAGTATAGTCATAAATAAGCTCTAGTGTACCGAGTCTTGAAAAAGTTTTCATTTTTTTTATTGTTTAATGTGCTGGTGAGCGATTCTTTCATTAGAATCTGATCGATGAAAATAACGACAAAGAGCACGGATAGAATGATATCTTTTTATCTAGGAGCTGAGGTGTATTGCAAGGATACCTAATACAAGTTAAAACCTGTCCTACATACAAGTTAAAAACCCTTTTTCAGACTATTAGAGATTAATTTCTAAATTTCTATTATTCTAGGCATGGCCTTTGTGCATTCAGACCAAAACGATACTCGTTATAGAGAGAGAGAGAGAGAGAGAGAGAGAATATTCAATTAGAACGCTTGATTAAAATTCAGGCAAAAATCTACAAAAGAAATCACTTGTTGCTGCTCTAACTAGTCAGCTTGCCGAGTCTTGAAGCAGTTTTTATTTTTCTTCTATTTCTTTGTATTTTTGATCGCTGAGAAATTCACTAAAATTTACTTGTGTAAATACAAAAATCTATCGCATCTAAGTTTGATTTTCAGTCCAGGTCTAGTTGATATTTTACACCCATTCAGGTTCTTAAACTGTACAAGGCTCAAATTCGCCCCTGTCTCGAATATGGTACGCACTTGTGGAGAGAGGACTCCAAGAATTTTTGCACCCCTGGATAAGCTGAGTTCGCCGAGTGGCTGGAGTATTTTTTAAATTTTATTTTGTTTATTTTCGTGTTTAAAAATGTTTGAAACGTCCATAAAAATTATTTTTAATCATTTTATTTCTGTTTATCTGTGTGTTTATTTTCTGGATTTCAATATCAACGATAACTAAAATCGGTAAGTTTTACCAAGTTGGTTCTAATACCATTGGTGGCCTTACTTTTGAAATCACTCAATAATTACTTTCACATTTATATTCTATAGAATATAATTTTTTGTCTTGTGTTTTTTACTATTAGATTCAATTAGAGGATAACTTTTAATAATGGATTAAAAATATTCATACAGGTGTCCAAAATATTTATATTTTCAGGACAAAAACACATTATATGCGACTTCCGTTAAATATAGAAAACTAAACACTTCTTCAAGACACGCTCTCCCCAAATTATGCTGAAGGAGGTTAGTTATCACGGACAGTTAAGGTTAAGAGCCGTCAAGTAAGTACTAATATAATATATAATTAAAAATTTTATTTTAATTAACAGGACATAATTTATTTTCTCTTAATTATAATATG